>JASEVX010000004.1:130516167-130724337 GCA_031761405.1 Serripes groenlandicus | reverse complement strand
CTCTTCTCTTTCTCTCTCTCTCTCCCTCTGTCTCTCTGTCTCTCTCTGTCCTCTCTCTGTCTGTCTGTCTGTCTGTCTTGTCTCTCTCTGTCTCTCTCTGTCTCTCTCTCTCTATATGTCTGTCTGTCTGTCTTTCTTCTCTTTCTCTCTCTCTCTCTCTCATCTCTCTCCCCCCTTCTCTCTCTCTCTCTCTCTCTCTGTCTGTCTGTCTGTCTGTCTGTCTGTCTCTCTCTCTCTCCCAATAAAATTGGGGAGGGGATGAGAATCTATCTACTATTTATCTGTGTCTGTCTGTCTGTCTCTCTCTCTCTCTCTCGCTCTCTCTCTCTCTCTCTCTCTCTCTCTCTCCCTCTGTCTCTCTCTCTCTCTATGTCTGTCTGTCTGTCTGTCTGTCTCTCTCTCTCGCTCTCTCTCTGTCTCTGTCTCCTCTCTTCCTCTCTCTCTCCCTCTCTCTCTCTCTTCTCTCCTGTCTCTGTCTGTCCTCTGTCTGTCTGTCTGTCTCTGTCTGTCTGTCTGTCTGTCTGTCTCTCTCTATCTCTCCCCCCTTTCTCTCTCTCTCTCTTCCCCTCTCTCTCTCTCTCTCTTCTCTCTCCCCCTCTGCTCCCCCCTCTCTCTCTCTCTCTCGCCTCTCTCTCTCTCTCTCTCTCTCTCTCTCTCTCCTGTCTCCCTCTCTCTCTCTTCGCTTTCTCTCTCTCTCTCTCTCCCCTCTCTCTCTGTCTCTCTCTCTGTGTCTGTCTCTCTATCTCTCTCCCTCCCCCTCTCTCTCTCTCCCCTTCTCTCTCTCTCCCCCCCCCCCCCCCCTCTCTCTCTCTCTCTCTCTCTCTCTCTCTCTCTCTCTAGATGTATTTGGAAATTATTTGTCATCATTTTATGATGAAATGACAATTTAACAGGCTTTTTTACAATGCAATTTCTTCTTTTATAACATAAAATTTAATTTTGATATAACAGAATCAGATAAGTAAAACTTAAGTTCTTTTCATGAATCTGGGGCCAGATTTTGAAAATTAATTTTGCGCGGCTATAAACCGTGACGATGGGTTAGCATTCATAGAGCATAACGTGATTCAGATTTGATGCGATAAATATAAGATCATTTAGAAAACACAATTACCATTGTAGAATTTCAGTATCATGAGCATTTTTCATATTTTTTCATTCATGATTTATGATTTTAGCATAAATAATCGGAAACAATCAAAATAATTTGTTTATTTACATATTGCAGACGTTCAAAATGACCGGGTATATTTCGACCAATCAAATGGCTCGTAACATTTTCTCGGGTTCAGAGGAGGTCACCGGAAGTCAACACGGAATCGGAAACGGGGAAATCAAAGTGTGTGAGATTTTCTCTCAAAGATCACCAAATATTTTGTTCGGAGGTTTGTTTATGGACAAGATTTCATAACGGCCATCCATTAAATCCTGCCCAGCTGTAAAGAAAAAGAATTGTCTGAGAACATTGTGCTACACTATATTTTCTCAGTACTCAAAAGTACAGTAAAGTTTGTTATTACAACCACTTTATATAATGCAGAAAGCTTATGTATTTTGCCTTCATGTTGCATTAAGCTGTCATCTGTTTTAAATGCCCTAAAGGCCCGGCCGGGTAGCTCAATTGGTAAGCGTATCTGACTCGTGATCTGGAGGTCACGGGTTCGATACCCGGTTGCGGCGCATTCTTTCGGGCGATTTCTCCATTGCCGCTCACCTCTGATCTATGTGAGAAAGTAGTCAGTGGCTTCGAAAGAATGTTGTGTAAGTACTGGTGTGGGTAAGCCAGGAAAACATGGGTAGGTGCACTGCACGCCGTGATATGACCATCGCTGTTGAAAGCGGCGTTAAACTAAAAAAAAAAAAATATTAAATGCCCTAAAATATTCACATCAAAGTTTGTCTGAATAAAGAGATTTTTACTGTATAAGAACATTCTTATTAGAAAAAGGGGAATAACTGTGCAAATTAATATAGGGTCAGCTGCCATTTGAAATGGGCCCACCTGTTGATACTAAAGTTTGAAGTAACAAACCCTAACCAAGGATAACAGGGACGAGAGCCCCCCGGCCCTCGCCTTCGTCAAAAATTCTGGACACACGCGTGTATATGTCGTATATAAATTTAATTGTGGACAAGTATTGTAAACATAATATATTCTCATCTGAAAATGACTGGATTACCTGTGCACGTTTGAGCAGACTCGTACTGGAGGCAAGCAATGCCTGTCGTACACAGTATTTTTGGCCGTTTCCCGTTCCTTAGAAGTTCATTGTAAGCTTGTAACATAGCATAACTCTTTCCAGTTCCGGCCTGTCCGGTGAGAACAATGTTGTGGCCTTCCAAAATTTTACTTAAAGCTAACTTTTGCATGGTGATTACAAAAATCTAAGTCCTCCGGTGACAGATCGCGGGAAAACAAACGCTTGACACACCTTTCTTTTTCGACCAATGAAAACACCCGTTTCAACCGAGATAGGTAAAACCGGAAGTTGACTAGGAAAGCAAATTGTGTAAAATTAAATCGCCGTTTTCTCGTCGAAAGATCACCAAATATTTTGTTCGGAGGTTTGTTTATGGACAAGATTTCATTGTTTTTACAGAGTTAAATGTCTTTTCTTCCCAACCGCTTAGTAATTTTCGGGTTGATCTGCGTTATATATGAGAAATTTACGCTGGTACGAAACCGGGGTCGAACGTGCTGCCGCACCATGTCTATATAATAGTAATAATAGAGCTACTACATAATATTTTATTGTTCTGGTGCCAGTGGAACAGGCTGTAGTATTAATCTAGATATCGCTAACCAATTGTTCAAATTAGCTAAATTAGCTATCGCGTGAGTCTACAGCAGTACATTAAGAAGCAAAAACCAAATGAAAAGTATTTGTAGACAAAGACCATGGCTGTATTCATATTAAACTAACTAACCGAACACTAGATCATGTGCTATTAAAAGCTATTATTAAACTGGTTGATCCAGTTAACAAAATCCTAGTGTAAATACTGGTGTATTGCTATTTTGAGGGAGTATTGAGAGAGGGAGACCCGTGTTATCGTCAAGCTTTTTTATAAATTGTCTATTAGTAATATATCTATTTACATTTGAAACTTATTTTCAACAATTGAGTATATGATGGGTAAATCAACAGTTTCTCTCATGTCACATTCTTTATGTATTAAAATCCATCAAGGGGCTTGTGAATTGTTCCCAACTTCACATGTAATCACATGAGTGTGGTATTTCAATGGTTAGATATTAATATTTTTCTGATTATGTAAGATATGATTCAACATTGTGTAATCACACAGGAAACTTATTATACTTATGACAAACATTAAATTTTGTTTCTAGCTATGTTTTTTATTTATATTTCAGGTATATTCAGGCCACTTAATTTGTGTTCGACCAAGCAAGAAAAACCAATTTCCTGTCCCTGATATGGGTTATTTTAAATAGTAGACAACACCAGCAAGAAGACCTTGTAAGACGGGCAATTGAACTCAATGTCCCTGTACAGCTCGATACAGGAAAAGATGAAGAGGCGTTAATTCCCATCATGGAATGCGATAATGAGTCAAACCTGTCCTACACAGGCTACATTGGACCTCGTTTAGTGACCACTTATATACACATTACTAAGAATTCAGAAATTTCTAAATTAGTTTTTGCTGGGTGATAAAATCATGGCTGTGAGTTGTTTTACTATAGCCGGTGATTTTTGTGCTAACATTCTAGATTTCATGAAGGGAAGGAAACAACTTTCATAAGCAGAGACAATAGAAACTTGATGGATCTGACAGCTACTGTCGGAGCATATTCATGTAGTGCTGGTAAATTTGTGATTAAAAAACTATGAAAACAGAGCTTGGCATACCCTTCTCTAAAAATAATACACTTTTTACCAAAATGCGCTTAAAATGCGCTTAAAATGCACTTAAAAGCGTATTCTTCCTGCGCTTTTTGTAAAAAGCGAATTTTTTCTGCATCTTTTCCAAATTAACTGCATTTTAAGCGCATTTTTTCTGCACAAGTGTATTTTAAGCGCATCTTTTTCAATTGAAGTGCGTTTTAACCGAATTTTTCTGAATAGAAGTGCATTTTAAGTGTACTTTTTGGCCAATAAGCGAATCTTTTTCACTGAAGTGATTTTTTTATGAAGAAGAGTGCATTAAAAGTGAATCTTTTGTTAAAAAAGCGTATGTTTTCATTTTCTGAATATAACAAAGTGCATTTTAAGCGTATCTTTTTGTAAAGAAGTGAATCTTTTATTTATTTGATTTTTTTGGTAATCAATAAGTGCATTGCGTATCTTTTTGTAAAGAAGCGAATCTTTTATTTATTTATTTTTTTGTAATCAATAAGTGCATTTTAAGTGCGTCTTTTTGTAAAGAAGCGAATCTTTATCTGAAAAGATTTTTTTTTTAAAGTTAAAGAAGTCATAATTTCCTTTTTTTCTCTTTAAAATTCTACCGTATAAATGATATGACCTTTGATTGATTCACCATATTGTTTTAAAGACACAACACTTTCTCCTTTTAATTCAAATATACTGGTGTATGTATACAAACGTAAACTATATATATCAAATTCATTACAAACTATTATTTATAGAAGAAAAAAACACACAGACAAATATTTAAATTCAAACAGTAAGCATTACACATGAAAATTATAATTTATAGGGGCTACTATCATAGCCTGTCTTTTTATGCCATAGACATTATTGGAAAAATGTCAAATAGTGTTTAAACAATTTGTGTATAAGAATAAAGTATGTAGCCAATTGAATTGTCTTTCTAATGGTATAAAATAGTCTATCATTAGGAAAGAAGTATACATGTAGGACATGGAAGGAAGAACAAAAGGACTTTTTTTTTTCTGGATTTTTCTATTCATTTTATGACTGAACATTTGTGTTTGTAATGTTTTTTATTAATAAAAACACAAAAATGAAAAAATCCTTTTAATTACTACAAATCTCAACTAGAACTATCACTGAAGATGAAAAATACCCCCAAAACAGCACCTTTACTCAAAATATGGCATGGTTGAAATGCAGGCTGGACAAAGTACAGTTCTATCAAACAGTACTCATTTTGACCTTTGACCTCTGAATGTGACCTTGACCTTTGAGGTACAAGCCACCTCATCATGGTGACCATGTGTGTCCAGTAACTTGAGAATCCTAAGATGCATGGTTGAGATGCAGGCCGGACAAGGTAGTCCTATCAAACAGTACTCTTTTGACCTTTGACCTCTGAGTGTGACCTTGACTTTTGAGGTACAAGCCACCTCATCATTGTGACCATGTGTGTCCAGTAACTTGAGAATCCTAAGATGCATGGTTGAGATGCTGGCCGGACAAGGTAGTCCTATCAAACTACTCTTTGACCTTTGACCCTTTGACCTCTGCGTGTGACCTTCACCTTTGAGGTACAAGCCACCTCATCATGGTGAACATGTGTGTCAAGTAACTTGAGAATACTAAGATGCATGGTTGAGATTCGGGCCGGACAAGGTAGTCCTATCAAACAGTACTCATTTTGACGTTTGACCTCTAAGTGTGACCTTGACCTTTGAGGTACAGGCTTGGGTCTTGTGCGCGACACGCCACCTCATCATGGTGAACGTTTGTGCCAAGTTTCTTTGAAATCCTATGATGCATGGTTGAAATGCAGGCCAGACATGGTACAGTTTTATCAAATAGTACTCATTTTGACCTTTGACCTCTAAGTGTGACCTTGACATTTGAGGTACAGGCCATGGTCTTATGCGCGACACGCCGCCTCATCATGGTGAACAGTTGTGCCAAGTTTCTTTCAAATCCTATCATGCATGGTTAAGATGCGGACAAGTTAGGTGGGATGACAGACGGACGTAAAAGGGCCATAACTCTGTAAAATAACATGCAATTGTAATATCTTTAGGGTATGCACATCTTCTCTTGGTATAGAAGCTTCATGTAAAATTTTATTGAATTCCACCAAGTGGTTTGTAAGAAATAGGCTGGACAAAATATGGCTTCCGACCGACCGAGTCACCGACACAGTGACTCCTATATACCCCCCCAAAAAAACCTTTGTTTTTTGGGGGTATAATAAGGAAAGACATAAAATACAGGATCAGCCTGATCATCATCGGACTCAGTTGTCTTTACCAGAAGAAAAACCAATGTCAGGGAAATCGGACGTTATATTGGCCAGAGAATCATGATCAAACTTGAAAATGACAGACAAAACAAATTGGCTATCATTAAATAGAGCCGTAATATTTCAGTTATATATTATAAAGTTTAAGCTAATTGACTAACAAACAAACTAACCTCTTGTGGCTGTCTGTTACTTATTACTCCTTGAATGATGGTCATTTAATTATTTTATTACCCCTAATTGGTGGACACACTGTTTATTACCCCTAGCCAACTGCTGTTTGTTGGTAGATTATAAGTAGCGACGACTGCCGACTACCGGAAACTTGATTGTGTTTTATGACCTTTAATTGGTGTCCGATAAACAACTGTACAACATGTGTTATTTTCGAATAAACTGTGAATAACGCCTTTTAACACATCGTTTCCAACTTTATTTATATTTGATGTCAAACAGATTGTACTGTTGTAAGAAAGATATAAAACACATGGGAAGGTGAACTGGCCGCTGTTGCATGATGTTGACAACAGTGTTAAATCTAATCAATCATAAGAGTTTGTACACATTTTTGCCTAGATGGTTTCAAAGTCATCTGGTGCAGATTTGCTGCATGTGGGAAAGGGTTAATTGTCCATTATGTTTTATTTGCACCTTTTTCCGTTTGATTTCAATTGTGAGATTGTTATATTATATATTATACCTACCAATAAGAATTGGATTAATCCAAACATAAAAAAATCGGGAAATCCATTTCACTTTTGTCTACACCCGACTGGAGCATTGTGGTGTAAATGATTTGTGCCACGTCATACAAAAACCTTGCGAGGCAGAGGTCACTTCAAGCCTCTGCACAGTCTGATCATGATTTAAGTCATTTCATGATTTTAAGTCGTGAATTGCTCTGTAAGCCTCTTGAGAGACGATTCATAACCAAAAACCTACCACACAAATATGCAATTTGATCTTAGAATGCATTTAACATTGACACATCTGAAATGCGGAATTTATGGTGACGCGGCTCATTTGAGTAAATTCCTCACGCGCTATGTGACGTAGCATTTCTCTCCTAAATTTGGGGGTTCAAATCGCTTACATTTTGTGTTTGTGTTACATTTTGGATTGGCTCGATCTAAACAAAGAAGTGACGTAATTTTTTGAGAGGTTATAATAATAACTTATATAGCTCACGTGAATGTTAGACAACCAGACTTTTAATATGCAACAGTAAAATGGATTTTCCAAAGCATTTATATTTCTAAAGATCAGTCCAAATAAATCAATGGGTGATATGTTATTAACTAGATTTCTAAATTGCTTCAAAAGACTTATATATATTCACCTGTGTGCAAATGTGTCCAGATGTTTACAGACTCTTTATTCTAACAAACACCTTTTGACGTAGTTGTACCAGAGACATATATGTAGATATTTAGGTCTCTGGTTGTACGTAGCAGACAGCAGTTGAAAACATTGTGAGAAAATGTGAAACACTTAGTTTGAGTTAAACTTCCAGAAAATAGCTTTGTTATTTTCATATCTTCAATAGTTTTTGAGTTTTACTTAATTGCTACAAATGTTGGGAAAGGCAGAGACATATAAACGTTTATATGTCTCTGGGAAGGGTGATATTTTAATATCAGTTACTATAGTGGGTCAAACTTACGAACGTGTGTTTATAACGGTCACATTGACCAATCAGATGAGATTTAGAAATCTATTTGAAATTTGAATGGATCCGTGAACAAGTGGACCCGTGAAGTTGGCCGGGCTGTGATTACATCATAACTACCAGGTATGTTTTTCCGATCAAATTGAACCTTATAACCTGAGCTTTATTTTAATAATATACATTTTTGAAATCGGTCTAATATTGACGTACGTATAGCAATTTTAGTGTGTGTCATGCTCGCGATAATTTTATTTTTTTGTCAACACAGTGGCGAGTTGGTTTTAACTCAATAAATATTTTAAAACAAGACGTGTTACAACAATTATATATAACTATTGCAATAAATATTATCTTTCTCATGAAATTTATACTTAAACAATCTTCAAAAGATATATTTTCGCGACTTTCTGGAGAATATTCCGTCATCGTAAAATTTAAATATTGATCATCATAGTTTTTGGTTTATACTTCTAAAAGATATGATTATTTTTTGCAAAATACATAATAAATATAATTTTACGTGAATCTGTTCTTAATAATTGATATTTTTATGTTTTCACACGTTTTTCTAAATCGGAAATCGAGTGCTTGTACTTATAAGTTATAACTTGCATAGTATTTCGGACAAATAAATTTTCGGGTAGTGCATGATAAAATCTAATTTTTTTTATTTTTTTTACAGTAGGACTTATTAGAGGTTTTTTTCAGTTAACCCTTCCCACACTAAACCAATCTGCAGCAGACTTTGACTTTGAAAATGTTTATGCAAAAATATTGAAAATCTATGAACATATAATTTTATTATTTAACCCTTTCCCACCTGCAGAAGCGATAGCAGCAGACGACTTTTGAAAACATTGTGGCCAAATGTGAAATTGCTCATGATGAGCAATTTCTCATTTAGCCATAATGTTTTCAAAATTATTTAACGATTTAGCTTTCTTTTACCAAGTTTTTTCAGATGTTTGTCACTATGTTTTCAAAGTCATCGGAGTTGATAACATTGTGGAAAAAAGAGGAATTTATCATAATGAGCCATTTCTCTTTTTGTCACAAAGTTTTCAAAAGTTGTCTGCAAATGGTAAAGGGGTAAAATTAGTATTTTGATTAATCTCAAAATTTAAAACTTATTTTTTTTAATTTCCAGATGCTGTTATGTACACTATTGTTCGCATGCACTTGCATTATGGATCCAGCGAGATATCTTGGGTCGACAAGGAAAGATGGACAAGACTTTGAGAATCGAGTTGTATTGAAAAAGGGACTTATTCTGCAAGAATGTTGTAATTCACGACATCAGTGGTATTTTAAAGACATTGTGTGCTGTAAATATGAAGAACTTCGAAGGTTAAAATGTGTGAGCAAAGTTCAAAGTCAATAGGATATTAATCCAATAATCAGCTTTATTAATGAAATGTATCTATATTATTTTGATTAAACATAATGCAGGCGCGTAGCTGGACCGAAAACGATGTGAAAGCCGCTATACAGAAAACATACATGTAGTTTATTTAATTAATTATTGATATGAAGAAAAGTAAAATCGGGAAATTAATGTGCAAGCCCAGGCTTTTTAGCGTAAAGGCAGCTATGCGCCTGTAATGAGAACTGTTAATATGAAGAATGTTAAATGTGTGAGCAAAGTTCGAACTAAATGTGATAGAAATGTGTTAAGGTTTTTCTTTTAGCAATTTAACTTGCTACTTTTTATTATTTTAAACCATTTATGCAATTAAATAATACCAAGGCCTGTACCTCAAATGTCAAGGTCACAATTAGAGGTCAAAGGTCAAAATGAGTACCATTTGATAGGATTACCTTGTCCGGCCCGCATCTTAACTATGCATCATAGGATTTCCAAGAAACTTGGCACAACCGTTCACCATGATGGAGCGCCGTGTCATGCTCAAGACCCAGGCCTGTACCTCAAATGTCAAGGTCACACTTAGAGGTAAAATGTCAAAATGAGTACTGTTTGATAGGATTACCTTGTCAGGCTCACATCTCAACCATGCATCATATAGGATTCCTAAGTTACTGGGCAAACAGGTTCACCATGATGAGTAGACATGTGGCACACAAGACACAGGCATGTACCTCAAAGGTCAAGGTCACACTTAGAGGTCAAAGGTCGTCTGGTAGGGGACTTTTGTATTGCTTGCAATCATTAACTTGTTTCTAGTTGTCACATGAAATTTACAACATATATTGTCATTCGTTTTCGGTGAACTGTTCAACAACTTTCATTTGACGGCCACAGAGGAGGAGAAGATCAGGATCTGGATGTAAACAGTGGTTCACAAGCTCAACAACAAAATAACGGGCATCCGAATTAATAAATACAAATTAAAAGATTAATTAAATAAAATAAAACTTTGTTAGATGTTTGAGCTAATAATTTATAGTTGATTTAAACTGCATGACTTTTAACCTCACCTGAGCACAAAGTGCCGGATGAGCTATTGTGATCACTCATCGTCGTATATCTGTGTGTTCACATTTTCCTACATTCAATTTGTAACTATGTTTTCCTTTCAATTCTAAATTGTTATTAATATATCTTTTGCACTGTAACATAGGTTATAACACTGATTTAAGAATTAACAGTTTTGGATTCACTCAGATCGGGATTTGAACCGGAATCCCGGCTGATTATCCGATAATCTAATCCCATTTGGGATCTTGCCAGGACACAAACTGGGAATCCCATGCTTTTATCCCGATCGGGATTCTAACCGAGATCCCGGTCGGGAATCCCGTACTTTTATCCCGGCCGAATCCCACTCGAGTGAATTAATTCGCTTTTAATGCAGGAAAAGTACACTTCAAGTGCATTTTTTTTAAAAATTCGCTTTTTACACAGAAAAAGTACACTTAAAATACGCTTAAGTGAATTAATTCGCTTGAAGTGCGTTTAAAGCGTATTTTTCTTCTTAAAAAAAATCGCTTTCAACGCAGTTAAAGTACACTTGAAATACGGTCAAGTGAATTAATGCCCTTTGAAGTGTGTTTTAAGTGTATTTTTCTTCTTCAAAAAATTCGCTTTTAGCACGGTTAAAGTACACTTAAAATACACTTAAGTGAATTAATTCGCTTGGAGTGTATTTTTTTCTCAAATAAATGCGCTTTTAATACAGTTAAAATACACTCAAGTGAATTAATACGCTTTTTTGCAGGAAAAATACACTTAAAGTGCATTAATGCGCTTTTAGCTCAGAAAAAGTGCGCTTCAGTCACCAAAAAATGCGCATTTTTTGTTAATTTAATTCACTTTTAATGCATTCGGTAAGAAAATATACGCTTAAAATACGGTGCCAATACCGCAGCGTTTAATGCAGATTAAATACGCATTTAATGCGCATTAAATGCGCATTTTACACAATTATTTGAGAAGGGTAATAGTCATTGAAAAGAATAAATACTATTCTTTTAAGGACAGCAGTATTCAGAGAATCAATGATTGAAGAGGACACTTTAGATAAGATAATTCTGATTAACACTGAAAGTGTTTCATTTTTTATTCATGGACTCATAATAAATCATATGAAATAAATCCAATCATAGCTGTTATCATTTAACACATGAAGCAAATAAACTGAAAAATAAGCAAATTCTTAAAAAAATTGTAGCATATTTAGCATTTTCTCACATAAATCAGACTACAGCAGACCTATTTGAAAACAACTCTGCAAAAACCTGTGCAACATCTATCAAAGGCCATGTAATAATTGTAACAATAGAAAACATTATGACAAAAAGAGAAATTACTTGTCAGGATTTTCTGATTTTACAACAATGTTATTTAAAGTTATAACTTCATCATTTTAAGTCATCTGCATGTGGGACAGGGTTAAACACTTATACATGCTTGAACATATAGCTTTGGGAAAAAACATTTTATATTGTGACAAATGATAATTTGATGTTATTCCTGAAAAGAAAATATTTTTGGAAAGGAAGAAATTCATCATTATCAGCATGTTCTCCTTTTCCAACAATTTTCGAGAAAAAATTGGAATGCATCTCCTAATATAATATCTGTCCATAGAAAACTTTTTAAGGATGGAAGAATTTTTTCTAATAGGAGAAATTTCTCCTTCCCTACAATTATTCAAGAAGTTGTCTGCTACTCTTCCACAGCCAAGCATTACAAGTTTTGAGCATTTTAATTTAACTTGTTACCTTAAAGTAAATTTTGTACATGTAAATTATTTTTAGATTCTTTCTTAGTTATCCTTTCCCACATACAGACGCTACGTCAGAAGTAGTCTGTTAGTGGTAAAGGGTTAAACATCTTCTACATGTAGATGCTTTCTGATGCCTCTGCAGCAGACAAATTTTGAAAACATTATTGCAAATGGAGAAATTGCTAAAAATTGGCAATTTCTCCTTTTGCCACAATGTTTTCATCTCTATTAAATTAATTGAGATTTTCAGTATTTTTAGCCCACCTATGCATGAAGTGCAAGGTGAGCTTTTGTGATCGCTCACCGTCCGTCGTCCGTCCGTTTACGTTTTCCTACAAACGACTTCTCCTCCTAAACCAATTAACCAAATTCAAAATAATTTTACAGGAATGTTCCTTGGGTGGATCTCTTTCAAACTTGTTCAAAAAATTCTATTCCATGCAGATCTTTGGTTGCCACGGCTACAAAAAAAGGGGAAATTAACCAAAACTTAAAAAATCTTCTTGTCTGGAAGTAGAAAGCCTTTGATATTTGGTATGTAGCATCATCTAGTGAACCTCTACCAAGATTGTTCAAATTTCCGGGGGGTCACTTGCTTTTTCATAGACTCATATAGGGAAAAAACTTTAAAAATCTTCTTGTCTAAGAGTAGAGGGCCCAGGCCTTTGATATTTGGTATGTAGCATCATCTAGTGGACCTCTACTAAGATTGTTCAAAATGACCCCTCCCCTGGGGTCTATTGTTTTACATAGACTCATATAGAGAAAAAACTTAAAAAATCTTTTTGTCTAAAAGTAGAGGCCCCAGGCCTTTGACATTTGGTATGTAGCATCAAGTAGTAGTGGACTTCTACCAAGATTGTTCAAATAATAGCCCTGGGGTCAAAAATGACCCCTCCCCGGGGGTCACTTGTTTGACATAGATAGGGGAAAAACTAGAAGGCCCAGGCTTTTGATATTTGGTATGTAGCATCATTACATCTAGTGGACTTCTACCTAGATTGTTCAAATTATAGCGCTGGGGTCAAAATTGACCCCTCCCCAGGGATCACTTGTTTTACATAGACTGATATAGGGAAAAAACTTAAAAAGTCTTCTTGTCTAAAATATATTTGGTATGTAGCATCATCTAGTGAACCTCTACCAAGCCTGTTCAAATAATAGCCCTGGGGTCAAAAATGACCTCTCTCCGGGGGTCACTTGTTTTACATAAACTCATATGCGGAAAAAACTTTAAAAATGTTCTTGTCTAAAAGTAGAAGGCCCAGGCCTTTGATATTTGGTATGTAGCATCATTGTGGACCTCTACCAAGATTGTTCAAATTATAGCCCTCGGGTCAAAAATGACCCCATCGCGGAGTCCCTTGTTTTACATAGACTCATTTAGGGGAAAAACTTTAAAAAATGTCTTGTCTAAGAGTAGAGGTCCCTGGCCTGTGATATTTGGTATGTAGTATCATCTAGTGGACCTCTACCAAGATTGTTCAAATTATAGCCATGGGGTAAAAAATTACCCCTCCCTCTGGTCACTTGTTTTACATAGATAGGGAAAAAACTTTAAAAACTTTCTTGTCTAAAAGATATTTGGTATGTAGCATCATCTAGTGGACTTCTACCAAGATTGTTCAAATTATAGCACTGGGGTCAAAAATGAGCCCTCCCCGGGGGTCACTTGTTTTTCATAGACTCATATAGGGGAAAAAACAGGTGAGCAATATAGGACCATTATGGTCCTCTTGTTAATATACCATATAGTACTTTCTCTTTACTTAACTCTTTCCAACCTGGAACAATTCTTTAGCAAACCACTTTGAAAACATTTTGGTTTTATTTTGGAAAATGTATTAATAGGAAAGTGTAATTATTTGATAGAGTAAACAAATTGTGATAAAGGGGGAAATTGTTCATCATGAACAATATGTCCTTTTGTCACAATATTTTTCAAAAATGTTCTTATGCAGAGGTGGCAGAAAGCATCTACATGTCGAAAAGGATTAATCCTTAACCACTTACAGACTACTTCTGATGTATCCAATGAAATGAACACATACATTTCTCATTATGAATATTTTTTATTTTCCAACTAATATTTTAGTAATCACCTTCAAATTCCTTGTATGTGAAAATGGGTAAATAAATGCTTCTCTTATGCCATTTTATCATAAATATTAGGTTATTTTCCAAAGCTTTGTGTGTAAAATATTTTCTTTCACAATATCTACAACAATTAAAGTTAAGATTTGAGTTTTAATGTTACACTTTTACTTTTCAGCTCACTTGTGCACGACGTGCTCAATGTGAGCAATTGTGATCACATTTTGTCCTGCGTCTGTCCGTCGTCAACAATTGCCTTGTTAACACTCTACAGGCTACGTTTTGCATCAGATCTTCATGAAAATATATCAGAACATTTATCTCTATCAGATCTTGGACAAGTTAGAATATGGGTCATATTGGGTCAGAAACTAGGTCACTAGGCCAAATTGAAAGGAAATCGTGTTAACACTCTGGATGCTGCATTTTTAACTTGAGCATGTTCAAACCTTTTCAGTTGTTTGTCTTGATGATATGTAGTCCCTATTTCAAATATTGGTCATATCTTTTTTAAAAACTAGGTCACTAGGACATATTGAAGGAAAATCGAGTTAACACTGTAGAAGCCGAATTTTGCTTCAGCATCTTCAAATTTTGTCAGAATGTTTCTCTGAATAATATCTAGGTCAAGGTCGAATATGAGTCATGCCTGATCAAAAACTAGGTCACTAGGCCAAATTGAAGGAAAAAGTTGTTAAAACTCTGGAGGCTGCATTTCTACTATGAGCAAGTTGAAACTTTGTCGGAAGGATTGTCTTGATGATATCTAGTCAATGTTCGAATATGGGTCATATCAGGTAAAACAAAAAATAGGTCAAGAGGCCAAATACAGGAACATCTTGTTAACACTGGAGGTTGCATTTTAAATCTTTGTCAGAATAATTGTCTTGATGTGTTTTGCATTAGAAATCATTCAGGTGAGCGATCTAGGGCCATAATGGCCCTCTTGTTTAAAGATCAATTTCAAACCAAAGGCTCAAGGTGTTCCATTGTGATCACTCACTGTACGGCGTACTTCAAACGGTCAAATATTCTCTGAAACTGCTGATGCGATATTAACCAAACTTGACATGAATGTTACTTTGGTGACCCTCATTAAAAATTGTTCAACAATTTATATTATACCTATAAATTGGTTTGCTGCGGTTTCAGAATGGGGTGGAAATTGCAAAACTTTATAAATTGTTCTCCTGTGAATCCGCTTTTTCGAATTCCAAGATGTTTTATGGGTGACCCTCTACAAAATGGTTCAAGACATATTGATTGGGTGAAAAGGGTAGTCACCAAGTGGCATCAGAAAAGGGCTGGAATAATCGTCTATTTTAGGGATAGAATTAAACAGAAATGTGACCCCCTACAATATTTGTACCAGCCTTTCAGACCGATTTCAAAAGGTAGTCGCCAGGTGACATCAGAAAAGGGCTGAAAAGAAGAAATTACCCAACGACCCCCGTCTAGTCAAATACTTTTAAAAATCAACTGTAATTGCCAAATTATGCTGTTTAATTTTAAGTGTTTTTTCGTAAATAGGTAGCACCTATAGATATATTATCCACGTTCGAAATTAGACGATATTGTTTGGAACCAACTGAAGTCGTAGACAACAGCGTTTGACTTTGTCAGGAATTAGTGGCTTTATTGATATTCATACAAAACATCATAATAAGGAAAGTCATACAAAACATCATAATAAGGAAAGTCACATGAATACATATCTTGTAAGCGACAACTGCTACATACTGGGTTATACTACAACACAACACCAGTATCAGCAACAAATATTAAGGAGAACAGTTAGTAAAGAATAAAAATATGCTTGTGTTGTTGACAAAGGAAGGGGCGGATGTCAGCCATTTATCGAAGGTCATTATATCTTAAATTAGGCCAACCCAAGCCTGGTGGCCGGCAATGTTAAAATGAATAACAGTCAACGTATAATTTAATTCATTCCCCCCCCCCCCCCCCCCCCCCCCCCATTTAAAAACATTCTACCATTAAAACACAACTAGACAGTCGTCGCTTCGTTGTTTTAGTATATCAGCAAACGTTGGGAGGAGAGGTATTACGGGAAAATATCAAGAGGTCGTTCTCAGAAATTGAACGAAACTGCAGCAATACACAAATATTGCAAAACGGTTACATTTCTGTGAAGGAAAAGCAAATCCCCTTAGTGACTCTTTAGATATTGTGATAAGTTGTTCGACTTATTTGTTCACCGGAGGATGAAGCTATTCACTAATAACAACACGATTGGTACTTAGCAATGTGCTTACAATGAACGGGAAATATAACATATTCATGATGATGAAGCGATTAGCCGATTCGAGAAATAATCTTTGTTTTTTTATGATATTGTGATACTTGGTTTGTAATAAAGTACTTCATTACCTGAAATATTAACAAAATAACTTTAATATCGCTGTCCTGCAAATAATGTATTTTCTATCTTATTGTGACTACAAAGCGTTGCCAGACAAGTCAGTCTATAACGTTATCAGATAAAAGTTCAAACTCCAAAGGAATGTACATGTGTCAAAGCTTATGAATCAAAGAGACTTCGTTTCGTTTAAGTTTCGAACCGATTGTTTTTAAGAATAAATAAGACAATGGAAACATAGGTGTAGTAAGTACATTAACATAACACAGTGGATGTGAACAGATGATAATAATTAACTGTTTTCAACCAGGAAACCCCATGCAAAAGTGTAATAAAAAATGGTGTCCCTTTTGATAGATAGGTATTGATAAAATCCTTGATTTAACCAAAAAACGAGGGTTGATCCAAAAAAGTAATGTCACACAATTAAACAACCAAATGTTAACTGACGGTTTTTAACGCATATTGGCATCCAAGTAGCATAATCTATGTGCGAAATATCACATCGATTGCAAAAATGTTTGTCGTTAAATTTACAATTATGTGAATCGTGTCCTGTACTGTCGCCGCACAGCGATGACAGTCACTCCTTTTCGAAATACCGCGCGCACAGGTAGCCATTTCTTCCTCGGAGAGTTGTCGAAGTGCCCTCTTGCACTAACTCGTCGAATTTTCAAACCCTATATTAACATCCTTTGAACAGTTCCATAACTTAAGTAAAGATCTTCGCATAAACACCGTAAGGTTGACCGTCGTTCAGCATGAACTGCTTTTAAAACTTGTGTAACGTTATCACTCGTCCTCATCGTTGTTGATCTTTCGGCACTTTCGCTGTCTTCGCAACTATCACCCCTCTTTAAAACGCTGATAACTGCTATACACTAACCGCCTGTCTTACTGTTTTATTGTCGTATGCTTTTTGAACCATTTATAGCGTTTTAACAAAGATTTTCCAAGTTTATATTGCATGTTGTAGCGTTTGTCAAAAGCAGTCATTTTGCATACGCACATGAAGAACTAAATGCAATATTCAAACTATATATAATTATTAGCGTATAACACAGATTATTCCTATTGTTTTGCTGTCAACGTCACAAAATTCTTTTCGATATGGCTTTTAAGTTGGAGAGACATGCGGGTTCTTTCAAAAAAAGTTTATAATTGTTAAATATTGGTAACAATGTACAAGTCACTTTGCCACTACATTTTTGTAAAACTTGCTCAGAAGGTTGCCGGCAATCAGTTTATCATATGTTTTGACTCATACTGTGGAAAAGCAACTTTTGCTAGAGCAACTGTTGTGAAAACCGCGATAACCAGTAAAATTTCCAAAAATATTTCCACAAAAAACATACTGAGAAAAGTCGAGTCAGTTAAAAGATACTGGCCCTAGCGTACCTCTTATTTTCAAATCCCTGTTGTAAAAACAAGCAGTAATATCCAAAAAATGTTAGCTTTTATCTTTTGAGAAAAGTATTTAATCTGTATTATGTTGATAATTATGTTGGCCGTGACATATGCTTCGTAAAACACTTAGTAATTATTGTTGTTTAAATACATAAAATATGGATCATGATTAGTGCCATTTTTTAAAAAAAATTGAAATACATATTTTTAATCCAGTAGTTACTACAAAACATCCTCCGTCGCTGCACGACAGTCGGGGTGGATTGGCCTTAGGAATTCTAGCCTAATTACTGGTTTGTTTACCCAGGGATCATGAATTAGTGAATTGTCGCAGTGATATAACTGAAATATTTTTGAAAACGTCGTTTAACCCCGATAAAAATTAATACTCTAAAACATGCCAGATAACTCTGCCCTCTGGAGGCCATGTTCTTGTTCTCTTTTCAAAACCTCCCTTGAGGAAGAACCATCTGTTGATGTGGTTTTGTGGGTTTCCAATGGTTGAATCAGCTCCACCAATAATAAATCATGAAAGTGCTATGGATGTCATCGGCTACCGATATTACGAAGCGGTTAATCGTATAATGTTGTAACCGGTTAATTAGTCAACCGTATAAATTCATAGACACTACATATTAACTGGCTTCTGGGTTTTGTTATTGTTGTTGTTGTTGTTCTACTTCGCATTTCCAGGTCATATATAAATCAGACTAGAACGTCTATATCGGAACGTTTTCATTCATGTCAATAATTTTATTTTTTTAATTTACAGTTATTGATGACTGTTTGTTAGACAAATGAATAGGCAAATGGAGGGAAGTCTGGTCTTCTGACGGATGTGTCAGTCGTATATGGTTGTGCATGTTACTGGTTCCACCAGTTCAAAAAAGTTAAATACCACACAAACTGCACTTGACAATATTTCCAGACAAAGGATTAGCAGGCGGTATTATTGCACCATTCAGTAGGTTTTGCTAACGATGTGAACGTTATTAGATTTATAATATGTTGAATGGAAGAGGTTTGTTTTGTCGGTTGGGGTGTTTACCCTCGCACTCGACATTAATGCCATTTGGAGCGCAGCTATCGTTGTGGCAAAATGAAAGAGGTGTATTGCCGCATACCTTTAAAACCCTACTCCGGGGAAAATGTGTTACAAACTTCAAAACCACTCTTCAAATCTTATAATCGTGTTGGTACATGTAGATAATTAACAAATTCAACAATTCGAATTAATCACATTCATTTCAATTATTTGTATTATAACCAAAAATGCCAAATTTTACTTCAGTTACTCGACTAGCCGTTTGTCGTTTTACGATAGTGTGTTTCTCGACGACCTTAAATTACAGTATTTAACCTCGCGGTTATTGTTATTATAATTAATTGTTATAATCATGTCGAACTATAGGAAGGGTAAGCCGATGCTTGGCTCATGCAGTCATTTAAGGGCCTCGTGAGATACACATTTGACCTGCATTTCGTGCGATAGATGCACGCAGGATTCATATTGTCAGTTTTGTTCCTCTTGGACTTCTTCCATATGGAAAACAGTGAAAGAAGTGTATAACTTACACAAGCAGAAAGGGGCACGCGATCTCGAAAGAGACTTGTCAACCTCTTAGAGCAGTAGCTCGTAGTTCGCCGGGCTTTCCGTGTCGAACTCGGGAAACTAGAATGGCGATAGTGATAGAGCTGTGTACTCTTAGCCCTTCACAGCTAACACGCTTTCAGCTTAGGCTGGGTTTAGGGGACAGTCTTCGGTGTCTTCGGGTGTACTTTACTCTCCGGTTATACATCGGTCTTGAGATCGATCACCGGGCCTAATATGTGCCAACTTCTGAAAGAAGATCTTCGGGACTAAACTACAGGATCTTATTGCTTGACCGGTCACCGGTCACTGTCCTCGGACTCAGACAATCGGGCACCGGGCGACGGTCACCGAGCAGACGATCAACGGGCATAGGACAACGGGTATCAGTTACAACCGGAGTTATTGCCGGACAGGTGAAACCGTCTTTTATGATCGGGATACAGGGCACCGGGCACCGTTCATCATTAAGGTCAGATAAAATATTTCTGTCCCCGAGGAGAAGAGAGTTTATGTCTAGGGACTACACTCCGACACAGTACCACCCCTCGTACCAAATGGTGGAACAAGGCAATGACCGACGGTTTTATAAGGGAGGAGATTATGTTGATTTCAGAAATCAATCCTTTATGCCGGCCTACCGGGTTCAGCAGACCTAAGCTTATGGGGAACAACTAATCCCGGAAGGACACCTCTCTCGGAAGCAGTCCTTTGATTGGCAGCCCCTGGATCAAGATCACGTTGTGAACTCTGAGAACGGGAGGCCTAGACCATCGCATACGGTGTGCTCGGCCATGACTATTGATACCATGCGACCTCATTCACCTTCGGAAAGAGGATCTATATCAGGGGATCAATTGTCGGTCATATCTCCTCTCCTTCACAGGAGTCCATGTTTGAGTCGGACATTGACCTACCGGTTCCGAAATCGGCTAGATTCAAATCCTGACGTCGGGCAAAACCAACACCTCCTAAAAGAGGAGATTGCTCATCAGAACAAAAACACCCTAAGATCGAAATTCGATACAGAAAGAGCTAAGTTGCTTCCAAACATGCCAAAACGACCTATCAGCCTAGGAAATGTATTGATTGAAGCTTACTCGTTGTCAAAAGTATTTATTACCGTGGTCAAGCCACCTAACGCGTTTTCCTGACTTTCTGACACCAGTACTCCGCAACAATCTGTTTCCCAGGCATCTGGATTCCTTCCTACATATACAATTACATCGATCATCAAATAACTGCCACTTACGTTTTGATCTGCTCTAGGATGGCAAGAGGAAGTCGTCTGTTTTGTCGATAAAAGGGTAAACATTGATATATGTTTGTGGTAATATTTGTAATGTGTGGTTGTTTTAGAGTTGAAACCTACAATTGTTAAGTTTTAATTAAGTGACTCCCATCCAGAATTCCTTAAATTGTGTTGATGCGTTGTAAATTTGGTTGTCAGTTGGCGAGAGAAAATAGTAAAATCCGTGTCCAAAAGTTATACGAAGTTATTTGTCTAAAGTGATTGTGATTGTGATCTGATTACAAAAGGAACTACTTTTAAAGTTTTATTAAACACACTGTTATTTTTTCAATACAACTAGCGATATTAGAAATAAGGGAAGTTTTGATCACAAAACATAACCGTAAATTTAATATAGGTGGTCGTCAACTGTTGCAAATATGGCTTGAAAATAATCTGCACATATTGAAGAAACAGAAAAGTTCTCATTAAGATCAAATGCTTTTGGAAAAGAGTTTTGTTCAAAGAATGATTGGCCTGGTAGATTGTCTTATAAGACGTTTAGTAGATTGAAAGGGAAATTGGCATTTTTGGCACAGTCTGAAGAAAATGCATTTAAATCAGGTCATATGCCATTTATTTGTCATATTGTTACACAAATGGATGTTAAAATTTCGCTATGCCTATTTCCCTAAATAACTGAATAAATCTTGTTTGGTCTTTACATATTCTTCATCTGGAGATACAACTTGTTTAGTACAGATACATGATACTTTATGTTACTGTATATCGAACAGTAGTATTATGTATGCACAATACTGTTACCGAACAGGGAAACAGAGATAATATGGCAACATTAGAGATGGCCAGCATATATAACGTTACATCCCAGTGAGTAAACATTTTGATAAATAATATTTGCTTGTTTTATTGGTGTATTAAACAATTTGTATCATTATTTCAGTTATAACACGGCGAAAATTCACTTATTCCTGATTCCCGGGTAAACAAACTAGTAGTAGGCTAGGAGTTGTACCTTACCAAAGGGCGCTCCAACATGCCCCAAATGACGATCGAATCCGAGTCGCACGGTTCTAAATCACCGACGCTGACCACTCGGCCACGACGGACTTAGTTTTTATGACTTGTGTATTCATCCTAATGCATTGACAATTGGTGTTGTTATTCCTTTCGTTAAGAAGAGTGACAACAACAACCCTGAAAAGATTAGAGGTATAGCATTGGCATTGGCATTTGTTTAAAGACACAGCTAAAATCTTGTCTCTATTGGTAAACAAAGAGATGCATGTATGGTGTGAATCTATCAACGCTTTCTCTGATTGTCAATGGACATTCAACACCTGAGATAGTTTTGATTTAACACTGTATCAATAAAAAGGTTTTAGTACATACTAAGTGTGTATTTATCGATTATAACACGGCCATTGTAACAGTTGTAATGGACGTGTATTGGCATAAACATATACAATCCGGTATCAACTGTAAAATAACAAAGTTGATTAATGTATGCAAAGTTCCAGTCAGGTATCAACTTATCGAATAGTTCTAATTTGTCTTTGTTCTTTAATTATACAATTTGTCCATACACACGATTTAGTGTGTCTACATTTTCAAAGATATTACGGATTTGCATTTGTATGATATCTGCTATAAAAATAAACTTCAGCAACGCAGTTTTTGAAGAATGTGGAAGACGTTCTGTAAAGTTTTGGATGAAGATCAAACATAACCTCTCCATTACAAGCCACTTATTGTGATCTATGTGATACTGTTCATACTAAAAAAAATTTGATATAACAAATAATCTTGCTGTACACATATTCGATTAGATGTTTCAATTCTTAAATAGAATATCTATGACCAATTCCATCAAAGTTGGAATATGTCAATCAATACGTTCCCAAAGTTAGTATATAACTATAAGTGAAAGAAAGATAGTTTTCTTATAAAATATCAAATGGCGTTAAATATATGTTTGTTAAATAAGTTCTCATCAACGTATAAAGTGTTTGTATTACATGTCACATCTTGAAAAATGAAATGCTAACTGAACAGTTTTATAACCTTTTTAATAATAAATGAGTCGTAATGGTCTTAATGGCTCTATGATATCAGCCAAAGGTCCCGGGATACATACCTGGCATAGAAGTGTTAAATCCTTTCAGCGCCTAGTTCTCCAAGGTAATTTATCCCATGTTTCAAATCGGGTGAATTTTCGTTTTCATGTAATAGGGGCTGAGGAATAATTTGATATCTAAAAGGAAAACATAGCTAAATACATGGACATGTTGTCTGGTTTGTATCAAACCAACGGCAGCATGGTGAAGTAATAGCATGCCATACATTTAATCAGCCTAACAGATGTTATTCAGAAAAGTAAAATATTTCCAAATCTTTTGAGATCATTATTTAAATGACTTGATTTGTTTATGCTGTAAACATATTCATCAAACACTACCGGGACCAGTGATGTTATTCCCATCCAATGAAGTAGAAGTATTCAAGTAGTGTTTTACAGTAAAGGCAAGTACTCATTGTAGGGACAAATCTTATGATATTAAAAGTTTATACAAGCCACTCAGAATATATTATACTCGCCATGACAATAGCACACTACATAACATGGTTTAATATACTAGTGTGTCTAGTATGTTCAATGGCTAATATCACTGAAACCCATTACGAACCATTTATTATTTAATAAGAAAACAAAACCTGTTGTATTGGTACTTTTGACGTTGTTGCAGGTAAATATTTTAAATTTTGCTTATTTCACTGAAATATAGCGTCTTACAAAAGAGCTGTGGTCAAAAACTGACAAAAAATTATAAATTTCTCTAATAAATATTTAACAAAAATATTGTTTTTATTATTCTCTTAAAATTGTACATCAGTCTACAACCAGACTGACTACCTTATTACCGCAACTTACTTTTCTGGTGTGTTGTAAGATAACGGAATCGGTACGTATCGGTTCTGAAACACTCAACAAATTGCAAAACATTCATGTGAATGAATGGATTTCAAGCCAAATTAAAGATCACTTATAGATATCATATTTCTGTGTCAAACATTAAACAAACGCAATAGCAAATACTATATTTAAACAAGAACATTTTCCTAGAATAGTAGCTTTGTTGCACACAAGTGAGTCGAGTCCCGGTAGCTCAGTCGGTAACGACGCGGACTGTCAATCCAGGGGTTGTGAGTTCGAATCCCGGCTCGGCCAACTTTCTTTCCGACGTTTGACAAAAGTCATTGCGACATGCGTCATTCGTCTTGCACCAATGGGCTAAGTCTATGTGGAAAACCAGCCAGTTGCTTGGGAAGATTGTTGTGTGAAGTACTGGTGTGCGAAAACCAGGAAACATATGAGTAGGTGAACTGGCCGCCGTGATATGACTGAGAAACTGTTAAAAACGGCGTTAAACGCCAATCAATCAAGCACACAATTGAAGTAACATATCTTGATGAAAGAAACCTAGTTAAGATACCTTAGATAACTATCAAGGTATGTCGGTTCACTCCAGTCATTTGATCGGACAACAAGGACATCTCGCTCTACTAATTGAGATTAGCTGTTAATATATTATGTTCATCATCACATAATTGTCATTTGCTCATAGTTCTTCCCTTGGAAATGCTTAAAATCTTTCCGATTTCACACATTCTGTAAAAATCAACGACAGACTACGGATGGTGGACAGAGAGTGATCAGAATACATCACATTGAGCCTTCTGCTCAAGTGATCTAAAACCACAACAAAAAGTGAGATAACAAAACACAAATGTATGTATATTGACTTTCCAGTTTAAACACTCAGAAAGTCAAACACTTAAAGGGTTACTTATATAATTATCAAAAACTCATTAATGTTGTCTTAGATATTCTATAACACATCACATTGTGGGCTGTGGCCGGGTACCCCTTTGTATTAACGCATTGTAAGCATCAAGCGTATAGCTATTCTTTGAAGTAGTCCATTCAAAATAAGTTGAATGCAAATATGTTTTGGGATCGAGTAATTAACTCATTATAGATCGGGCGTGTGAGCCCACGGTGTTAAATGTATGATCAACTTTGCCTTACATTCCACGAAAGTTCATCTAGTTAATTCAATTAACCGAATCCAACACATAAAATACATTATGAGCCAAACATATTTTCCAGATATCTTTTCCTGTGAAGAATTGGTAAATGTGAATTTAAACTGTGAAACAAGCTTTAAACTGGTAAATGTAAGGCATGAGACGGATTCACTAATATCTAGCTATTTTCAATATATTTATAATTGTTTAAGAACTTTTATTGAAATAGTAATTATTAAACATGATCTACTTACAGCTTTGCTATATCTTGCTAATCTTTGTGATTACTCATCGTATACGAAGAAAAAATAGATATATTTCATAAAGTTCATAGTGGTAACGACAATATATTAGTTTAGATACGAGGATTAACTTATATTCCTAGTCAGATTAATACTTTGCATTCTGGAAGTGTACGAGCAGTTCGGAAAACGTTCTGAAAGAATACTGGAAGGGTTCTGGCTATTCACTATACGTTCGGCGGCATAAATGAAAAAATACGTAAAAGATCAGCAACTGCTAATGTGGGATATTTTCTTTCTTTTTCATTACATTTATATATACATCATTTTACCTAAAAGTCAACTGATGAGCTATTTTAAATAATTGGAGAGAGATAACTATGAGAAAGTCTACCTGGGAATATATAAGTACTGGGATATCGATGAAGACATATACTAGCCGAAGTAAAACTAGCTTGATGTTCTATCGTATATCTGATGTGTACGTTCGTTGCGAAAAGTGGGCACTGCACCTGCTTGCATGTTTAAGGTCTTTATACATGTTTGTCTTTTCGCGAAGTGAAAGTAATAATATGCTTGTCTATTTTAAGATGGAACCTTCAAGGTAGACCTGACCACATCACAACAGGAAACATGTGTACAAAGAAATGACCGACGGCATAACTGAAAAGATTCTATTGAAAACGCCATATAACCACAATCAATTATTCAATTAGTTTTTCAACGTCTTATGAGAAATACACACTCAAATGGGGCATAACAATGGAATAACTTACTCAGTTTACAGACAGATCAGTCATTTTATTTTTCAAATGTTAGAAGTATGTTCATGTCATGGTTGATATATACAAGTAGAAATTGATATGATAACATAATACGGAAGTATTAAACTTATCACAAAATGACAAAATATGTTATAAATACAATATCTTTTTTATATTTTTAAGTTTTTCTACAAGGCAGTTTTCATACGTGGACGTTTCGCATACTACATGTAATTGGTAATAATTGAATAAATAAAACTAACATGGAACGGTCAAATTTAAACCAGAGGACAATATTGGCACTATATCGCTGACCTGATATAATAGAACTTTCAATGTTCTTACTCTATGCAAACAAGGACGACAAGCAATGACCCCTGTTAAATTTCAACAATGTTGGTAGAAAGTCACCAAAGGAACATTTGAACCCAGTTATATTCAAGTCAGGCCAATGCTTTTGTTCAGCAAGAATAATTTTTAGGTTTCTACTTAACATATACACGGAAATGAAGCTCTGTCCCCTGTAAGCAATATTTTCAACGGAGCCAAATAATTAGAACATTCTTGGTAGATGTTCACAAAAGGAACATTTCCGAAAATTAATTTAGAAATGGAGCCAGAACGTTTGGACATGACGATTCTGTAAGTTTCGTCAGTTTTGGCCTGGGGCTTTAGCAGCCTGCCAATTGCTGTTAACACCAAACAACGCATTTTAGGGTGAGACTGCAAGAGAAAAAATAAGTCGACATGTATTCAACAAAACTGCATTTAATAGGTTAAGATTTTCCAAAAAGTATCATTATAATATTGTTGGAACATTAGTGAACAACTTAAGGCGTGAGCACTCCAATATAAGTTTAACAAATGTTTTCGAAATTAATGCGCTGAAAGGTCAAATATGGAAGCTTATTAACTATTAACATTCGCGAAGCAGAACGGAAAATTTACAAAGAGTCGCATGACAAATGCAGTCGCCGTGAGACGAAAGATTAATGGTAAACAAAGGAGTCGCGTGACAAATGCAATGGCAGATTAGGCGACGGGCCATAGCCTTTCTAGTATCACTTAAACCCCAGTCACAATTACCTTGCGATAGGTTTGCGAGTAATTTGCGGCGAATTTCTAGCTATTTTCAGCCGGAATCCTTCGGGACTCCTCGCGGGCAGTTACTTTTAACTCGGAGTTATAACCTCATTGCACATTAATCGGTTGATGCCTGGCCGATGTCCGGTCAGGCGTCACATATATCGGTGGACTACCCAGATAGTCCTGACGCCGCTCAGAGCCCGGAAATCGGGCAGACATTGACCGGGGCCAGGCCGGCGTCTGGCGGAACACCTACTGTGGTTCGCAGGTTCTGAAAGCCGGCTCATCGCATCATTCATCAGATCGTGCCGTCGCGCTCTTTACAGAAGGTTGACCTAGAGTTTATCACAAAAGTGTCAGAACAAGAGTTGCTATAAGATGCAGCAATTCGATGTTAGCGCGGGAATCAGGATTTTATAGCTTAAGAAATACTGTTTGATACGAAAAACACGAAACCCGCTTTTTAATATATGATATAAATATATGATAACAATTGTTCTTTAGTTAAATACGTGAAACGAAAACAAAAATACATTTTTCCAACGTGTTGCCCTCGATCTCCCAAAATTATTGTTAACATTTGTCTGCGTATGCGCGTCCTTTTTCCCCCTTAATATATTCTTAAAATCGCAAAATTTAGCACAATAACTTTGCAGTTATGAAAATATTCCCATGTTTCTGTTACTAAAACCCCGGTGGTTCCAAGTGATGTTACATAGACTCCGCTCTGGTATACTGCTTGTGTTCAGTTATGTGACTTCGGGTCGAAATCAAGAGAAAAGAGGTAGAAATGTAACGGGAACGGGCTAAAGGTAGAAATATCACTTCTACAGCCGGCTTGTATAGCGACGCGTTGGTAGAGTGGTTGACCTTTTCGTAAAGTTAAGCAACGTTCATCGCGGTTAGTGCCTGGATGGGTGACCCGCCATGGCTTAACGCCGGTAGACGTTACACTATGATTTTAATTACAAATCAAAGCGCCAATGGCACGGTAGTGGCGATCGTATAGAAAATCCGGCAAAGTAACAAGCAATATCTCGGGTTAGGTCTTGCGATTTTCAATAATAGTCTGGTGCAGGTAAATTTGAGAAAAGCAGCATCTTTTGACAGTAGAATAATGTTAGTTTGTCAGAATGTTGTCTTGGTGATTTTTAAGTTACGTTCTAAAATTGGTCATGCTGTGTTCATCACCAGATCGCTAGGCCATATTAAGATAAAGTATTGTGTACACTTTAGAAATGACCGAGCTATTTATAGAATCTTTTGGAATTTCCATAAACCTTCTACTGGGTCATTGAGTTGAGAGTTCTTTGCAAGGCAGATATAACGCGCAATGATATGTATTATCTGCCCAAACATGAAGAAAGATAATATTTACACAATTTGACTCTATGCAGATATTATCTCAATAAATCTCAAATCTTAGTATCAATCCGGTACCAAAGTAGCACTGACATGATTATTATTAATCGTGTCTCTGCATCACTGATAGAACGATATATTTGGCCGTTTAACGGATGTAGGTAAATTGGTTTGCAGTAAGGAATAAAAAGTCAACAGACTGTTCAAAACTGACTATGTAAATTGTTTCGTTGTTGTTGTTTCTGTTAGCATTGTGTCGATTGGCAAACCAATCGCCACAAAAGACTACTCGCATATAAATAGACTGGTTCACTAATCTTAAGCTTCTATTGCAAACTCGAACGAGAACCAGTCTAGCGACGAACTGCGATGGAAATATCCGAGAGCTTACGATAAAATACGGCGCATGCAAGCCCATTGACCATTGCACCAGTGGTAGTTCTAAACACAACCAATATATGCACTGGTGCTGATGCACCCGCGCAATAACATTACTACAAGATGCCCTAGTAAAGATGGGATGACTGAAGGAGAATGAGATGGGAGAACGCACAATAGTTTGCAGAACCCTTAAGAAAGTGCAGAACCCACAGGAGAGTGAGAGTGGCAGTAAAGTGAATGAGACCATACCTATCCTCTTCAGCCACCAATGCACAAATAACTAAGTTGTAGCGGTAAAGCGCAAACGCCAAACTATCCCTCAACCGGGCGAGCCGATCGCGCTATGCAGGTGCCCGCAAGCGCTGTGGAGGTATCACCGGCATTCTCGTAAGAATGTTTGTCTTAATGCTATCTAAGTCAAGTTCGAATATGAGTCATATTGGGTTAGAAACTAGATCATTTGGCAAAATTAAAGGGAAATCTTTTTAACACTCTGGATATTGCATTTTTAACTTGAGTATGTTTAAACTGTTTCTGTTTTCAAATTAGCAGTTTCATAATATTTACTATTCTTGATATGATCTTTCAACTTCTTAACAATAAATACATATAATAAGCTGCAATTGTTATTTCCTTTCACATTTTCCCTACTTCTCCAACCTTCCTGCAGCCCCAAGGCCGTCAGCACTTTCAGTGCTTTGATTTGATGACGCAGCAACCAAATTTCTGCATATAATTAAATGTTTTGAATTCTTTTAGAGGGCAACTTAGGAATCATTCTTGTGAAATGATTTTCAGTAGATTTAGAGAAAAAGATTTGAACGGAATTCGATAAGACGGACAACGGATATGGAGTGATCACAATAGCTTACCTCAGGTGAGCTAAACAAGAGAACGAATTACTCAAAATTATATTATTTACATTAGGCATACCCTTCTATGGTTGCATTTAATGTTTAAACTTCCTAGCCTTTGTGATAAAAGTCTAGCGTTGCAAAATGGTTAGATAGTTTGAAAATATTAAAATGTCCAAATAGCTAACCATTCAAATCTTTATTGAATATATCGAAACGTGACAGTGTTGAATAACGATTAATATCCTCATGTCAGGTAAACAAAGCCATTAAACTAACAAAGCAGATCCTTGCTGCAGCCACCTTCAGTAAAAATATTTACTATGGAATATATCTAAACTTTGGACCAATAATTTACAATGTTTACATTGTTATCGGCTTTTTTACCTTTCGTCCAATGTCAATGTTCCGCCAATTCAATTATTTGATATGGCCTAGTATTATTCGAAACATTGCGTAACTATTTCAATCATGCGATCGTATAAAAAAACATCTTAAAGTTGCCAGAGTTTTATTTAATGTGTCAACAATGTATGAATTGAGATAAAACTCCGGATTTGCAAATATTTGAAGAGTCTTAATGTATTTGATGTAGGAGTTGCATTTAAATCAGTATGCTAACGTATAGGTAAAATAACAGTTTATCCTTTATCTAAATACGTGTTCGGCTTTCACGAAATATTTCGGTATCAGTTTCTATTGATAAAGGTTAATTGTGTATTCTAACCAATAATCGTGTAGTCGTTACATGTGAGTATTTCTAGTCGCATGGCACATCCATTGATAACATTGAAAGGAATCACTCTAACACACATCACTGCCAATGCTTTGTCAAGGAAATTTCGATGAATCGAATCAACATCTTCGTTTCCTTTGTACACCTATGTAAAATAAAGTATATGACATACATATGACATTCCTGTATATGAAAGATGAAACAAACATAACAATAATGTTTACGGATCTTGAATAAATCTATTCGTTTTCATAAGCCGACTGATAAAGAGCATTTATATATACATATATTACAACATTATTTTAAATATGCAATTGAAAGTAGAGCATTTGGTTGCAATACATGCAGAAAACTTCATATGAAAAGTATTCAATCGAATGCAAGATACCTGAAACATGCAGACAAGTTTGTAATAAATACAGGTGAAAGTAATTCAGATGATTTATACAGGCATATACTCTTCCTATAGATTAAAAACATTGTTTATCATGTAACAACATGACATGTGATAACAGAAATAATATGAGAACCAGTTGCGTTATAACTGCATGAGTCAAATTTGACAAAGAATGTAACAGCCATAATCCAGGACAACTAGCTGTAGCGTACATGCATTATGCAGATATATTTTGGCGATTAAGCAAGATCCAAATTATTATGATTGACTGATGTTTCTTGAAACCTTCTAACACATTCGACAGTTTTAAAATCTAATCTGGATTTAACTTATTGGACATGCCCTTTAAATAAAAGAGAACAAGAAATACCATATCCGTCCCATTGGAGTACCGATGTGTGGTGTAAGATATACAGTCGGGACTGTGCGCGACTTTGTAACCCGCACCAGCACCTTTAGTTTCCAACCCGCCGATCGAAACTGTCCGTCCAAATGTAACCTTTAATTTACACAATAAATGTTAATTAATCTGTGAAAATTAGTGTCGTTGTGTTTAAATTTTAATGTTTGTACACAATGTTTTAAAATAATTAGTGCCGTGTTACATTGAATTGTCTCGTAAATGAGTAATTTCTACATTTGGGTTTAAAAGATTAACCCTTTGACTACATATCCGATTGTTCGAAGCCTGTCCCACCGGAAAAAGAGGCTTGCTAGACGGCGCTTCCAAGTCGTCTGAACAGATTCAATACTTCCATGCTCACGGATATACCTAGACTTGTGGACTCTTCTAAATGCAACAGTTGGCCTGTCTGTCTGTCTGTCTGTCTGTCTCTTTGTCTGTCTGTCGAAAAGAACTTTAACCTTGACCACTACTTTTGAACCATAACAGGTACGGCTACCATATTTCACATGTGTATTCCTTGTGACATGACCTTTCTGTCAGTACCAACATGTTTGACCTTGCGACCTTGACCTTTGACCTAGATGTTGCCATTCGGGGGCATCAGTGTTTCACAAACACATCTTGTTTTTAAATTAAAAAGACACTGGGCATTTGGTTATGAGATGTCGTTTCAATATATATCTATTTTTAACTCAGGCGGCAATGTCGTTGTGCAGTAGACGGAAATACGTCTGGTAGAGGGCCACACTATGAACAAGTGTGTGAAGTTTTGTCTATTCGAAGTTCTAGTGCCTTATTGTGCAGCGGAGCAGAACGGTTAAAGTGATTTTGGTAGAAGGTCACTTAAGGAAGATTTGAGTGATCTGCATTTGAAATGCAGCATGATCAGGGTCAAACTGTTGATGTTCAACAACGACGGACGCAGGGGTCCCACCAATTAGTAAAGCTACACATGAGCACTCCATGCTTATGAGCTAACTTAATAAGTTACAAAAAAACGCCTTACATACGCTTCATTTACAAAATACGAAGACATGTTTATTAGCAATCATACATTTTCGATATTTGATTAACGTGCGCAAATTTTTCTGAGAGAAGATAACCGAGTTTCTAGGTTAGCAATCTGTCGCATCTTAAAGCCAATATTCATATATCCCATCGCATAAAGCACTGTTCAGACGTATTACTTAATCAGGTAAAGTCACGGTACCAATGTCGATTGATTTTTTCAGCTATTACACGTACGATATATACCTGCACATAATCTCCAGATTCACAACCACTGCTCGAGGTCCATCCACTTATTGATGAGAATAGGATTTGTTTTGTGTCCCACTGGTTTTGGTCGGTTACTGTTATTGTCAGATTGTAATACAACGGCTCTAGGATGTGATGCGTACAGCGCTCTTCAACTGCAGGAATCGGTCACATGACACTAGTAAGGACAACAGGTAGATCAACGGAATGTTTGACATAATCCTAATCTTAAACATTTTCTTTTGATTTTCATTTATGTAATGTTGTTCTATATAACAGTATTTTGAAAGTTACATCACCTTAAATTACCTGTATGAAAAAGTGTTCGTTAACCGACTCAATTTCGAAAAGGAGCATGGTGCTTATTATGACGAACTAGAGATGTGCATTATCTCTACCAGTGCATTACCAAACACTTGTTCTGTAATAAGATAATACTAATGCTTATCCTCCTGACGACTTAGGACGTCGTCATACAAATTAATAGATAAGAAGGGTTAGTAAAGGGATCTGTAGGTGGACACTCTACCAGTATAACATATGTATGTCCTGGACCATTCCCCGCTGCCTAAACAGAAAATCTTGCCAGAGCCATTTCGGATTCGGGATGCAAGTCATGTATGGCCAAAAGCAATCAGCCATAACGTATCGACCTACACTGACAAATTCCTCCGAGAAATATTGTCGGCCATTGTCAGGGGTCTTGTAAGTAGCACAACCTGAAACGAAAACAAAAGATGCGTGTTTGGAAGAATGGGTCTTGTTTCTTTTGCTAAAAAAAGTGAGGACTCAGATAAGACATAAGTACATAAGCAGCGTGGTAGCGCCAGAGTATTTTCTGTTCGACTAAATAAGGCGTGTAATTGATGTGAGTAGTCCTATCGGTGTTTATATTGTAATATCGGTAATTGCATCAATATGGGAAAATATTGTGTTTGACGAGTTCCAAAGCTCGGGCAGAACTCCGCCGGAGGAACGAGTCCCAACAGTAATAGTTTACCATAACCATGCAATAACCCTTTTATTGTATAGTTTTTATATTTGCTAGTTGAAATGTTTCGTTGTGTATGTTTTAAACACTTCGAGATTGAAATTTGAAAATAAACAATTGCTTTGAATTGTCTTGATAAATTAACATTTACGATTTTATCACGCAAGTATTGGCCTTTGCGATGGTTGCTAAGGTTATCCGCCATTGTTGTTCCCCATTTGGTTTCGATTCGAAAATGAAATGTCTACATAATGATGTGTAAGGCCTTTTCTAACAGTGTATTTCATAAAGAATTCGTGTATAAATTCAATCTAGTATTTATGCCTGGATATTTGTGTTACGATGAAGAATTGTCTAATTGACCGAGACGAAGTCGAGGTCAATAGTTTTCTATTTCGGGTCAATAGTCATTTGCGAGGATGAATAGTTTTTCATCATTGAACTCAAAAGTAGTAAATAGCTGTTTTATTAGATATCTTCATGAAAAACGCATATTTTAACTAGTTTATTTATTACATTGCTGTCATCATTTTAATTGGGTAAATTTATGTAACATAAATGTAGATTCTAACATAAACGCAGGATTATTATTGTAAATGCAGGAAGAATGCAGTATACTGTTACATGGCACGCGCGTTAAAATGTTGGTTATGCACGTGCATGACGTCATTTCAAACAATAACGTCCCCTTTTAGACGCGCGTGCCATGTAACAGATGAACTATTGACTCGAAAATGGACTATTTGACCTGAACTTTAGAATAAAAGCGAAAAGGAGTAAAATAGTCATTATTTATTGAATCACACGTGACTGCTTCTCGTCCAATCAAATACTTTGATTCATAATAGGTATATAACAATTGATATTGTTAGATGTTGGATGTTTCAGTTTTGTTTCATGCTTTTAAAAATAAATATTGTCAAATAAGCTTGTTGATCTTTACTTTTTATTACACGCCGCAACGCAATATCTAACGACAATACATAAACAAGAAGGATAGATAACATTATAGAATCATGAAAATGTATTTCATCACCTTCCAGCTTCGACACTTTCCATTTTGACTTTGTCAATCGCAAAATATAGTGAATGTTGACCATTCGCCGAAGAAAAGACAAACTCTCTGTATAATGCAAACTTACCGTACGGTATACACGTTGTCAGCTGTTTATGCGGCATACAAACGGTATGTTTAGCGCATGGTTCAATGTAAAATAACATCAAACTTGTCCAGTGAAAAGTGTGAACACTAAAGTACAGGCATACGTTAAGTCTTGCCAGAGTCCTGACTGTCCGCTTACTATAGAAAAATAAATATAAATTCTAGCCCCATTTGTCTTACGCCAATATCATGTAATGTCATGCTGAATTATCCTACACTGTGTTTATAATGTCTGTGAATTAACTTAGTGTCGAGGTTCCACAATATATATGAATATACTTTGATTGCGTTGCAAGTCAGCATCTCGGGTTTTGTTATGATAACTAATGAAATACAATTGCTAGCTATCAACTAAACATCTTATTTTATCCACAATCTGATACAGACAACTGTTTTGACTACTCATAACAATTTGCATTACCTACATGCTAACATCATTAACGTGATATAACCTCATGTAACACACTCTATTAATAGTACCTTTTCATGTCAGTTGATTGCTTAGTGTTTTACGCCGCTTGTAGCAATTTTTATTATAGTTATATCACGGCTTTTCCTATGTAAGTAACCAGTTCTCGTGGTGCATATATCCTGACACACGACAGTCAGTCGAAATGCTGACCCCTGAGCACAAAGAGGGCAGTAATTACTACCATTTCCATGTCAAGGAAGGAATATGCGTTATGTTACTTTTACTCAGTGGAAAGAAAATTACTCTTTTGAAAACAAAAGATACCAGAACAACAACAATCCATGGTACTAACGTCTTATAACGTAATACCAATTGTATCCTAAAAGGATCCGTAACTTTATTCAGGTTATGCATACAAGTGCAGCTATACCAATTGTATTACCTTACTATGTAATCAGATTGCAAATTCTAGATTTTCGGAAGCCTGATGTATCGCATAGACCAGAAACATTAATCTACATCGTGATACAATTACTAGTATCAAACAAGAACCAATAGTTTGTTTAAGCGCCGTTTCCTTGGAAGTTAACCAGTATTACCAGTTTTGTATTTCTGACACAGAAGGATCAGTCAACACAATAGCCTTGTAACCCTGAGCCCACACTATGGAACATATTTGTAAAGTGTTTGGTATGGCTAATACGTGGATTTGAACCCTGGTCTCTCGCATTAAAGGTGGAACCTACACCAGGGATGCTGTGTGGAAATGAAATATCAGGTGTTTACACATACCTTAATCCAATTGGAGATGTCCATCAATGCTGTACTATTTTCCATAACATAGTCATCCACTGCTGATGACGTACTGTTGATTGAATAGAGCTCACACTTCTTTGATGCCACACTGTAGCTAACAGACTGACAGTCAGTCACATAGACACACATATCAGCACACATATTCAAAGATGTGTCCTTAATTGATTTTATCCAATATTCCATGTCAAGTTTACGATTGGGTGCGGTCACTTGAAATTTTCTGTCACCGTAAACGTGAAAACTACAACAGTATATCAGAAGGGCATATACCAACAGCTGATATGGAACGCCCTTTCGCTGATAGGAAGTTTGCGGCAATTTATACATACTGTTCAAAATGTTTATTCATTTGATTACACCAAATAATTAGCTAGATGTAAATGACAAATCTTTCAAATTAAATTCAACTGTCATGTCTTCGCGAATATCTCGAGTATCAGGGTTAATTCAACCATAATAATATTGGACATTTGAATACGTTCTCTGGATCATTTCACTAATTAGGGTGATCAAGAAAACCGCTAGTGGCTGGTTATATCTCGTATGTTCACGAACTCAAAATAACTATCGAACTATTTATATCAGCTTCAACACTTTATGAAGAGAACATTGAGTCGTCAGATAGTGTTTCACGATCGAAATGTAAAAATAGTTTTGAGATATGTTTTTAAAAGAAACACATTAAATCTTTGGAACACGTTTATGGTATTTTCTGGGGAACCAAGGATATGTTTCTTGGCTGTGTGAATGCAATTTTAGGTTTTAATTAAAGATAAGGTTTAAGAAACGTTGAGCTTAACTTAAACACATTAATAAGCTTGCTGCGACCTCCATATACATTCATTCGTATGCAATTAGAAAGGCTAGTTTCTCAAACAAACAAAATACTACTGAACTATAAGAGTATTTATTATCAAAATTGATTTATAAAATGTTGTTCCTCTATATGTAGGAAAGAGATCAGACGTATGGCCTTCTTTTGATATAGATAATGCCGTATAATTTTAAGCAATTAATGCACACACACACACACACACACACACACACATATATATATATATATATATTAAGTATATGAAGAAACCTTGCCTAATATAAAACGCGAATACAAAGTTCTAATTCAAATTAGAATAATGTGCTGTTTTTTATTCCAAATGAATCTTAAACAAAAGCTGAAGTAAATCCTGAGATCATATACAGTTTTCCATAATATGTTTGTATCAATTATGTCATATACCTTATATGTAATTTTGTATATTTTTACATTTGCTTTACTATGTATTGTATGTGAACAACATGTAAACCGTTATAGTAATAAATAACTCGAGTGTGTTATCTTATGTTATTGTTTGTACGATATGGATGTATTTAGAAAGTATAGCTTCCCGTGTGATTGTATATTGTGCGTAAGATATTAACTCAATTAAATAAATCATAATGGATCATCATTACCAAACAAACATTTGTTATACATATTGGAAGCTTCAACCGGTAAGTAATGTACATCAAAATACAAAGTTAATAGGTCCATAATGCGGTGTGTTTTCCTGCAATGAGGTCCAACCTACAGGTTGGTCCAAATATCTAATGGTAGTTTTCCAAAAAATAATTTGTATTTATTGGTTTTATCATAAAAATTGTGGCTTGCGATCAGCACCTTACGTATTGTAAAGTTGTATTGAAAATGAATAAAAATCACACATACACTAGAAATCAAGTTTGAACTGATCAAATAAAATTCTGAATATTATTCACATAGTTAAGCTGCTTTTTTAGTTAAACTTATGGTCATGTATATATCATTATATTCAGCGGGTGTTTGAGACTATCAGCCTCATAACATTGATTAAAATCAATCTGGTCGGAATATTTGCCGTATGACAGAGCTTCGTACATATCCGAGATCATCTATGCCGAAAGTCTGTAGTGGACATACTTCTTTGCTGGATATCCAAATACAATGCTATAATCACTAAACAAAATGGTAAGCGTAACATTATCAATCGGTTAAATATGGAAGCCCTGGAGGGACTTCTTACTTCAATACTTCTGATTTCTACACTTTTAACTTCATTACTTTTAACTTCCAAACTTCTAACTTCATTCACTTCTAACTTCTAACTTCATTACTTCTTACTTCCAAACTTCTAACTTCATTACTTCTAACTTCATTACTTCTAACTTCATTACTTCTAACTTCATTACTTCTAACTTCTAACCGCATTACTTCTAACTCCATTCATTTCTAACTTCCAACTTCCTTACTTCTAACTTCATCACTTCTAACTTCCAACTTCATTACTCATGAAATCAATATGATTTGGACCATGGAAGTTAAATGTAATGAAGTTAGAATTAAGGAAGTTAGAAGTACGGAAGTTAGAAGTAAGGAAGTTGGAAGTTAAAAGTGATGACGTTAGAACTGTTGATGTTAGAAGTATGGAAGTCAGAAGTCAGAAGTATTGAAGTAAGATAGATGTGGACATTGGAAGTTAAATGTAATGAAGTTAGAAGTAAGGAAGTTAGAAGTAATAAAGTTATAAGTAAGGAAGTCGGAAGTTAGAAGTAATGAAGTTAGAAGTGAATGTAGTTAGAAGTGATGAAGTTAGAAGTAATGAAGTTTGAAGTTCAGGACAAAGATGTGGGATGTAATTCTTATCCACTGTCTATGCGAATGTTTTATTTTTAACCAATAATAACATGAGGTCCCTTAGGATATCACTAACCACTATCAAAAATGAATAGTATAGTTTTGTCAAGTTGATATTTGCATTATTGAGCGGTGCTACATGGAAACCAACATCACTATAATCATAGCAAGTGTTGATTTGGACCTGTCTGCATGCCAAGTAACGATTGGATATTGCAACTGTTTAAGGCTAAGTTGCTAACAATGCAAATCTACATCAGACTGTGTGAATGCTAATCAGAAAGCACAGAGTACGATGAACTAGCCTATGTGATATAACTGAACTTTTTTTGAAAATAGCGTATATTGAATCATTATAAAGTAACTTTTCGCAGAAGACGGAATTCTCACTTTAATTGTTTGAACATGTTCTCACATATTCAAAGTGAGAATAGAGCAGTTTGAAATCAGATCATGATCCAAAAAAGTATCATCAAGGAAAAAAACAGGTTGATTGAAATCCTAGCGCTTCATGAAATATAACAGTAAAAGTGTCCACACCAAGTACTTGGCATTGTCTAAATTGCTTTCCTTATATATGCAAGTTTATACGACTATTTTACATCAATTAACATCGAATAGACTCAAATTGACGATGGAGTCTTCAACTACCCGTGGTAATTAATAGATCGGTCAATTTGTATCTGGTAGTCGAACCTTAGTTAATATTTTTGAGAGGTTTTAACCAACTTTCAAATATTTATCACACTAGTATATATTACACAAAACACCTGGAAGTGGCATTTCTATGCTTGCAATATACGAGTAAATCTTTTACGATCTGATGTTTGGGTAGAACCGTGTTTCGCACGCAGATGAAGTGAATGAAATAACGTTTTGCGACATGTGAACATGGGTATATTAATTTAACCTTTGACAAAACGGAATTGTTCTTATGTGTAATTATTTATCCGGTTGGTTGGTAACTGAGGAACATTGTAAAATACTGCTCTCTAGAATACAACAGTTCACGATATATCCATGCTAGTCTCTAGCCAGTAAATTATTTCCTACTTCCATAGAGTCGCTTTCTCTGGCGGTAACGTATATAATGTAACAAACCCTTTGCAACAAGGGAATTATTAGCCATGTCAGGCTATACTATGAATTGGCTGGTACTCTACCTGTTGCAGACGACTTTTGATACACTGTAATATACTTATTTTGGTAACATTGAGGAAAGAGATAAATTACTCATGACAAAAAGAAGTTCATCTTCCCACTATGTTCACATGCAATGTCTTATCATACTTAACTTCTTCTTTTCACACATGTTGTAAACTACAGGTGAGACAAAGTATTTTCCTTCATATGTCCTCCATACGTAATCATTATGGTATACTAGAGGGAGACAAGTTAAAACGTGTTGTGTATTCAGCTTGTCCTTATAGACCGACGGCTCGGCCAATGACAGTCAAAACTGTTTTTACTTGTTTATTAAGTTAACACATGCTCGAGTACTCGATGTGTCAGGACATTCTGAATAAGCCCAAGATTGATCCCACAAAGCACCAGACTGTATGAACAACCATCGTATATTTGCAATTATATTCTATTAAGTACCTACATTGATAACTACAATGCTTCGAAGTACCTGACCGGTCATTTCTTACGAATACACACAATAATTAGACAAGGTGACCATGGGGGTCCTATATCACTCACCTTATCAAATATAACTTAAAAACTTATTAAATGTTTACTCTATACATATAAGTAAAACGAGCCCTGTCCGCTGGTTGTCGTTATAATTAACAGATCGGAATATGTTGAGCAATCGGAAACATTTCATCATAATTGGCTGAGGATCACCCAACAGATTATATGTGCCAAATATTAAATAATCATGTTGGAGAATCTTTCGATATTTCTTTTGTTTGCACGGAGGAGGTAGTAAATAGAGAACCAGCACAGTAATGTTGAATTTCGATTCAGAAAAGGCTTAGTTCCTTGCAACATTCAGAAACGACCAATCAGCCTAGGAAATATCCACGTCTAAAAGTAGTCAAGATTGTTCGGAGCTAACTGAAATCGTTGAAAACAGCGCTTGACTACGGACATCAAAATATGCAGACTTGTCAAGACTTAGTGGATAAATCGATACTCATACAAACCATGAGAATGGGGAAAGTAACGTGCATATACTAGACACAACTTCCAACGCCCATATGTACATAAGTATCAATATTTCATTTAATATTATACCAAATACACTGCAATTTGACAAGAGTATCACATAACTATCCTGTAACAGAATGAAAAACAAAAACTTAACAAAATACCACAGTCGATTACAATAAAATGCATTAATTGATTGAAGGGTGCAATTTTAAAGTTCGCAGGATAAGTCAGTAGCGGGTGTGACCACCAGCAGCATTCACCACAGCTAAACATCTTCTTCGCATTGATGCGATCAAGCGACGCACACAGTTAATGGGAATGTTAGGCCACTCCTGGATAATTGCATTGGTTATTTGTTGTAGGTTTCCAGGCTGTCTCGGACGATGAAGGTTCGCCTTGTCGAGCACGTCCCACAGGTGCTCGATTGGCGACATGTCGGGTGACAATGCAGGCCAATCAAGAATGTTGACGCCGTTCTGATGCAGGTGTGCCATGTTAATACGAGCTACGTGCGGACGGAGGTTGTCCTGTTGGAAAATGAGATGGTCCGCCGGATGTCAAATTGCAGTGTATTTGGTATAATATTAAATGAAATATTGATACTTATGTACATATGGGCGTTGGAAGTTTTGTCTGGTATAGATACTTTGTGAGCAATAACTGCAAGCTACTGAGTCATGCTACAAAAAGGGTATGCGGCACACCAGTATCGGCAACAAATTATTAAGGACAACAGTTAGTAGAGATTATAAGTATGTTTTTGTTATGGGCAAAAGAAGGGGCAAAGGTTTGCCAATTACCGAAGATCATTGTATCTCTAATTTGACCAACCGAAACCTGGCCCTTAGCGTGATTCTTTGAATGTTGTGATAAGTTATTCGACTTATCTGTTCACTGGAGGATGAAGCTATTCAACCATAACAACAAGATTAGCACTTAGCGATTAGTTTACAATTAACGGGAAATGTAGAATATTCATGATGATGAAGCGATATAAGCCGATTCCGATTTTCGACCAATCAACAGGACATTGACGAATTTGATATATAGTCACCCAAGGAGCATTTCTACCAAGTTATTCGAATATCGGCCAAATACGATATGTGGAGAAGATTCTTAAAGTTTTCACAATAATAATATAAGGAAACACAGTCCTGGAATCCAAATTTATTAAACTGAGTGGCGTCCCTGTTAATCCAAGCTCTCTGACTGAAGTAGCTCGCATGTTATACATGAGTACACATTAGTTAATTAAATAGCAGGTGTGTGTATTGATATTAATAATTTAGTTGGATGACTTCCACACAATTGAAGTAATACATAATATGTCAATGGTCAGTATCACACAACAAATGTCTGTAAATGATTAAACACAATTGAACAAAACATATATTTATCAACTATACTTTGTATCTATGGATTTATTATAATTAACGTCAAACTTAAAATAATTGTGGCATATTTTGACATACTATGCGGACGTTAATTGTGGGAAACGCAAGGAGAAACCTTTGTTGTATTTCATAATTATCATTTATTCAGTTTATATTAATTTCAAACAGATACCTTTTACTAGGTTAAGAAATTAAGATATTCTTTTTACCTGTATTATCACTTCCTTTTGACCCAATTAGCATGTTGAAATTTCTATTGTTTCGCCTATGTCATGTATTTTCATTGTATTTGTTACGGTTTTTTGTCCATTTGGTAGCCAGTTGTACAAATGATAGAACTAATAACATGTCAGATTCCATACCTTATGATATTATTTCATACGCATTGTGGTGACATAGACTACGATGGTGGTATATTCCATCTTCAAGGTGATTAGCAATGATTCATTCTTCGGTATTAAATTTAGAAAAAGTCTTACTGAAATATGTTGTAACTTTGCTATGTATATGCATACATGTTATGCTAACGAAGGTGTTAGTGTAATTGGGAATATTTTCCACACATTTTTAATTTCCAAGTTCTAAACATTAATGAGTCAGAACATTTCCCTATAACGTGCTGAGTGGCCCAAAAAAGAAAAACCATCTGAGAAAATGATATCAATGGCGTGAAGATTTTTCAATGTGATTGTCAGAGTAATATTGCACATTTGTTTCCAAATATGAATGATCAGTTGATAGACATTCCTAAAACCAACACAAATATATTAGAGTTAAGTTCAAATGTGTTAGTAAAGCCCTTTAAAATTAAATATTCTTAACCCTTTTGTTCGGAAGAAAATTGTAATTCTAAAAAATATAATAAATACCTAGCATTGAGAAGTTTCGATTGTCAAATTCAAGTTATGATCTATAAGACAATATAAGTTTAAACAAAATTTATTTAAAAATGTGTGTCGTCTTAAGCAATTAGATGCCAACGTACACAACCACTCACATAAGTCAATGGTATATCAATTAGAGAATGGATTAATCACTTAAAATAATTGAGTTTTGTTGAAAATGCTGAATTATTGAATATTCATGATAAAAAGATAGACCATCAATGGAGCTATGAATTAGATTGTCTTTTCACGAGCAATGTTATAGTACGCGCCATCAATCAATTGTCTAAAATTAATTTTGCTCGACATGATGGCAAATCGTGAGAGTTCGTTAAGTATTCAATACAGTTATGTTTATATTTAGTACTGTCCCACGTCAATAGAATACTCACAACAATTGTTATTTAAAACTCTTCTACTGTAATTAGTTCTTAGATATATAACTGGGCAGAAGAAATTGATGAGTGCTAAGTTGATATTCGCCCAGGTTGTTCAATTAAACAGAATTCCACACGGAAGCATGGGATAATTTAAGTTGATTTAAAATAACAACATTTGGTGACATAACTAACCATACTTACGTGTGTCACTGTCAGAATAATCTGTTATGTACAGGCAGTTCAACCTTTTGTATATAGTTCCTTTTAAATGTAGTAGCAAGCGTACTTTGATTATGTTATGATTACGTTGATAAAACACAAATTGTTGATTTCTAACTGTTTTATTATTATGAAAGTTTTACTTTCATGTTTCATGTATAGTAAAAGGTTAATTTAATATATAAAATGGCATATATGAGAGTGTGGTATCGAAAGTGGTTTCGTTCGATTTTATCTTTAAATGAGTTTTAAATTAGTTTCAGTCATAGCCCTTATTGAACGTTAGTATAAGTAGTGCATATTTCGGAAGAAAACAGGATCCGCTACGCTATCGTTTTTCACGAAATGCTGCGATGTCTTCATCAATGCATTAAACGTCAATTAGACATATATAGACCACTCTACCAGAGGGGTATCAGCTGAAACATCTTACATCGGTGAGTAGTTCGAACCTACATACGTGGTTCGGCATCGATTCAGCACTAGGATATTTCACACAGGGTGCTCAGAGTTTGAGTTGGTTCGTAAGAGAAGTTTTCAAACAGACGTTGAACGGATAGGTTCAAGACCGTCTCAGAGTTTGAGTTGGTTCGGAAGAGAAGTTTTCAAACAGACGTTGAACGGATAAGTTCAACACCAGCTCAGAGCTTGAGTTGGTTCGGAAGAGACGTTTCCAAACAGACGCTGAACGGATAGGTTCAACACCGTTCCAGACAGACGAAACCATATACCCAAGGTTGTTTGAGACGAGGAACATTATACATACCGTCCACATTGTACACAGGCTCAGTTAAGACATTGTCACCTGCGAAACAACCCGAAAATCGTCAACTTATCTCTTGACAGTAACATACTTGAAAATATCTGATTAAAGGGAACATTCTTACGCGTCATAACATATATGTACTGGAATTTGGCTGTGTGTATAAAACATGCGAAAGCAAATATGAACATAATTTATTTTAAAGCAAGAACTGTTTCTGTACTAGTACGGAATACCTTCCATGTACTACCGGGTACCGAGTAGGGGACGTCACGAGTACAACAATATTTATCTTATTTAATAACGAGTTATCTCGTTTACGTAGTCAGTCATGCGATCCCGAATCTTCATTTCGGAAGAAATACATGACATTATGTGTGTCATGATTGCAGACGACATCGCTAACACTGCTGAATTAATAGTTAAATAACAACAACAATTTATTGTTATTGATTGTTTTATAAGATACTTTATATAAAACAGCTTATTCATTTTATAAATGGTGGTTATTTAAGGAACAACGAGACATAGCATTTCAGTGGTTTACATGTTAAGAATTCTTTTAATTAGTCGCCCGCGACTTCTATTTTTAATAGGTTTTCGGAAATCACATGGGAGGGGGGGGGGGAGGGGGGGGGGGGGGTTATTATTAGATTTTTCTTTTTTTAAATGTCTTGAACATATTACAATTGCGTTTGTTTAAAAACACCAAGTTATGACACATCTAAAATGAAATAAATATTCCGATGTTTTACGTATGTGCAGTTTCTTTATTTAGACTGGCATTTACGTTTTTGTGTTTTATTTACGAAGACAAAACAGTCCCTATTAGCTAGACTGGGATACTTTATTTTCATAAACTATGTAATCAAAAGGCGATAACTACAAACCTTTACGTCGCACAGTCAAATTTGTTTAGATACGCGCACCTGCTTGCAGAGACTATCGATATGAAAATCACGTTAAATTCTCCTTTTAATAGATCCGTATCAACATAAACTGGTAACAGAAACAAAAATAAGAAATATTTTGCGAAAATATGTCTCAAATATAAGCCTGTTTATCGGTCGTGAACGTCGAAACGCCTTTTCCTCAGTTCGTGACCTAGTTTCATATTGCCAAAATGTAAACAAATCGAAGTAACCGGAAGTAAAATGTAAACTTAGAAAAGTGACTTGTTTATGCAGACAAAAAATACGACAAATTGATATCTTAAACGTCACGAAACGAGTGCATGGGTCGAATGTAGGAGAAAGAAAGATACTATAGAAATGATTTTTTCTCTCGAATGCAGTGGAATAAAACATGCACTAAAGCTTTGTATTCACTTTCTTCGATGTCTGACATCTTGAAACGAGGGTCAACATTTCGAAAGAATGCTCAAACACCTTATTACATATAGTCTATCATAGATAGCTAATATTACACACTTAAATGATTAAATATATGTGATATTAAATGTTTATTTGGCTTGAAACAAATTAAGAGAAGAACAAACTCTGATATACAATAGATTTAGAAATAAAGAAAATCTGCTCTTTCGCACCCAATTAATTTCATACTTGCCACCTATTAAATAGTAATGGGACTCGCAACTGGCATTTCTCTTGCGCCAAACATATATTGTATGCATCAACGATTTAGATAAACAATTTAGCTGATATGTTGTTTCAAGTGTGGTCTACGTTTTAAACATATGATGATAATTTTTAACATCTGTGAAATATTTATTATAATTATTATTAAAAAGGAGGAAGTTCGTGTCTTCAGCAATTTAACCTTTTTCTCAATGTTTTAAGCGTTTAAAGGTTTTCATTGTTGCTTCAGACATGGAAAGGGTTTAATAGCTTTTTATTGCATGTAGATTTAAATCCCAAAATGTATTGATTTGTTGTGGTTTTATTGACAAATACAAAACATCCAAAATCCTGACCACAAGAAATCCTGAAATTTGTAGATCTATGTGGAATTTCAAAAATCCTGGAATTAGTCCTTATGAAAACCTTATGTGTATGTTTAGACTAATGAAAGTCAAGAATACATGTGTGTTAAAAAATAAATCAATGCAGTCTTTTCCGGCGACATTGATGCCTTGCATCAACTTTCTCTTGTTATACTTATATATTGTCATTGTCTTTATCATTTACTAATGAAAAACTATAAGCCATATAAATTCGCAAACCTATGATAAATACAGAAAACTTTTTAAATTACTCTTACCAAATTCAATATGACAAAAAGGTTTTTATTCAAGCCAAAAAGCCAAAATTGGATATTTATCTTTATCACATCAACACAATTCTACTGCGAATTCACGAGACTAAGTGTATATGTCGGAAAGAGATTATGTAAAACGGAAAGTCGACTCTAAGTGGTTTAAATAAGAAGACGCGATACTCATTTGATAATGACGCGGGCTATCAATCCATGGGTTATTGGTATCGATGTTAGAAAAAAGTATTTGTTACCAGCGTCATTGCTCTTCCACTAAGTGTCTGCTGAATAATCTATGTAGAAAACCATCCGTTACCTTTTGGCTTATCTATTCACAGTTTCCATTAACTTTAACAAATTGATGTGGCTTTTTGGCATGCTTCCAAGAACTAAGGATGAGGTTTTTTTAACGCTTTCTGAAATTCACCCCCTTCCCTGATAATAGATAGAAAATGCTGACTGTCTGGTTTGTTTTCTTATAACGGAATATTTGTACTCTGTAAACACTTTATAACAAAACCCTATATTGTTTTTTAATATATTCGAAGACCAAGCTAAGGTTCGATCTACAACGCTAATGTCGGTCTTCAGTTTGTGTCATGTCTCTGCCCTACACACCATCATTTATTAACTGTCTACCTGCAATGTCAGCTGAGTATAGACTGTATGTGGTAACATAAGTAATTGATTTACGTCACTGTTTCCAAAACTAGATATCAAAACTCGTCCGTATCAGGGAAAAAATGAACAAATACCAAGTTTGTCCGATTAATCCCCCCTTGCAAAGGACGTGAGTAAGGGGAGTAAACACTTTTTTCAGTGTACACCGGATATCACGACTCAGTGGCAGGAAGGAAAACTCTACTGGGTTGAATCGCATATACACATTGTGTTTATTCTAGAGAGCAGTCCTATACAGTGTCCAAGCGACTTTGCAATATTTATTAATACTAATAAGTGCAATTAGTATTCATGAGATTTAATGAATAAATGCTGCTTGTAGAACACAGTTAAACACAAAACATCAAAATAAAGATAATGAACTCGTATATTGATTGCGAAGAAATAACCTTATGTGTTAAAACTTTAAATTTCCACATGACTTTAAATCACTATTGTTATAAGTTTGTTCGTTTGTTTTGTGGTTTACGCAGCTCTTTAATGGCGTATTATTAGTAAGTCAACAGTACTATGTGTTCATTTATCCCGAAACAAGCGAATCAATGGTAATGCTAACGAAAACTCCTGAGCGCTATCACTTGTCAAGTCTTATCTGTCTACTAGAATGGAACCCGCTTTCTATGGCTGACACTTAAAATCCATTACTGCCAATCTATAATTTAAACGTAATCATTGTTCTCGTATGACATTTAACTGCTGTTGTAGCTTGTAAATTATTACGTGTCAGCACTTTTACTTAAATTATGGCTCTTTTCATCGAAATAAAACTAGTGTTCAAACCTTACAGTAGGTCCTCGTTCGGACCTAATTACATTGGTAAACCTGCTAAAACATTCGGTTTGACTATTTTTATAACGTTCGCTAATGCCTTTGCTATATGTTGGTTGTTAAATCATGATACATAGTTTACTACCATTCCAATATTTGTCGATTGTCAATTAGTGTGATCATTACCCGACAAACAGCCCAAACAACTGTGACCAATAAGTCACGTACAACTTCCCAGGGGAAATGTAAAAAACTAATAAATTGTTAAACAGTCTAATGTCAGAATGATCAACCCTTTATTTCAATTTGATTATATATACGGCACAATCAGCATTTGCACGCCTTTGGCCAATACAATGTATAACAGTGAACATATTTGACAAGCAAAAGAAACAAGAAAACATAAAGAAAATAAAAACAAGATATACGTAATATGGACATTTAATTTCATAAGCATATATTACAACATCGTATAATATTAACCATAGGGGCCTGACACGCAATTTAAAAGAATACAAACGTATACTATATTATATATAGTCAAGGGATGTTACTTCATCGTCAGTCAAATTTGACTCCTGTTTGCATTTTGGCCCGAACCAAAACGAAACAAGACGATTGAATAAAGCGCTATGTGTCAGCGGGTATCTAAACAGTTAACCTAATCACTGGTCTCACGTATTTTATCCACAATCGATCAATTAACGAAAACCAGACTTAAATTCACAACACTAACGGTGAAACTTTACAGATCGGACACAGGTCTGCAACATTCCTTTCAGATCATCCCTGCTTTTAAATGGTTATAAACTTATGATAGAACCAGCATGAATTTCCTATGTCATCTCATAATGTAAACATTAATATAAAACTTTTGAGTGATTTTACTTCATAAGATACACCTAGTTGAAGCGTGAATTTCTTATGACATCTAATAATAAACACATTTATATAAATCTTTTGAGTGTTTCTACTTCATTAGCGCATTTTGTTTATCTATAATCACATAAAATGCGTGTACACGGCCGAAAAATTAAAATTTCTAATATTATTGTTTACTTTGATCCTTATTGTAACATGTTATTGCATTGGTCGCTTAAATTGAAAAGCCAATCACAGCTCTAAAATATCTGTGAAACTAAGGTTGCAAAAATGTGTCCAATTCTTAAATGTCACCGTTATTGTCATGATTTAAAGATTTTGTTCGTAAATCGATCGTTAGCGGATCAAATCCGTGTAAACATTTTTTAGGATAACCATTTAGCTACAGGCTTAAAAGTTCTATTAGAGTATTTATTTTCAATAAAATCAATGTATTTTCAAAGCGAAATAGTGTTTAGAAATGTTCTATAGGAATCCAACTTTGAATAAGTTTGCACAGTAGTATTCGAACTGCGTATTATACATATAGGTGGTAATTATTTACGAAAAAAAACTTAACATTATTGAAACAAAAATTAAACAGCATAATTTGGCAATAAAAGTTGATTTTTTAAAAGATATTTGACAAGACGATGATAACGTTTATGTCATGTCTAAATTTGAATGATCACAAAATGTTTTGAATTCATATTGATGTTGTCTTTTATTACGAACATAGACATTAATTGACAATGATCGAGATTTAATATGACCCGTAATCGATCAACAGCATGATGGTATATAAGTTAATGTGTAACGGATATAATCGTGGGGGAGTGGGGGGTGGGGGGGTGAGATGTCGTGGAGTAATTTGTTCATTTCAGCCCTTTTCTGATGTCACCTGGCGACTATCTTTTATAACCGGTCCATCAGGCTGGAACAAATATGTAGCGGTCCCATTTCTGCTTAAAACTTTCCGTAATACAGATGCTTATTTCAGCCCTTTCCTAATGCCACCACTTCCCTTTTCACCCAATCAATATGGCTTGAAAGATGTTGTAGGGGGTCACCCAAAGAACATATATACTAAGTTATCTTGGAATTCGAACAAACGGATTCACAGGAGAACAATTTTAAAGTTTTGCAATTTCCACTCCATTCTGATCCCGCAGCAACTCAATTTATATGCAGAAAATAAATATTTGAACAACTTTTGATGAGGGTCACCAAAGTAACATTACACTCAAGTTTGGTAAAATCCTGCGGAAGACACATTTTGAAAACATTGTGACAAAAGGACATACTGTACATGATGAGCAATTTCCTCTTTGTCACAATGTTTTTACTCTATCAAATAATTACACTTTCCTATTAAGACATTTTCCAAAATAAAACCAAAATGTATTCAAAGTAGTTTGCTGCAGGTTGGAAAGATTTAAGAAAACAGAAAGTACTATAAGATGTATGTACATGTATAATTAATAAAAACTAAACAAGATGTCCATGGTGGCCCTAGATTGCTCACACCTGAGTTATGTAATGATATTTATAATGCAAAACACATGACAAAGTCTCAAACTGCAGAAATAAACAATGCAGTCTCCAGCGTGTTGAAAAGATACCTTCAATTTCGCCCAGTGACCAAGTTTTAAAGTCAATATGACCCTTATTCGAACTTGACCTAGATATTATTAGGACAAACTTTCTGAAAAATGTTCAAGCTGCTTAAGAAAAAAGTGCAGCCTCTTTAGTTTTAACAAGATTTTCCATACATTTGGCTTAGTGACCTTGTTTTAAACTAGACAGGACCCATATTTAAACTTACCTACATATCATCAAGAGCAATAATCTGACAAAGTCTCAATATTTTCAAGTGTAAAATGCAGACTCCAATGTTTACACGATATTATTTCAATTTGACCTTATGACCTAGTTTTTGACCCAATCTACCTCATATTCGAATTTGATATTCTGACAAAATCTCTAGGTACTGAAGCCAACATTGCAGTCTCTAGAGAGTTAACAAATGTTTTCTTCAATTTGGCCTAGTGACCAACGCTTTAATCTGACATGACCCATATTCGAACTTGGCCTACAAATCACCAAGACAAACAATCTGATAAAATTTCAACATGCTCTAATAAAAAATGCGGCCTCCAGAGAGATAACAAGATATTCCTTCAATTTGACCTATTCACCTAGTTGTTGACTTCATATGGCCAAGTTTCGAAGCTGTCTAAGATTTGATCGAGATAAATTTTCTGATTAACTATCATGCAAAATACTGCCTGTGGAGTGATAACAAGGCACTTGTTGATGATGCACGAAGGAGAGAAGAAATCTCTCATATTAGAATCCCAATTTTTTCTCGAAAATTGTTGGAAAAGGAGAACATGCAGATAATGATGAATTACTTCCTTTCCAAATATATTTTTCATTTCGGGAATAACATCAAACTATCATGTGTCATCATATAACATGTGTATGCCCTAAAGCTCTATGTACAAGCACGTATTAGTGATTAACCCCGTACCCTGTCCCACATGCAGATGACTTTTAACTTTAAATAACATTGTTGCAATATCAGAAGATCCTGACAAGTAATTTCTCTTTTTGTCATGATGTTTTCTATTGTATACAATAATAACATGACCATTGATGGATGTTGTGCATTATTTTTGTCGAGCTGATTTTTCAAATAAATATGTTATAGTCTGAATTTGTTTAAGAATTTGATTATTTTTCAGTTTATTGGCTTCATGTGTGAAGTGATAACAGCTATATTATGGGTTTATTTCATATGATTATAAATCAATGAATAAAACACAAAACACTTTCTGTGTAAATCAGAATTATCTTATCTAAAGTGTCCTCTTCAATCATTGATTTTCTGAACATGCACAATACTGCTGTTCACAATAAAATTGTATTTATTCTTTCCAATGACGCAATGACAAATTCTGTTTCGGTAAGTTGTTTAGTCACAAATTTGCCAGCTCCACATGAGAATGCTCAGCAGCTATCAGATCCATCACGTTTCTATTGTCTCTGCTTTTGAAAGTTGTTTCATTCCCTTCATGAAAACTAGAATGTTAAGCTTTTCACCCTTAGCACCGGCTATAGCAAAACCTCTCACAGCCATGATTTTATCACCCAGCAAAGATTAATTTAAAAATTTCGGAATTCTTAGTTATGTGTATATACTTGGTCACTAGAGGAGGTGCAATGTAGCCAGTGAAGGTCAGGTTTGACTCAGAATCGCATTCCATGAGGTGAATTAACGCCTCTTCAACTGTTTCTGTATCGAGCTTTACAGGGACATTGAGTTCAACAGCCCGTTGTAAGAGAGGTCTCCTTGCTGACAGGAAATGGGTTGTCCTTGCTTGGTCGACTACAGATAAAGTGGACTGAATATACCTGAAATAATATGAAAAAGGCAAAGCCTCATCACGATCACAGCGTCTTTACTGGGTCTAACCTGTAGGTATGTGACTACCATGATAAAGGAATCTGTTTCAAGCTGTCGGAACTGAGACCGCTGTTGTACACTATTCCTACTTTATCTTTAGGTGCAAAGTCAAATCTTCAACAATTTTAACATTCAATTCATCACATGAACATAATCAATACAGAAAGGTAAAAAACTAGCATACTGCGACGATGGTTCTCTCTTGTCTCTACTCTCACGACACCGCACGAATAATGAAACAAGCTATCGAGTTGTCGCGAGAACAGCGTCAAATTCACGTGAATATTTCTTCTTCTCGTACAAAAGTACGGGAAACGGAAGTTGTAATGGCTATGTGAAGTGCTCTCTGGTTGGTCGATATTTGGTCGTGTCCGGATTTTTAGCCAATCAGCGATCAGGTAATAGGAAACCATTTCTTTTTATGTCGATATATTTAGTTTTGACGTGTCTGTGTTTTCCGCGGAAATGGTACCCCTTACGGCAACTCAAATATTAAGAAAACGAAGAGACGGATCAAAAATCGGGACGATCATTCGATGTCGCAACTGATGGGCTACACAATGCACACCGAGTGGTTTCTAAATTCGAAAAACTGTGGGAGGAGATAGTTTTCGCAGGAAGAGCTGTTTTCGCCCGTTTCTAAGTTTCAACATGATAACATTAAAAGAACAGCTGTCAGAGTGTTAACAAGATTTTCCTTTAATTTGGTCTAGTGACCTTATGTTTGACCCGACTTGACCAATATTTGAACTTGGCCTAGATATCAATAATCATCAGGCAAACATTCTGACAAAGTTTCAAGATGTTGAATCAAACCTTGAGGTCAAGCATGTTTACAAGATTGTTCTCAAATGTTTTTCTTTGGACCATTGTTGTTTTTATCCAACATGACCTATATTTTAGTCACCGAAACACCAATTCTGACAAAATTTCAACATGTTAAGATTAAAAATGCAACATTCAAAATGTCTGAGTGTTAACAAAATGCTCCTTCAATTTGGTCTAGTGACCTAGTTCTGACCCACCATGACCCTTATTCTTACTAGGTCTAGATATTGTCAAGACAAACATTCTGACAAAGCTTCAAGCTGCTGAAGGCAAAGAAACAAGATTTTCCTTCAATTTGGTGGAGTGACTTAGTATATGAACCAACATGACCCAGTTTAAGACTGAATATATTTAAACTTAGCCTAGATATCATCAAAACAGTTATTTTGAAAACATTTCAACATGCTTAAGTTTAAAATAAGGCATCCTGAGTGTTTTCAATATGTTCCTTCAAATTGACATTGAAACCTACTTTTTCACCTCACAGGACCCTGTCTATAACTTGGCCAAGATTTGATAGAGATGATTTTCTGATAAACTTTCATTCATATTGGATGTTGTAAAATGTTGCCTGTAGATTGTTCACTAGGCAATTGTTGATGGCTGTGACAGAAGGACATCAGACAAAACATGATCATAAAAAACACAAACTGTGCAATAAAAAAACAGGACTTTCTTTATATATACTACATTTAATTAGATAAAACAAGCTTGATATGATTTTGATAAACTTATCCATTAATAAACATTACCTTTGTATGAATCCATTAGTATTATATGTAATCAACTGAAGGTCCTCTCCTGTCATCGTCATAACAGCTGTAATTCCATCAGTAAATGGGTTTCTCTCAATATATTCCCTTGTTTGATGTTGATGCAGGAAGTTATATTATCCCACAGTCAAAGATGCATGCAATTATCATTGTTTTGACAGGCACGCACCAATGACCAACAGGTATATAACTAACTGCCTATATGAACTTCCTCTCCCATTATCGCCATAACAGCTGTGTTTCCATGATTGTACAGGTTGATCTCAATCCATTTACTGTTTTGATGTGTATGCAGGAAAGAATATAACCCCACAGTCAAAGATGCATGATATTTTCATTGTATAGATAGGTACCAATGACCAAGGGGTATATCACTGACTGCTTATATGAATTTCCTCTCCAGTAATCACCATAAGAACTGTTATTCCATGATTGTATGGGATGTCCTAAATCCATTCGGTTTTAAAATAAAACTTGATGCAGAATATGATTGACTGCTGTTTTAATACATGACATCAGACAATAACTGCAAATAAAAGTGTCTTTATATAAAATAAAATGATAAATTAAAGAATGGGATTAGTCGATAACAAACACTATTTATACCTTTTTCTACTTTTTCTTTTTAAATAGCCTAATATTTAAACAAGAGGGCCATGAGAGCCTATGCTCTACTGGGATAGTTCTTTGGATATTTTCAATCCAAAGAATGTATGTATGGTGACGATCGGAGAGTAAATGGAGGCTCTATTGTCTTCACAAGCTGTATTATAGCAATTTTGACAATTTCAAGGGCCATAATCCAGTCATGCAAGGGCACATCTTGCTGGTTTCGAAAGGAACAGGGCTTACATCAATATTTAATTACTATCTAAGTTTGGTGAAGATCAGATAGTAAATGGAGCCTCTATTGTGTTCACAAGCTCTATTATAGCAATTTTGGCAAATTCAAGGGCCATAATCCAGCCTTGCATGGGCGGATCTGGCTGGTTTGCAAAAGGAACCAAGCTCTCATCAATATTTAACTACTATCTAAGTTTGGTGAAGATCCAATAGTAAATAGAGGCTCTATTGTTTTCACAAGCTGTATTATAGCAATTTTGACAATTTCAAGGGCCATAATCCAGTCTTGCATGGGCGGATCTGGCTGGTTAGCAAAAGGAACCGAGCTCTCATGGATATCTAACTACTGTATAAGTTCGATGGAGATACAATTAAAACTGAAGACTTTATCGCGTTCACAAGCTGTATTATAGCAATTTTGACAATTTTTATGGCCATAATCAAGCCTTACATGGGCGGATCTGGCTGTTTTGCAAAAAGAACCAAGCTCTCATTAATATTTAACTACTATCTTAGTTTGGTAAAGATCGAATAGTAAATGGAGGCTCTATTGTGTTCACAAGCTGTATTATAGCAGTTTTGACAATTTCAAGGGCCATAATCCAGTCTTGCATGCGTCGGATCTGGCTGGTTAGCGAAAGGAACCGAGCTCTCATGGATATCCAACTACTGTATAAGTTTGATTGAGGTCCATCAAAACTGAAGACTTGATCGCGTTCACAAGCTCTATTATAGCAATTTTGACAATTTGAAGGGCCATAATCCAGTCTTGCAAGGGCAGATCTGGCTGGTTAGCGAAAAGAACCTAGCTCCCATGGATATCTACTATAAGTTTGATGGAGATACAATCAAAACTGAAGACTTGATCGCGTTCACAATCTGTCTTATAGCAATTTTGAGAACTTCAAGAGCCATAATCCAGTCATGTAAGGGCACATCTGGCTGGTTTTTGAAAGCGACCGAGCTCTCATCAATATTTAACTACTAATTAAGTTTGGTGAAGATCAGATAGTAAATGGAGCCTCTATTGTGTTCACACTCTCTATTATAGCAATTTTGATAATTTCAAGGGCCATAATCCAGTCTTGCATGGGCGGATCTAACTGGTTTGCGAAACGAACCGAGCTCTCATGGATATCTAACTACTGTATAAGTTTGATTGAGATACAATCAAAGCTGAAGACTGTATCGCGTTCACAAGCAATTGTTTACAGACGCACACACGGACGACCACACCACGGCATAAGCTCTTCTGGCCTTTGGCCAGTAGAGCTAAAAATAGAAGGGATCATGAATAAGTGAACTTTCGCCGTAATATAACTGAAATAATATTGAAAGCGGCGTAAAACCCCAATAAATCAGAAAAATACCAGAATTGAAAACAATATACATGTATATTAGTTATGTCAAAAAGCCAAGCTTTGGGTTCTGCACCCAGTTTTGTTTTAGACCAATTGGTACCTCTGTGCAGTCTTATCTGGATTATTTCTTTAAACCAATAACTTTAAACTTATCTTGTTTACATCAATTGTGAAACAAGCTTTAATCTTATTTTAATCACGCTCAATGTCCTGGAGATACAACCAGTTCTTCCTCAATTTGCGCGGAAAATCCCAATCTTCACTGAATTCTGATTCAGATATTTGGGGCATATTTTTTAGAATTTAGTAGATTTTGAGTTATTATGTTTTCAAAAAGCTGTCTGCTGCAAAGGCGTCAGAAAGCGTCTATATGAGGGAAAGGGTTAATTGACATATGATTAATATAATAACTGATAATACAGAAGAATTATATCTATATTAAAAAAAATTAAATTAATTACACCAGAAGGTATGAGACTTACATTTGTGTTTATCTTATGAAGATGACATTTGATCTTACAGCATATGATGTTTGAAAGCATTGTGATAAAAGGTCAAATTGTTGACAATATGCAGATATACTTCTGTAAATGCTTTCGAATTAAAATCAATTGTACATTTTCCAATTCTTAAGATTTAACTGTTTTGTCTGATGTTTTTATACTTACTTGAATGATGTTTAGCTGCAGAGTGGATTCTTTTAAAGCATCGCATTGGTCCTGACGGATTCCAGAATTCTCACCCCAATTTCCTAAGAATAGCCAACCCCAATTTAGATCCCAGTTTATATAGGTGTACATGGATGATGGTTCTTTAGTTGTATAATCACTGCATTTAGATAATGATTAATGTAATAATTATGTATGTTTTAACATCGTTATAAATTATCCTGGGTTTCTTCGTTGTACGAAAATCATAGCACAAATACGCACAGGCAATAAACGAGCATTATTTGGATTGTCAAGAGCAAAGAAATGTGTGAAAAGACACACAATTGCTTCAATGTAAAAAGCGAAATAACCTTTTTGTTACGCTTTCACAAACGGAATGACCGTAATTTCAAACCTCAACGTGATCGACAAAAACAGAAAAAGAAGAAGAAATACTTTCGTTTTTTGATCACCATTTTGCCCTAAAACGAAATTCAGTTGGTTTATCGCTGACAAGAAATGTTGTCAGCGTATCGCTTTCAGTCTCTTTTCAATTCGCATTTATTTCAGTTTACTAAAAATTCAATATACATAATATATGCCATTTAGCTTATGTTTTAGAAGTTTTTCCTCCGTTCATTCTCCGTCATATAAAAGGTTTATATCAACTGGCACACGGAAACAATTCAAATAATCAAATTTCTTCTGTCAATGATATATTACCGATTTTCTGGTTTTACTTTTATGTTGTTGTACTTGTTAACATGAATTACTCTTGCTTTGTGACCGATCAATAGGTTTGAACTTTGATCACAAGGGGGGCCATGATCTTCTTCTCTCGAGACAACAATGTGCTAACATGCTAAAGAAAAATACCATTTTACCAATGTCTATGAGGAAATAGCAAGACAATGAACGCGGAATGGTATGTATATGTAAAATACGTGTAGCAGACAAAGTGATTAGCGGGTTGAAAACAGGGGCACAAATGAGCGGCAAAAAGCTGACTCCGAAATTAATGAAAAACCTCTTTCCGATACACACAACTAAAGCGACAGTTGTGGTAGAATTCCCATTTCCTATGTTAAGCTTAATATCATCATCAGGTAATGAGACGACTGTATTAACAGCACTCGAAATGATACACAGAAGAATGGAAACCTCAGAGGACAAGATTGAAACACTTTTAAAAAGAAATATAAATAATGCACAGACACTATTTCAACGTGATGAAAATGAGATGATGTTAAGTGACTGCCGTAGTTAGCAGATCGAATCTGCCGAACTCTCAAAGCTCAATTGGGGAGTTAAAAAAGCAGAGACAACGCAAATATTATCCACTGGTATGAAATAATCAAGATGTACAGGCTAAAAGAAGTTTTTTCGTGAAAATAAACAATCTAATTAGCAGGAAATCTTTGTCGAAAACGATTGTAACTCAGGGAAGGAAATGGAGAGTAACAGAATACAGAACGCATGTTTATAGGGAAGTATTGAAGTTCTAAAGCGTGATGATTATTCAGGTCAATTACGTAGAAAACCCAGATACCGTTATGACATGAAAGTGGAAATCAATTAGCGATTGACAGTGTATGAATAATTAAGCGTAAATGAAACGATATAATCTGTTTTAAAAGCCGGGCCAAGGTAGTTCAGTCGGTAGTTTCCGACCTTTGTCAAATGTCAATGCGACAAGCGTCATTCGTCATCCACCAATGGGCTAACAGTCTATGTGAAAAGCAGCGCGCGGAGTACAGGTGAAAGAAAACAAGCAAACACATTGGTACCTTGGTATGACTGAACAGTTATTGAAAACGGCATTTAACCCCAAACAATCCATTTCCAAAAGTTTGGCAAATTCTACGCTGCGACAGTATGAGTCGGTATTCATCAGTGTTAAGTTGATTCGTTCATGATGATGTATTCGATTGATTCGAGTAACCGCTGTATAGCATACTTTAGCATACATGTACATATAACAATTTAATGAAAATACGTCAAACATGACGTTTATATCCCCTTCGTGATTTAGTGGTTAGAGTGTTCGCTCCATGACCAGGATATCAGATTTCAATCGCCCGTCGGGTCATAAGAAAGACTTTGAAACAGAAAAAAGGGATTCCATCCTTCGCGCTCAGAGTTGCAGGAATACCATTGTACTGGATAGTTACCCAAGACACACCTTTCAACAACAGAACTACTATTATAAGTTCAGGATCTCCTCGATGGTGTTGTGGTAAAGCGTCCGTTTCGGGTGTGGGAAGATGTGGGTTCGATCCCCGGTTCGATCCCCGGCTGGGTCATACCAAAGACTCTTAAATGGTAGTAATGGTTACTGTTGAAAGAGGCGTCAATAACCAAACAAACAATAAACATAAAAGTCAAGTAAAGCATCATTCAAACCAATACACATTGGTTCATAATAATCAAACACAGTTTCAAGATTCTTGTCTTCGTGCCATTTTCTTGTTGAACAAGCTACGAAGGGCACGCATACGCACGGAAGTAAAGCGTAAAGTATCATCTTTTAAAAAAACTGGGTTGATGTAATCCACTGGACCAATTTCAACTAAACTTCATAGGAAAGTACTTTGTTGGACCTCTTTCAACGTGTCAAAGGCTTACATTCAGTGTAAAATGTTGGTTGCTGCGGCATGAGAAAGTGAGAAAAATGACACTTTACAAAACATGTTCAAACCATATTGATTTGTTGCAAAGCGGGGAGGCGAAGCGGCATCAGAAAAGAGGTAAAACGAAAAAACTTTATAATTCCGTTCTTATTTTCTTGCCAGATTTCAAGATAATCTAACATAAATGTTCCTTTACGGACCCTTTACATAACTGTTTCGGTTAAAATAGATAGCCGCTCTGTGGATTCAGAAAAGGAATAAATGAACGTTTAGCTTCAAATGACATCTCCTCCGAAACCATGGGACCGATATCAAACAAACTTCACAAGAATGTTCTTTCAAATTGTTCAATGATTTAATGCCTTATTACAAATGGCCGTTACTGATAAGATATGTCATTAACCGTGTCTATTCCTTGCAGTATCATTTGCACCTGGTCATATATTCCCAGATATTTACTACTAATTTACTATCTGTTTAATGCTCATTCATAACAGAACAGTGTCTTCCTATGTATTGACTGTACTAGACCAACTGATGCATTCAGAGTATGCAATCTATTAATGCAATCTATTAATGTTTACAGTGATAACAGTTAACTTAGAAGTGTAATATACAAGAGGTGTTTTACAGGTTAAGCATTTTGAGTCCTTTCTGCTACATGTAACACAGAAACAAAAGGTGTGTTTAGAATTTATATCTTCGAAATTCGAAAGAGGACCACCAAAGGAACATTCCTGTGAAGATTTGTTAAAATGTGCAAAGTGGATTAGGATGAGATGTCATTTTATGCTAAACGTTCAATTTACCCCTGGTGTTGCCGCCTGGAAACTATGTATTTTATCCAGTCAATTTGTCTAAAAGAACTATGAAGAGGGTCAAAGAAGGAACAAATCAGACAAGCACTTTCATAAAACTTTCCCCTTTTCTGAATCTGCTTCGCTGCCTTATTTTCAACCGATTAATAAGGCTTGAACACTTTTCAGGCAGAGTCACTGAAGGAACATTTCTACTTAATGACCTTTGATTCGGACAAGCTGATTTAGAGGAGAAGAATTATAAATATTGGTCATGTTACTCCCTTTCTGATACAGCACAAACAAGAGTTCTACATATGATATATCTTTTTGAACCTAATTAAGAAAAGGATCGTCAAAAGAACATTTCTGGGATGTTGTTTTACATGTGTCCTGTGGATTAGGAGGAGATGTCATTTGAAGCTTTAAGTTACATTTCTCCTTTTCAGATAACACCTGCTTTCTATGATTTTCAGCCAATCAATAAGACTTAAACACATGTAGACATCTCCTGTTGAACTATGATATTACGATACGCATTTATTCACGGTTGGTTTTATTGATCACATGACACCCAATAAGGGTCCGTTGAGGAAAAATGAGAGAGAACAAATTATGTTAACTACTCATCGAATAACGAATAACGAAAATGTATTGCATAATCAGGCCTCCGGCCAATACACAAGATGTTAAAATGACATATATAAAATTAAATATCAATGTAATGCAATGACAGGTTATACCAAACAACAGACACCATGTTCAAATAGCAATGTTAGAAAAAGTAATCGATGGTATTTTTCAACGATGTTAGTATTTGTTCATACATATTTGCAGAAAAGAACAACAACAACCCCACCAACAACAACAACAAACTAAACAGTGCCTTTCACAAACTCACATCTTATCTCTAACTCATAGTAAAATTACATAGCGAGTTTTCGGATAACAGTACTATAAGATGAATACATACGGTTACACAACTTTTCGCAGCTTTCATTAATAACATACGGTGTATTTAAATAGTTTAAACGAATTGCATTGTACAGGGGATATTTCAGATCAAAATGAAATTCATTTTCAATATTATGTTCACAGTATGCACAAATTCTATCTTCTATAAGAAGCATATAGTAACTTCCATGTTCTATCACCAAATCATGAGAGTAATATCTAAAAGAAGCCATGCATTTTCTAAATTTACTATATCAATTATGTTTAAGTAAGGTTCCTTGCCAATATCTATTTTAAAATCTCTGTATGGTAATAGTGTTCTGCTTTGTACGCAATCAGATCGTCAATTCTGCATGTATTGATTTTTTAACTATTCATCACTGAACTCACAATGACCATATACTTCCATTCACGTGGTCTGTGATAACATTTGGTTATTTTTTATATTTACCTCTTGATTAGTTCAAAATGCTCTTTAATTATTTTTAAAACTACTCTGGAATTCTATTAATTGTATGGTTAATTAGTTGTTTTGTCAGTTACATGTACTGGGGAAATTGTTTTTGTACACACATTTATAATTGTATTGCTGTTTACATAACATGTTAAATGTGTTCTCGCGAGTAACTATGAGTAAGAAACGTCATTGAAAATCATTAAGGAGTTTGCCTCAGTTCGCATAGTAACTAAGTGAAATAACATAACAAGGTAATATATTTTCGATCATCTCTTGTTTTACTGCTATCCTTCCCTTTGTCTCTACATTTCAGGATATCGAAGAGCCATTTAGTTTGATTGCAGACGAATAATTATGCACGTTGCATTTTACATCGTTGTCTCCATCTTTATCGAATCGTCTTTTGGAGTGTCGAAAAACTTGCGTTATGAAACGATGAATACTAATGGATCACTTGTCGGCTTAGCATGCACTTTGGAAATGTTTCCCAATGCCAGAGGTGTTAGGTTCAATACTCAGACACAGGAATGCGAGTCTTTGCCAGACACGTGGTATTTAAGCAAGACGATAGACTTGGCCTATCATTACTTCATACAGACGATGACTGAGAACCCTTTCGAGCCGGTAAGTTTATTGTTTAATTGGAGTTTATCGCCGTTTTTAACAGTTTTCAGTCATTTCACGGTGACAAGATTACCATGTGAGATAAGAAAGTATAGTTTGATTACTATAATTTCACTCTTATTTAAGCATACTGTCTTCCCAATGACTTACATTTTTACCAGGCAGGCATTTTTGTACCATTATTTAACTAGCTGGGCGACGCCCTACCAGCCAAATGTATCGCCACTGGGATTCCAACATTCCATTTCCCGCTGAAAAGGAAATGTGTTTCCTTGCAATCTCTCGGAAGTATTCCACATATCATTCTTCCAAGACTTCTGGCTTCCATCCTACATAGACTTATTTTAGCAAATTGTTTGGAAGGTGAAAGCCGATAGTCTCAATGATTTCGTCGACCATGTAAAATAATTCGAGCCTTTTAGAGAATTGCGGTTTATGAGTACCAATCATAAGTATTTCATTAAGTGGCAAGTTGGTGAAGACATTCAGTCTCCCAGTAGTTTTCAATTTCCGTAATACTTGTATTGACTATTGACCTTTTGTCTGCTGGTACAGAGTTTGTGAAGCCGTGGCCACTAGTAGCCAGCAGGACTCATCCAAATGCAAAACTGGACTAGTCTATTTAACTCTTTCAGCGACAGTGGTAATATTGAAGTTTTTTCAAACAATACAGATTCTGGTTAGTCAGCTCGTATCGATCTGTCTCACCCGAAATTCGCATTGTTTGCCTTTTCCTTTTAGTTATCAAAATGTTTCCAAAACTCTTATTACATGAAATGTTCAGCATTTAATGGAATAGTTTCTATATCAAGTGAGGCTATGTACTAGGGCATGGTAGTAACACACGAATATGCAAACATGATTAAGACTGTGAACATAATAACTTAAATAAGAACAGTTAAGTACATGTGTACTTGTGATGAATTCACTATAACTCGAGTATGTGATACTTGGAATATATTGTTTAACTTGAACCAATTCCTTGAAAGGATCTGTCTTTTGAAAACAACATACCATCAATTCTGATAACTCATAATAATTGATTGTTTTACTGTTTACGCCGCTTTCAACAAATTGTCAGTTATATCACGACGTTGCCTGTGTAGGTTACCAGTATTATTTGTCACTTTATCCTGACATTGGCCAGTCATGCGCAATGCTAACCTCGCAGCCCTGAACGCCAAGGACTGCCATTACTATTACTACCATTTTGAAAGTATTCGGTATCACTCGACCACGGCGGTATATCGAAGTAGTTTATATGTCGACCACGACGATATATCGAAGTAATTTATTCGTCAACGACGGAGATATATCGAAGTAAATTTATATGTCGACAGCGAAGATATATCGAAGTTATTTCTCTCTCGACCACGGTGATATCTCGAAGTAATTTATCTGTTGACCACCGAGATATTTCAATGTAATTTAGCTGTCGACTACGGTGATATCTCGAAGTAATTTATCTCTCGACCACGATATATCTCGAAGTTATTGACCTGTTGACCACGGTGATATCTCGAAGTAATTGATATGTTGACCACGGTGATAACTCGAAGTAATTTATCTGTCTATCACGACGATACATTGAAGCAATATATCTGTCGAGCACGGCAATATGTCGATGTTATTTATCTGTGGAACATGAAGTAATTTATCTGCTAACCACGACGATTTATCGAATTTATATATCTTTTGACCACTGTAAAATATCGAAGTAATGTATCGGTCGACCACGGCAATATATCAAAGTAATATATCAGTCGATCACGGCGATATATCAAATTAATATATCTGTCGACCACGGCAATATATCGAATTAATTTATCTGTCGACCACGGCAATATATCGAAGTATTTATATGTCGACCACGGTGATTTCTCTATTAATTGCAGACGAAAATGCAATGAAACTCATCTTCTATGTCATTTTCATTACAAATTAAACATAGACGCTGGTTTCTGTCGACTCTATTTACATCGTAAATTCCGGTTTCTATTCTTAATCAAGTCTTAGTCTTGAAATGAATATATAGAGGTCGTTCTGATCTATGCATACTTATGTTTGCTCAACATTTCAGACCATAAATCACTTGGAAGACGTTCCTGCACACTTTACTGTGGGCTGCACAGTTAGGGCGTATTTTAAAACAGCAACTCTTGACTCGAACTCTAGGTATGTTGTTTTTTTATAACTTTATAAACCGCGTGGCACGTGGCCATCCCCCTTCGACCTTATAATATTTCGTGTTAGTAATATTTTTGTATTTGTTTTGATACACATAAATGATATTTCCTTAACTCCTTGCAAGTTATCGGCAGATTTCCCGAACCGTTTATGATGACAAATGCAAACAGTTTGGAACCAGATCACGCCCCGCAAAACATACAGCTGACCTGTGATCCAAACACAATATGTATATTATCCCTTTCTCACACACAACAAATCTGCAGCAGACGACATTGAAATCATTTTGGAAAACATATTGAAAATCTTTAAAAGTGAAAGGATAATTAAATTGAAAACATTGTGGCATAGGACGAAATTGCTCATAATGAGCTATTTCTTTTTATGCCGAAATGGTATCACATGTTCTCTGCTGCAGAGGAATAAGAAAGTGTTTACATGAGGAAAATGGTTAATTGATCACGATTTATCACAGTTGTTTAGAAGTACGCTTTGTGTAGACAATATGAAAATATGTTGACATTTTGCTTTTTGTGGTGGTTTGAAGACAATAGTGGAGACTATTGGTACACGCATGGTCATTTAATCAGTTTTGTAGCAGGAATTTCTAGTAAGTGTTTCGTGTGATTTATTGAATATTTTCCCGCCATTTACTTTTATATATGCGTCTATCAAAGGAAGAACACACTTATTTATAACAACTGTGTTATTCCCAGACATTTTCAACATTATACAAATGACATGACCGTCCATAACAAACTGCGTTTCATGTAGAATATAGTAATATACTGCCGCGATGCATTGTCAAGTACAGAATTAATCAGAAATGGTTAACCGTTGAATAATAATAAACCACAGACTAGTGACTCAATATTTGCAATAGTATTGACCCTTTACCACATACAAATGCTTTCTGACCCATCTGTAGCAGACGTCCTTGGAAAATATTGTGGCAAAACGCGAAATTGCTCAGGATGAATATGCAAACTCTATTTTATGGTGATTGTTTTGCCAATATGTTTTCAATGTCGTCTGCTGCAAGTGGGAAAGGGTTAAATAACGTTGATGTAATTACCCCTTCAAGCTGCATATTCAGTATACGGGTGTCCCATATAACGAAGATTGTAATATTCCACAATATAACGAACATTCTAATGTTTACCTACGTTTTTTTTCGGCGAAAGCTGATTAACCTGGGTTTTGACCTAGATGTTAAACAAATGATCTAGATAGTAGACCAATCAAATGTTGTATTTAATGAATAATATCGAAGAAATAAAGCAAATGTAACGTTAACGTTTTAAAATGAAATGTTCTGCATACTTACCTTTAATTGTTTTCCTTAACAAATAAATTTCAGTGAAAAAATCAGTGAAAACGCATAAAATATAATATTAAAGAGCAAATTATTAATTCTTTTTGAAACATGATAAGTTTTCAGTTATTTATCGTAAATTGAAATGTATACACCTCTTGGGAGCCTCGCGTAATCTCCAGTCATGTGACGGGGTATTCTAGGCCTTGATAATCTATTCATAGAAACTGAAGCTGGATGGAGATTGCCGATTAGCCTGTGGTAAACACATATATTATTGTTATGAGTTAGTAGTTGATACTGGGATAAAGATATAAACAAGTTGATTACATCCTTTCCGTTTAGTATTTAATAATTTCTGAGAGTTTACATAATTTTGGCTGACACGTGGTTCTAGAGATAAACAAAAAACGCGCAAGCTATACTCGATTTCCGATTCTATATCTTTTAAAGAACAATGTTCTAATCGAACAATGTTCCAACTGGTTATAATGCATTACCAATTCAAGGAGCTGTCAAATTCTTAGATATACAACATTATTGCGCAAATTGTATAATTCATGAAAAATTCCGGATTGTTTTGATTATTAACAAAACCTTTCTGTTATGCAAGTCAAATAATATGCGCATGTTCCTATTCTCAGTGTTTTCTCATATTGATCGCCGTTTATCTTTTTTAAAGATTGTTCTTGTTTTTATTATTGCAGACTTGCTTTTAAGTTTTGGGTGAAATCTGGCTTCGTGCCCGTTGCATATGGACTCGGGTATTATAGCGCCGCCTACGACCATTTAGTCAGCAGGAAAGACAACCAACTTGGAGCATATATATACCCAGAACCAAGAATGGACAAATCAAACACCGTGTACAAAGTCGACTTCCTCTATACCGAAACTCACTATGAAGTAAGCATATTTTTTTAAGCATAACCTTTATATGTAAAGAAAAAAAAGAACTATAAACTGTTTGAGCCGTTCTACGAAAAAACTAACATTATGAACTCTGCGTTGTGTATCTAAAAACTGTTTGAGCCGTTCAACGAGAAAACTAACATTATGGACTCTGCGTAGTGTATCTGCAGTCCGCGCTAATCCGGGCCGACACATTCCGTCTCAGTGGGATTGAGGGATAGAGTAATGATTCCTGAATCAGAAAATCCACCGGAGGCGAAAAGTGTCTGTCCGGGTTAGCCTGCGTGGCATGCTTAGGCTGATCCAGGTCGATACTTCACGTAGAGTCCACACTGTTGGTTTTCTCGTGGAACGGCTCATTTATTTGAACGCGAAACTGTTTCAACACTGGATAACTGGATAATTTAAGTGAGTTTAGCAAATACTAATACAATTATGTAAAAGACGTCTGAATAGTAAACTTGTTGCTGAACAATTAACATCACAATATTACGCCAAACATGTCTATTTCACAACGTGTGTTTGCATAGCGTTAACTGGATGCTGTCGTACAATAAATTTGTTTTCACTTTTATTAAACGAGTTTACTAAGATGACATGCCGCGAGCCTTGGCGAACGTCATATACTCAGCTTAGTTAACAAGTTATTAAAAGTGATAATAAATAAACACGAATGAGATATTCATAAAGTGATTTATGAGGCATAATTCGAAAACATGTACTTAACGTTTACCAGATTTCTACAAGAACTTTGCCAGTTTTGGCGCCAAAGTGACTAACGTTATGACATCGAACCGCTGAAGTGACGACATTTTCATATTTTGGTTTCCGCGTTGTAACACAGACTTGAGCGTAAAACTGGAAACCAAACTAGTATCGACATATTATATTTAGTAGTGCCATAATTATGATATTTATGTAATGGGATTTTGACACTCCCAGAGAGGGCTTTATATGATAAACTAACATATCAAGAAACACAGCACTAAGGCGTTAATTAAATAATTTTCAGCATGTTATATGACCGTGACAATAGAACGCTAATGTACTGTGTTTCTGTTTGAGTATGGATGTCTTCAATGATCGTCGACATGAATTGACTCATTTTGGACACATTTACACTATACTTGTACGTATTTAGTATGCTCTTGAAAAAGTAGCAGACGCGTTTAATAAAAGGTACATAATTTCAATTCGTTCTTTTTCCATTGAACGAAAAAGATTTAAAAGTATTGTTATGAAACCCCCCCCCCCCCCCCCCCCGCCCCACCCCCGAATCATGACTACTCAAAATCCTATCAAGCAGCATTTTGACATGTGATGCACCAATTGTGTATTGGTGTAATACATGTTTTTAATGAAACAATCGCCATGACATGTAAACATTATTCATGCATCTTCGACAATAATTCAACCTGAACGAATAATAACGCACCAGCCACTTTCGTAAATATGTCTCACCCAAAACAGATATTTAGATATCGTCATCAAGTCCCGTCCTGCTGTGGGAAGTCTTGACAATATCAATACATAGACAGGTGTGTAAGCAATAACTGTCTTGTTAATCCCTATAAAAGGTCAAAGGGAGGCAAGTCGAATCGGAGCGCCGGGCAAATTTGAGTGGTTTGTAACCAGAACATTGTTTGCTTTTAGATATATTGACAGCTTAAGGGCCGTTTTCAGAACAACATGTATTTTCTGAAGCAAAATTCACTGCGGTATACGGATGACCTTTCATTTGACGTGTTAGCTCAAAAAGAAGAAAGTCAACATGAGAGTTTGTTGTGCTTTTTCGATAGTTTTCAAAATGAACTTTAATTGAATATAGGTGTTTTGGTTATTTGTATTTCTGGCAAAGAGTCATAGCCAAAAACGCTATAAGGGTCGTTTATGGAAAATGAATGGCTTCCATCTGATCTCAATACTTTCAGATATCTGTGGATGGCGTTCCCTTCTACAATTTTACCCGTCGTTACACGGACCTGGTAGTTGTACCAACATCATTTGAGTGTAAAAGCGGTGGCTATGGGGATTGTACTAGGGTGCAGTGGATTTGTCCAGTGCCGCATTAACGTATCCAAAGGAATTCTAAGGCTTATCCGGCTTTGGTTTAAACACTATTTTATTTATATTCTATTGTACATGTACATTTTATAACACTTTCAAATCAAATATAATTACAAAACAGGATTGAGCAGAAAGCATTAAGCTTATTTAGGATGCTCTCTCCTTGTGATTCGTATATACTGGGTTAACCGATCACTTAATGAAATAAGAAGAAAAAAAGAAGAAGAAGAAGAAGAAAATGATGTGGAAGAAGAAAATGATGTGGAAAAAGAAGAGACATTTACCATTTCCCAAACAGAGCAAATCCGTAGCAGACAACTTTAAAAACATTTAATTAAAAATATGGAAAGTATAGATATTTAGATGAAATAAAACACCACAATTATTTAAAAAAGCTTAAATCATTAGACATTAATACTTTTGCTAAATTGTTTTTAAATTCGTCTGCTGCAGATGCGTTTGAACGTGTAAGAGTGTTTGAAATGGTGTTATGCGGCGTTTGCGAAAATAACACTGAGAAGATTGGTTTATTCCCGATTGTCCCACGTATTGATTTTAGGGCTAAAAATCGATGTAGGACAATCGGGGAAAAATGCAGGTAGAGTGTCGGCTAAGCCCTGCCCGGGGCGAAGATATCACTACAGTTCGGTTCATTTAAAATTCCAATATCTTTGTAACTTTTATTTATGAAACAGTATGTTACGAATTCTCTTAACTTTTCTTTGTTTATCATCAGAAAATAAACTCTGTTTGGTACTCTTTTATAGAATATAGGAATAATGAAAAAATCAAACTTATTTAGAAAATAAAACATTTATTCAAATTTAGTAATTAATATCAAGTTGTCTATTGTATATACTATATGGATAACATTCAAATAACAAATAACCTATTCATTTTAACTCATCATTTTCGAACAAGCTGATTTCGTTTTTCACTTTTTCCAAAGTTGTTGAATATTATTCACAGAATTAACATGTTTGTTTTACATTGTTTACGACTCCGTCTATACAACTTTTACAAGAAAATATGTAGCTCTGTCCGCATACTCAATTGCACTAATGTATCCTTCACGCAGGCGTTCTATTAGGGATGCTAGTCGCGTGTCGATGTTCTTGTATTTCCTTCTCTTGGTCGGTAGTTTACCTCCTGTAGCACTGAACTATCTTGATACAGGACAGGGGTTCAACTTCCTGGATTGTTCCAAGGATTCTATTGTTCTATGTTCGGATGAGGATGCTGAACAGCTTTTTTCAACATGCTATGCCGGCCTTCTACATTGTTCGTCGTGCATAGGTAAATAATGGAATAGGCCAAATAACACGACTGTATTCTCACCTTTCCCTTACCGCTCTTTTTCACTCCGCACTAAGGGTAAATAGCATTTTCAAAATGTGGGACAATCGGGAAGACACCAGATGAGTCTGAACCTTCAAGCCATCAACATATGCGCTACATTGGAACTTCTCATTGGTCTGTTTTATTTAAATACCTCATCGGTGATTTATAGGGACTTGTCAATACTAAAATGCCATGACACATGTTACCGTCATTCAGCATAAATAGGGGTTAAACGGTGGTGACAAAGAATTTCTTCTTCCAGTAGTTCTACGTTGCTTTGTATTGTACTGCTAAGCCAGTGGAAAATGATATCTCGGTACACCGAAGAAGTCCAGTTCCGCTAGCTCCTACTATTGAATTACGCAACGGTACTGTAACACAATTTGCCATTCATAATACACCTATAATACATTTAAAGACAGAATCAAGTCATATTATACAAATTCGTGTATTGTTACGACTTAAATCGCATATGTTACGCACGATGTAATATTTATGAATTATGCATGAATGACGTCACAATAAAACCATATTTAAATGATGTAAAATCATATGTCAATGGCTTTACTACATTGTATTTCGACGTCGTCACGTTACCATATTAATGCGATTTTTTTAATAATTCGTCGTTTAGTTTGGTGTCAACTTGTCCATGTATATTATGTTCTTTTTCTTGGTTTGCACCCTATGAAGTTCGCATGCTAACAAGGCACAAACAATCATCATTTATGTAACCAAGGTACATGTAGAGAGTATCTTTCCTACATGTACACTGCTCATGCATAATTAGCTGGGCTTGTGTGATTACAGAGAGAATCAGTGAATGTTAGTGAGCAGATATCACCTAACATATCCCAGCATGCACTCTAACAATCCCTCTTTTCCCGCTCTTCTTCATACACTTAGACATTATGCATGAGCAGTGTACATGTAGGAAAAATACACTCTACATGTACCTTGGTTACATTTACTTCATTCCCTTTGTGGTATTACAGTTGAGATGATAGTACGTGTATTTGTTTCAAGTATGTATTTATAAACAAGCTAAATTATAATAATGGAAAAGAAGATGCGATTTTTTCTGTTAAATAAAAAGACGGTTCAATATTAAAACAATTAATAATTTTAATCCACTGTTTACATGTAGTTCTATATTTAGGTACATAGACTTTCATCTGTTTACTTCTTTTCTCAGTCCCCTTTACTCCTTGTTCGGTATCAGCTGCATATCAACACTTTTGACCTATTTTTTAGACAAAAGAAATGTTGGTGATAAAGTATGCTGTTGTAATTTATTTATCTGAAAAATGAAATAAAATATTTCGATTGATGGTTTTGTTTGAAGAGAGGCATCCAAGGGGACGTTAACAGCCTTGTGGTATTTAATCAGGGAAGAAAGAAAAACATTTATCTAGTATTTTAAGTTATGACCCTTGTTTATATTGACAAGGTAGTATCCGAGGACTAGATAAACTGGTATTTTTCACACACTACTTCTCATATTACTCAGTCAAAGAGGATTGCACCTCATCTAAGCTCTGTATTATATTTCCTATTGTCGTCTGGATGTCACTGAGAAGACATGGTCTGTACTCTCCACATGTCTCTAGAACGAATCAATTTCTTCTAACAGTAAATATGGACCGTACGCATTGTAGCGATGAAATTTTATTACCAGTGGCTTTACATGATACTACGATTGTTATTGGAGTCTTCTTGACAATTCCCGACTTTGTTTCATTAAGGCCCATCTCTCGAAAGGGTATGACGTCGATTATGTTAATCGTAATGTCATTGTTGTAAACACGACAAATATACTTGCCAACAGACTGTTCTAACTGGTCTGGATTGAACGTGAGTCGACGAGTATTGTATTGCTCATTATAATAGTAAAACCCTGTCTGAATCCACTACCCTTGAGTTCCCAACTTCATGAACTTTCAAAAATGATACATGTGATGTAGGATTTCCAAAAGCAGGCCACGGTATACTAAATGATGGAGCTGTTGCGTAGAATTCGGTTCTCATCTCCGGGTTAGGGAGAGCCCCGAACGGTATTGCTGATTTAATCATCGGGCACCTAAAGAAGCGTAATCCGACCTAATAGTCATCACCAACTGTGTTTCGGAAACGTGTCAGTGTGTTATTACGAAATCCATAGTTTCCCGTGAAAACAAACCTCAGGTTGATATCACCATCTTTATTCCGTTCCAATTCCTTAACCAGACTTTTTGACAAAGTTACTGATACATTAAATGCACCGTTTAAAATGTCGCCAGGCCCAACAATAACGACAGGTTTATATTTAAGTACTTTCTTCTTTAAGTTTACGAATACATATTCCCCTTATGTTAAATGAGTATTATATTGATTGATTGTCAAGTACGACTTTTCGCGTCGTACCAGGCGTCGTACCAGGCGAACTTCTTAGGCCGGTGTTAATGAATGGTTGCTTCCATTCGATAGAACAATCTTCGTCTACGATAAGATTAATTCTTGCATTAACATTATTGTCGACTTCTCCATTTGAACTGATGCTTATCAAATTCAGCCCTTCATTATGGAAAGGATTGTTTTGTCCTTTAGAATAATTGTCATCTTACAAGGTTTCGCAAAACGTATTCGCATCAGCTAACAGTCCATCAACTGTGGATACTTTGTTCTGTGTGAAGTAATTATACGTGTCAGAAATTTGATTTATTGTCCCAGATAAACGTCCTGCTGGCTGCATGCTATTTAATATGAAAAGTTAAAACACATGTAAATGTGCTTTGGTCGACCGTCAATGAAAACTAAATTGAACAAATGAGCAAAGCCCCGGCAGCTTAGTAGGTACAGACTCGGACACTCAATCCATGGGTAATTAGTTCGACCACCAGCTGGTACAACGTTCTTACTGATGTTTGGCAAAAAGTCAAAGACAAAGGCGGCATTCGTCGTCAACCAATGGGCTGACAATCTTCGTAGAATAGCAGACAGTTGCTTATAAAAGACCTTAGTGTTGAGTATTGGTGTGAGAAAGCTAGGAAACCCATGGGTAGGTGAACCGGGCGACCTGATATTACTGACACAAATGTGGAAAAAAGGCGTTAAACCCCAATTATTTACCGGTAGCAGGAGATATTTACCTGTATTATAAATTATTAAACTTTAGTTGAAAATGACAGACAAACTAACTAATTGTATCTTAAGGTAGAACGCGCCTCTAAAAAAATATTCGAATTTCCTTACGAAATTTTGCATCACCATAATACAGCATATGCCCAATAAGATTCTGTTCTTACTTTTTTCGTATCTAAAACAGTTTTTAAACTACGAGACCTCAAAGTATACCACTGACGTCACTTTTTAGACGTCTCTCAAATGTCCCTCGTTAAAACAACATAAGCTGATAGTTTGGTTAATTTTAGGTTGATAGCTGCGAAATTATATCACGATTTGTATCTTAAGAATACCTTCACGTACATGTAATTTTCTTCTTTGTGTCGTACGTTTATAAAGAATAACGCGTCTATAACGTCACTTTTCAGGAGCGAAATGCCGTCGCGTTAAGCGTAAGAAAAGGCGCCTTTCTTTCATTAAAAAAAAATCTGTACATTTAATTTTTGATTTTTTTAAATCTTTTTATTTAGAATCTTATTACAAATGGTTTGATATCAAGAAAAGTATACCTTACCGACTTCGTTTTTTCACAATATCAGTTTATCTCACCCCTTTACCTATTCAGTTATGACTTTAAAAAGGTGTATTTTAGATACACATTATGTGTAAGCTCAAACAATGGTCCTTGTTGCAGTTATGTTATTCAGTCGGCAGTACATTTTAATAATATATTATATTCCAATTATTCAGATTTTAATATTGATGGACAAATAAGAATATATGGGTCTATAATGGCTTCAAATGTTATAATAACACATTATGTTTACCCCCATGTATAATTATTTCAAACACTATAAAATCATCATTGTTGTCATTTCTACTATACCCTCTGTATAACGTATAGAAAAACATTGCATTACCAGATAATACTAATTTTAAAGAAAGACATTTAAATTCACCGGATGCAGCATGATAGCGGGAATCAGTAAAATCCATGCAATATACATCATTGACAGTTGAATGTCACTCTAGACAAAAATGTAAAATCATGGTTCTAAATTAATTCCGCAGCATGGATGATTTTCACAGTAGTACCGAGAAAACATTATATCAGTTTTTGTCGATATATATGAAAAGAATAGATTTCATTTCGGAAAAAGGGCAAGTTTGTCACACATACAACATACATATAACTCTAAAGTTTTAACAAAGTCAAATAGCAGACTACTGGCAAACAAATAAAAGGAAAACAAAAATAGATGTATGGAAACAATCTAGAACATTTATATATTCCACCCCGCCCCCCATCCCCAAACCGTTTGAATGACAAACAGCTTTATACAATCTAGTGTTTATAATAAGTTACTAGAGATATTGAGAGAAGAAAAGAGTATAAATATCAATCAGAAATCATTGAAGCAGGTGACGAAGTTGTTTAATGTGGGCAATTTCGTAATTTCCCAATTGTTTTTCAACTAAAGGCTGCAACTGAAACACAGTTACTCTACATATTTATTTGCATTCCTTATTTCAAAATCTTTGAAATCAGATATTGTCAAGTTTTAAATGATATTTTCATTTTCAGATTTAAGTAATTCAATTAATTTAATCCTACTTGGATGCTTCAAAGAATATGTTTGATATATAGCATTCGTTTATCAGAAGACATCGGACATTCTAACAAAAAATTAATTTCATCTTCTACATACTTTACATTGTCTTTTATTATAAGGTATTTTGTTTGGTTTGTGCCATCTTTCAGCTGCAATGTCTGATCTATGTGCATACACACGACAATTATAAGAGCGATTCTAAATTCATCTATTTTTAACGAAATCAGAAAAAAGTATATATGTTCTAGCTCTTGAAAACGTATGTAAATCAATATTCCATATCTGACAATAATTATCATGAAGTCTATCTTTAAAAACAGACAGAAATAATTTTCACATTTTCGACAATTAGGTTTAACCATACAATATTAAAACCTACGGCTTCAAAAATATTCTTTTATTGACTTGGCCCATGATTTTTTTCTGGAAACAATTAAAGATCATTCAACATCATGTCATACACATGCTTGATGTATTTTTCATTTGAAGACCTAGTTATTACCTCGCCTATTCGAAGAAATAGGGGAGCTTATGTTATCACCCCGGCGTCCGCGTCGGCGTTGGCGTTGGCGTTGGTGTTGGTGTTGGCGTTGGCGTTGGTGTTGGTGTTGGCGTTGGCGTTGGTGTTGGTGTTGGCGTTGGCGTCCGCGTTGCCAGCTTGGTCAAACCTTTGCGTGCAAGGCCTTTTCTCAGACACTGTGTATGCTGTTGCTTTCAAACTTCACACACTTATTCAGGGTCATTAGGGGACCTTGTATGTCAAGTCCCATAACTCTGGAATGGATTTTGACTGAATTGTGCCCCTTTTTCGACTTAGAATTTTGGTCAAACCTTTGTGTGCAAGGCCTTTTCTCAGACACTGTGTATGCTGTTGCTTTCAAACTTCACACACTTATTCAGGGTCATTAAGGAACCTTGTATGTCAAGTCCCATAACTCTGGAATGGATTTTGACTGAATTGTGCCCCTTTTTCGACTTAGAATGTTGGTCAAACCTTTGCGTGCAAGGCCTTTTCTCAGACACTGTGTATGCTGTTGCTTTGAAACTTCACACACTTATTCAGGATCATTAGGGGACCTTGTATGGCGTTGGTATCAGCGTTGCCAGGTTAAGATGTGCATGCAAGTATTGAAAATTTGTGATATCTTGCAATAAATAATAGTGTGTGGTTTTATCTGATACTGATACTGTAAGTCTTCGGTATTATGTTCACTATTGGCATACATCGTATATAAACCAATTTACAGAATTAAAAGGCCTGTATGGACTTGGTTAACATTTGCATGGAAGTATTGAAAAGGTGTATTATCTTGCAATAGGTGATACTGTGTGACTTTACCTAATGCTATAACTGTTCTGAAGTAGGCCCTGATAGACGATGGCCCTGATAGGCCAGCTATATTGTCCTCCGACAACTCTTGTTTTAAACTAATATTGTATTACTCTCATAATTCTCTTAATTTACCCAGTATTTGTTTGCAGAATATTAAATGAATATTTTCTAATCTAACTGCTTTTTTCATAACTCATACATCACACCATAAGATAATATTGGGTCTATATGTTTATCAAGCAATTCAAAATTATGGAAAATAGACATCCTAGGGAATTTAATCGTATACAATTTAAGCATACAAACAGACTTCAATGCTTGGCCATACAATGCCTCAAATGTAATATCAAAAGATCCCCCTACTGTAAAAAGAACACCAACATACTTAAACATGATTTTACACCATACTTTAGAACATTTGAAGTGAATCTTAGTGCATCTGTAGATAAAATTACCCGAAATTTATTTCAAATTGGGTTTACAGATGGCCTTTTATCTTTCGGAAGCTTAAGCTATGCTATCAAGTGATATCTGGAAGCAGAATTTTATTTAAACGTGCAGATAGTATAAAATTGCATACATGCCATTCTAACTCCGACACTTGAAAATCAACCTACAAGTATTTATGACCGGTGTAAATTCAGATCATCATGTGTGTATGCACTGTCTGATAAGGATCTCCATCGTTCACATTGTCGACGATATCTGAATATTAGTTTAAGAATGACTGACCAGACTGATCTTGAAATACAATGTTGACCAAATGTCCGATTGTGCATTACCCTGCATTAAACCTTTTCTGGAAGACGGTGGTGCAGAGATAGAGCGTCGGCCTCTCGTATCAAATGTACCTGGTTCGAGTCCCGTGATGAGCGGGTCTGTTCAAACGGCGCGAGTAGTGGTTAATTCTCCAGAAAGCAGACATCGAGCGTGATTTGTATAAGCTGAAAGCTTGCTTCGCAATCGATGTAAAATAAATAATGTTTAAATTAAACCTTTTTGATTTGCAGATTTTAACATATTTCCCATTGATAAAGGTTAACCGTTTGCCACATACGTCAAATATGTAGCCGTTGACTTTGAAAATATCTAGGCAGAAATATGGAACCCCTCTATAAATAAAAGAACAATTGATGAATAAAGCTTAAAACATTGTGGCCAAAGTATATCTTTGAAATATGTCGTCTTTTCTCAAATAATGTTTTCTTTAAGTGTATCCTTCAATGTGTTCACTACACTTGTTGATGTTTTTAAACCAATTAGTTGTTTCGTTAGCTGATATGCATCTTTAGTAATGCCCTCGGAGTTATGATTTATGACCGATAACTCCATAGAGTGTATGTGTCCAACAAAGCTATGCTGTCACAAGAACGAACAACATATATAATTTACAGTCAGCGATAATTGTTATATCAATTTGTATAAGGTAATAATGTATATTCTATCATCCCAGGTGTCACTTTATCGTATAAATGATGATTTTCGTTGCACGTGCCCTATCACGTTATCATCGTAAATGTTTTATATTTCCCGCTAAACGTTTAGCAAACCTCAAAGTGCCGAGCTCTCTGTTTGTGACAAAAAGTGCTTCCGTTTCGCGTTACGATCTTATGCATTTTATTAAGAACGGAATATACATAGTATATGAAACAAACAATGATACGACTATAAAACTACGCGAAATCTAATGCGTCTCTCACGCTTTCCATGGCTTTCGAACACGAATAAAAACCATGCCCTATGTAACTCACTGAATTATAATTACTATACTACATATACATCGTGCACGCCATCCAACCTCCTCCTACCATCCCGTCCAAAAGACACAGCAAGATTTAAGGCAAAATCATCGTAAATGTTTTATATTTCCCGCTAAATGTTTAGCAAACCTCTAAGTGTCGAGCTCTCTGTTTGTGACAGAAAGGGCTACCGTTTCGCGTTACGATCTTATGCATTTTATTAAGAACGGAATACATAGTATATGAAACAAACAATGATACGACTATAAAACTACGCCAAATCTAATGCGTCTCTCACGCTTTCCATGGCTTTCGAACACGAATAAAAACCATGCCCTATGTAACTCACTGAATTATAATTACTATACTACACTACATATACATCGTGCACGCCATCCAACCTCCTCCTACCATCCTGTCCAAAAGACACAGCAAGATTTAAGGCAAAATCTCGTTGTTGGGTCGTGTATAAATGCTGGAATGCAACATTGTCTTTTCTGTATTTCGATCTGATTGATTTCGTAATCAGGTGTGCCAACTTCTCCTTTAATTCACTCCTTCCACCGTGAAAAAATAAGCAGTATAACAAAATAGTTGTACAATCCCTACGGCGGCTCCATTGTTGCTGTCTATGAGGACTTCGTCTACTTCCTTGTGATCGCCATTTGAAAAGGCTTTATTATTCTCGCAGGAGATTGCCGATGCTTTACGTCAGTATGGCCATGCATTGAACTAATTGGCCCTGCTCTGATGAATTGGCACTATTCCAAATATGCACAAGCAAATCAATTATGATGTCTTGTGATAAGTCATGCACATCCAGTTTGATGTCCCGTTGTTCTCTCACATTTAAAAATGCGGTTTTTATCGTATAAAGAAAAAAACAACACACTTGTAAATATTGATTCACGGAATGAACGATCACCGTATTGTCCATCTTCAATCGCATTCTTGGAAATAGGGATTTGATGTTTACCTGCTATCATTTTTTTTATTAAATTTATTATTTTACACTTTTTAGCACCGGAAATGTATCAATTGCCTGATTGTTTTGTGCATTCGTAACAAATGACCATTAAAGTCCGTCTTAACCGTAAATTACCAATCGCTGTGCTGATAAGCTGTGTAATATATTGTATATTTGGGGTTAATAAAAGATAATGTGGGACTTATGTATGAGCAATCCTTGCGTTCCCTTCAACGAAGGTAAATGCAGCTTAATTAATCCATGTCATGAAATTGCTAGGTTCAATTCTTCTATTATTCTTCATTTATAATTCAATTCAATACTATATTTTCTTCGTGTGTTTGGTATTTATATTTTGTTTGCCATGTGGATCATTGTTATACATGCATAGACAGGTCCTATCAAGCACTTGTTACAATTCCGTCGATGTTGATTTTCCTCGAACACCGCTCAAATTAAATAAACCATCAGGTTAAAGCAAATCTCAGATTGACAACACTGTATTATCCATAGCTGCTGAAGTGAAACATGTCACTATTGGTTTAAACATTTGGAAAACGAATCTCCTGGACTGATTGTTGGAAAAAACTGCATTTACTAACTACATGTTATACACTTGTACTTTTGATGAATACTCTTGAACGACTTTGTTTTTCGGAATGTTCACCCTACATCTATAACATGTAAAGGTAATTGTTGGGTAGCACAACTTAAATGAACTTCTTTTCGGTTTCTCGTCTGTTGTTTTTCATAAGTTAAATTTTGATACAAACAGTTTACAGTATATATTGTTAAAGAACTTGATGCGCATAAAATAAATGACTCCTTTCTCGAAAATGTCAAAGGCCTTACTTACTATCTTAATAAGGTAATGCATACGTAGTAAACAGACGAATGTTCTGCATTTTAATACCTACTCAGGTTGAACGGAATGATTGTTAATTATTCATGCCTGTTCTTAATTGGTGTCCGGTTAAAAGTGGTATATCAATTCAATTCTGCAACTACCCGGGCTCGCATTTGGTCGCAGTGGTTTTAATTTAAATATCACAAACAATCTTTGATAAAATTTGTGTGTGTTTTTATATGCTGATTTTTGTGCACTACCTTTGTTTGTAGAATTATTGATTTATACGTATAAAGTAAGAGTCGTTTGTGAGATTATGATAAGTTTATTTATTTTTAATGTCAAATGTGGATCGCAAAGACATTGAAGACGTAACACGGTATTCCTTATGATAAAAATAATTTATATTTTAACTATTTGTACATGGGAATAACGTAGTTTTATAAGCATTTTCGTTGGATGTCAAGCAAAGTAGTGGAACTACAAACTACTTTCTGTATCGGTTACTTCGGATATGTAAACAGCTCGAGCGAATATTTTGATCAAATTGGTATAAATAAATGATATTACGCTCGTGTAATTCGGCTAACAGTTTCACTAAATGGATCAATTGTGATAACATATGCTTGGTCAAATGTTTTCTCTTAAGTCATGCTTTACAAAACCCGAGGCACAAGCAAGAATGTATATAAACGTCCTCGTATCGTTCCGCTTTAATAGTACGATAAATAACTAAGATCGAACCGATATATATGAATGAAATAATAAATAATATTGTTGTTAAGAAAATTCAGATTAGCAGTTAAGATCCATGAGAAGTATTGGAACTCGTTATAAAATCAGGCGGATTTGTTGGACCGATTTATGTCGGAAGTTTGACATATCAAAATTGTAATTGTGTACTTTCTTTTACAGGTTGAAACGGACATGTGATACAAATACATTTATGTAACGTTTTTGAGAAAAGTGAGAAATATCTCAGAATGAACTTAAATACTTGTTATAAATACTATTACTTGTTTAGATTCGCGTTTTATAAGAGCCAAGTTATAGTTATATGATTAACATATCATTGTTCGTGAGTTGCTCAAATTTAAACTGCTATTCATATAACGACAACAGTTTTTACTTCTGAACTAGTTTGTGCATATATAACACAACTATATAAAAGGTGCACATCTTTGAATGTTTATGAAGGTTGCAGCAGGGCTCCTTTTAAATCAACTATTCGAGGTAATAAGAACACGAGACTATTAGTTGTAGTATACCTGTCAACAAAAGTCAACGTCACGTGCACGTTACCTTTTAACTCAAGACAAAAACTGTCTACGCAAAGCCTTGACGAATAGCCTTACTTCCATATTACAAACATACCATGCACGATTAAAGCTTTAATTTTGTTTCGTTTGTAAATAAATTAAAGAAGTGTTTTGCATATTTCGATTATGAAAAACTAGCTGGCAACATATATTAGGTTAAACAGTTACATATATATTTATTTCGTAAACCTAAGAACTAACGTATTTTGTTGATAATTCTTTTAGCGGTCGTAATGATCAGAATAGCGTAATCAAGTGTCATTTATCACTTATCAGTTATTTTTGATATTCGACGTACTGAAATATCAGCGGTGATGGTGCCCGAAGAAATGGCACATTAATTCGAAAGATTTATAACTTATTTCTAGCTTATGTTAGTGAAAACAATAGACAGTTATATTTAAACCTTTAACTGAGTGGATAAGATGCATCGATCTTTCTATCAGCGGATGGGCCTGATATTTCAGCTGCTTATGAATGTCCTGTTATTCTACTGCTGCTGTTTTTACGCTGACTGTGACAGAACTATTCAAGTCACCGCACTCAATCGTAAATTTAGCGATGAAGTCTTGATAAAAACAATAGAGAAAACAACATTGAAATGGTGTGCAGATATGTGTGTGTATGTGACTGACTGTCAGTCTGTTAGCTACAGCGTGGCGTCAAAGAAGTGGGAACTTTTCAATATCAACAGCACGTCAGCAATCGAAGAGGAATCTGATATGGTAGATGTAAATAGTACAGCATTGATGGACATTTCCAGTTGGATTCAGGTATAAAAAAACACCTCATTATTGAAGTAGCTATGTGTTCACCATTTATTTGTTGTATAATCGGGTTTTAATTCCTAAGATAAAATCTTGAATTCATAAAACAAATATCAAGGCGATGAAATACACACCATTACATTAGAAGAACACCATACTGATTTCTGTTTTGCGTATCACAATAGGGAAAAGGCCCGACAACTAAGATGTATGAATAATCAAACGTCCAACATATTCAAAGAAAATAACCGTGTGAACTCTAACACACAACACAAAGTATCAAAGATCGACAACGAATGGCAACCTCATTACATTTTGTTTCAACAGACTAGACGATGTGCTGTATATGAGAGTACTGTCCAGGTCTATGTTCAGCAACCGGAATTGTACAGTAACCTTTTCAAGGACATAGTACGGTTATAAAAGGGACATAGCTGCGAGTGATTACCTTATCTTACTAACATATGAAATTTCCAAGTTTCAATTTGGTATATGTTAATCATGGCTTTAGAAGTAGCAATTGATTATAACAAACTGAAATAAAATGTAAAGAAACTGTTAAACGTGTATACCAAAGTGTGTGTGTAATGTGTAAAAGGGTCTAGGAGCTTGCTATGTTATACCAAATCGTTATAACCGTCACACATTTTTAAATATGACATATGAGTTTGTCCAAAAAGGAGGTAGTCAGGAAAATCACACCTTTCCCATATACCATGAATGTCTTTTATTGTTGCAATGTTATTTTGAATTATCCATAATAGAAATGCCAAAATATTTCGGTTAAGTTTCCAAAGTGACATATCGAATAATATTTTTTTATAAACACTCCAATAAAATAATGGATATATTCTCTGTTCAGTCTTTGTAAATTTAAACCATCTCTCACAGCTCGTCCTGCAGCAAACAGAACCTGATTAGAAGACAACTGCATTCATAACTGTTGTATAGAGTCGACAATAACCTGTAGGGCAATAGTTTCTTTTTAAACCCTTTCCCTCAAAATAGACGCCTTTTTAAAAACATGGCTACAAAAAAAGAAATTGCTAAAAACAATTTCTCCTTTTGTCACCATGTTTTTAACTCTATTCAATTATTGTACTTTCAATTACATGTATAGGAAGTTTCCAAATTTGTTCGGTCATGTTTTCAAAGTCGTCTGCTGCAGAATTGTTGTATGTGGGAAAGAGTTATGCACTATTGTCATGTCCGTATCACTATTTCAATACACATTCTTCAAAACTTCCGAGTTTAGACTCTTACACATCAGAAGTTCAAAACTTCTGCATTTATTGAGATCTTCAATATGTGTGTAATCAACCTAAAGTAGATGCTTTTGTTTTATCCGAATTGGTTCGCAACTGAGGTCTTTGGTTTTCCGAATGGTTTACACATGTATAGAAATAACAAATATTACATATAACAGATAGTGAAAAACAGCAAAACATATATGAGGTTTATCCAGCAATTTACAAATCGATCACCATCGTCTCTTTGTCACGTATTTGACTTTGGTTCCTGACGCCTTCTTTGGTAGTCGATGCCTCAATATGTTTTACTCCCTCTCCAGCAGATGTTTATTATCCGTTGAGGGTTGACCATGAGGTATATCACTCTCTTTCTTAACGACGCAATCCTTTGTTTTCCAAAAGATTTACAAATGTAAAAATCGAAAGAACTATACATATGATAAATAGAAAAAAGCAACAATAAAAATCAAAGGTTTTTCCAACAATTTCCCAATCTATCATATACTTAGCCGCCTTCGTCTCTTTGTCACGCATTTGACTTTGGTTTATGCCGCCTTTTACTGTTGTGTTGGTTGTAGCCGATGTCTTGTTGCATGATACCGCATTGACCAATTCACCCATACTCATAGTATCATCTTTACCTGACGTAGGAGGTGCGTCCAAATCCATGATTATGATGTCGCCTTTTCGCTGTGTCCGTAGACAAAGAAATCTGAATCGTGCATACCATATAATAGTTTCTAATGATTGAGGGACTTTGGTTTCTTTATTGTAAATGCGCAACGAGATGACGCATAAAACCACTGATATACAGCTGTATAACAGTAAATATAAGATATAGGTATATATATAAGCCATTGGCTCTGAACTCTGAGGTATCATGTCGTTGACAATATCCATGTAAACTATGAATGACAAGAATACAGTGATTGAGACTGACGTTCGTTCCCCGGATGACGGCGGCATTACGAACACAACGTTATTAGTGAGACCCAACAGAATCAATGGTACAATTATATAAGAAACAAAGAAACTAATGCGACGCTTCAAAACGAATCTCAAACTTAAACATGGCAACTTCTGAAATTCACGTTGTCTGCAACATGTTTCTTAGTGAACTAATATATCTTTCATACAAGTGATCGGAGGCAATGGCCATTGTAAATATCAGGAAAGAATGTTGGTCGATCAGGAGTAGGTACATTTTTTTTAAGTAGAAACAAAATGTTGATCTGATAGGCAAAGAACTTTGGTCGACTTGGTATTGTCAACAAAGTTTGGTCGATGAGGAGTTGGAAACGAATGTTGGTCGATGAGGAGTTGGAAGCGAATGTTGGTCGATGAGGAGTTGGAAACGAATGTTGGTCGATGAGGAGTAAGAAAATAATGTTGGTCGATGAGGAGTAAGAAAAGAATGTTGGTCGATGAGGAGTAAGAAAAGAATGTTGGTCGATGAGGAGTAAGAAAAGAATGTTACCCGATGAAGACCAGGGACATTATGTTGGTCGATGAGGAGTAAGAAAAGAATGTTACCCGATGAAGACCAGGGACATTATGTTGGTCGATGAGGAGTAAGAAAAGAATGTTACCCGATGAAGACCAGGGACATTATGTTGGTCGATGAGGAGTAAGAAAAGAATGTTACCCGATGAAGACCAGGGACATTATGTTGGTCGATGAGGAGTAAGAAAAGAATGTTACCCGATGAAGACCAGGGACATTATGTTGGTCGATGAAGAGTAAGAAAAGAATGTTACCCGATGAAGACCAGGGACATTATGTTGGTCGATGAAGATTAAGAAAAGAATGTTACCCGATGAGGAGTAAGAAAGGAATGTTACCCGATGAGGAGTAAGAAAGGAATGTTACCCGATGAAGACCAGGGACATTTTGTTCGTCGATCCGAAGTAGAAAATACCGGTGGCCAATGTTGATGATGATGAAAGAATATCGGAGGACAAAGAGTAAGACAATAATGTTGGTCGATTAGAAGTAGATAGAGAATGTTGATCGATGAAGATGAAAAAAGAATGTTGGTCGATGAACAGATGATAAAAGTGTTGGCTGATGAGGAAACAATGAATGGCCGAGCCATAGTTCGAACTCACGTCCCATTAATTAATTGTCCCCATCGTTACCAACCATAAACTATCACTGCTCGAAAAGAATGTTGGTCGATGAGAAAGGAGAAGGAAAGAAGCAGCAACAACAGAAGAAGAGGCGTCGGTAAAAAAGGTCAATAAAGTTACCAATAAATCAAAGAAGAGATAATCTGTTACTAGATAGATACATTTTCACTTGACAGTTTTCAATTAACATCTACTTGTTTAGAATTTCCACGTGGTTACGCCAAACGTGTCCTTTTGTTAAAACATCTATTCCGTTGATCCTTAACTTCACGTGTCACTAAATGGGGGAAATGAAGGAAAAACTAACCATTTCCTACTTAAGGACGCATTTTGATGCATCTTCAGCAGACCACTTTTAAAAACATTGTGGAAAAAAGAGAGTTTACTGATGTTGAGCAATTTCTCATTTCACCACAATGTACTAAACTTTATTCAAATATTTTACTTCAAGTCTTAGATGTTCTAAGTATTCAGAAAAGTAAAATATTTCCAAATCTTTTGAGATCATTATTTAAATGACTTGATTTGTTTATGCTGTAAACATATTCATCAAACACTACCGGGACCAGTGATGTTATTCCCATCCAATGAAGTAGAAGTAGAAGTATTCAAGTAGTGTTTTACATTATAGGCAAGTGCTCATTGTAGGGACAAAACTTATGATATTAAAAGTTTATACAAGCCACTCAGAATATATTATACTCGCCATGACAATAGCACACTACGTAACATGGCTTAATATACTAGCATGTCTAGTACGTTCAATGGCTAATATCACTGAAACCCATTACGAACCATTTATTATTTAATAAGAAAACAAAACCTGTTGTATTGGTACTTTTGACGTTGTTGCAGGTAAACATTTTAAATTTTGCTTATTTCACTGAAATATAGCGTCTTACAAAAGAGCTGTGGTCAAAAACTGACAAAAATTCATAAATTTCTCTAAATTTCTCTTATAAATATTTAACACAAATATTGCTTTTTATTATTCTCTTAAAATTGTACATCAGTCTACAACCAGACCGACCACCTTCTTACCGCAACTTACTTTTCTGGTGTGTTGTAAGATAACGGAATCGGTACGTATCGGTTCTAAAACACTCAACAAATTGCAAATCATTCATGTGAATGAATGGATTTCAAGCCAAATTAAAGATCACTTATAGATATCATATTTCTGTGTCAAACATTAAACAAACGCAATAGCAAATACTATATTTAAACAAGAACATTTTCCTAGAATAATAGCTTTGTTGCACACAATTGAGTCGAGTCCCGGTAGCTCACTCGGTAACGACGCGGACTGTCAATCCAGGGGTTGTGAGTTCCAATCCCGGCTCGGCCAACTTTCTTTCCGACGTTTGAAAAAAGTCGTTGCGATATGCGTCATTCGTCTTGCACCAATGGGCTAAGTCTATGTGGAAAAGCAGCCAGTTGCTTGGGAAGATTGTTGTGTGAAGTACTGGTGTGCAAAAACCAGGAAACATATGAGTAGGTGAACTGGCCGCCGTGATATGACTGAGAGACTGTTAAAAACGGCGTTAAACCCCAATCAATCAAGCACACAATTGAAGTAACATATCTTGATGAAAGAAACCTAATTAAAAAAAACATTTCACGGATTTAATTCGACAAGATACCTTAGATAACTATCAAGGTATGTCGGTTCACTCCAGTCATTTGATCGGACAACAAGGACATCTCGCTATACTAATTGAGATTAGCTGTTAATATATTATGTTCATCATCACATAATTGTCATTTGCTCATAGTTCTTCCCTTGGAAATGCTTAAAATCTTTCCGATTTCACACATTCTGTAAAATTCAACGACAGACTACGGATGGTGGACAGAGAGTGATCAGAATACATCACATTGAGCCTTCTGCTCAAGTGATCTAAAACCACAACAAAAAGTGAGATAACAACACACAAATGTAAGTGTATATTGACTTTCCAGTTTAAATACTCAGACAGTCAAACAATTAAAGGGTTACTTATATAATTATCATTTATGTTGTCTTAGATATTCTATAACACATCACATTGCGGGCTGTGGCCGGGTACCCCTTTGTATTAACGCATTGTAAGCATCAAGCGTATAGCTATTCTTTGAAGTAGTCCATTCAAAATAAGTTGAATGCAAATATGTTTTGGGATCGAGTAATTAACTCATTATAGATCGGGCGCGTGAGCCCACGGTGTTAAATTTATGATCAACTTTGCCTTACATTCCACGAAAGTTCATCTAGCTAATTCAATTAACCGAATCCAACACATAAAAAACATTATGAGCCAAACATATTTTCCAGATATCTTTTCCTGTGAAGAATTGGTAAATGTGAATTTAAAATGTTAAACAAGCTTTAATCTGGTAAATGTAAAGCATGAGACGGATTCACTAATATCTATTTTCAATATATTTATAATTGTTTAAGAACTTTGATTGAAATAGTAATTATTTAACATTACCTACTTACAGCTTTGCTATATCTTGCTAATCTTTGTGATTACTCATCTTATACGAAGTAAAAATAGATATATTTCATAAAGTTCATAGCGGTAACGACAATATATTAGTTTAGATACGAGGATTAACTTATATTCCTAGTCAGATTAATACTTTGCATTCTGGAAGTGTACGAGCAGTTCGGAAAACGTTCTGAAAGAATACTGGAAGGGTTCTGGCTATTCACTATACGTTCGGCGGCATAAATGAAACAAGAGGGCCAAGATGGCCCTAAATCGATCACCTGAATGATAAATTAGAAAAAGATATTTAACTGCAAATATCTGTGAAAATTTGATCAGGAGTTCAAATAAAACTGCAAGGAGTGGACACTCAGCAAAAGAAATAGTTTATCAGTAAAAGCCATTTGTATCTTGAAATCTAACAAAAACTTTAATAAGAATGGAATTATAGAGTTTTGTCATTTTGCACCTTTCCTGATGCGGCTTTGCTGCCCTGTTTGTCAACGAAATCAATATGGCTTTTACAGTTTTTGTAGAGAGTCACTCAAAGAACATTTCTGCCAAATTATCTTGGAATCTGACAAATGGATTATGGAGATGGAGGTTTTTAAAGTTTGGGTATTTTTCTCAATTTCTGATGCCGCAGCAACAAAGGTTCTACATAGAACGTAAGTCTTTGAACAATTTTGAAAGAGGACCATCAAAGGAACATTCCTATGAAGTAACGTTGAAATGTTAGGAGTTGTCATTTGTTGCTAAAAGTTCAATTTACCTCTTTTGTGATGACGCGAGGTTGCTATGATTTTGTAATCAATCAATGCGGCTTGAAAAAATCAAGTAGAGGATCACTGAAGTAAGATTCCTATTCAATTTTCTTAATATCAGACAAGGACTTTTCAGATGCCTCCTGACTGCCATTTTTTTTCAACCAAACAGTATGCCTTGAACAATCTTCGTAGTGGGTCACCCAAGGAATATTTCTACTAAACTATATTGGAATCTGACATGCATATTCAGAGGAGAAGATTTGGACATTTTGCCTCCTTTCTGATGCCGCAGGAATCCGCTGTGGTCGAGTGGTTAGCGTCGGGGATTTCGAAACCGGGTGTCCCGGGTTCGATCCACAGTCGCAGCACTACGGTCATGGTGGAGTGCCCTTGGGCAAGGCACATTTTCTAGCCTAGTACTGGTTTGTTTACCCAGGGATCATGAATAATTAAATTTAATTGCGCGCTAAATGACCTTAGCTGTCGATGCGCCATAAAACAATATACATTCATTCATTCATTCTGATGCCGCAGCAACTACAGTTTTCAATGGAATTTAAATCTTAGAACAATTCTGAAAGAGGGCCACCAAAGGAACATTCCTGTGAAGTTTGGATGAAATTGGTCTTGTGGTTTAGGAGGAGATGATGTTTAAAGCTAAAAGATAACGAGATGATTTTGCCCCTTTTCTGATGCTTCCTGAATGCCATGTTTTTCACAAAACAGTATGCCTTGAACAATCTTTGTAGAGGGTCACCCAAGAATCATTTCTACCAAACTATATTGAAATCTGACATGCAGATTCAGAGGAGAAGATTTTTAAAGTTCGGACATTTTGCCCCCTTTCTGATGCCGCAGCAACTAAAGTTCTCAATGGAATTTAAATCTTAGAACAATTTTGAAAGAAGGCTACCAAAGGAACACACCTGTGAAGTTTGAATCCAATTGGTTCTGTGGTTCAGGAGAAGATGATGTTTAAAGCTAAAAGTTAACGACGACTGACGACGGACGACGGACAAACGAGGGACGACGGACACAAAGTAATCAGAATAGCTCACCTTGAGCCTTTGGCTCTAGGTGATCTAAAAATACGGAAAGGATACTGGAAACGCTCGGAAATCAATCGTCATGTTCTAAGTCCATTCGGGGTGTTCGGAAAGCATGCGGAACCAATCACCTTCACATTTTCATTCCGAATGCACCAAGAACTAGACACATGTTTTCCGAACGTTTTCCGTACATGCCGTATGCTCCTAGAATGCTTCCCGAATACACATGGACGCCACATTCGGATGATTCGGATGTCGATGAAAAATTATTTTGTACATGCACAACAAATTGTTGGAGCAACCGAATGTCGTTCCGTATGCATCCGTACGAAGCTGAACAGCCAGCATGCTCCTAGAACACACCAAATGCTTCCCGAATATGATCTGTTCGCTCCCCGAACACGCAAATTCCTATTCAGAAAGCAAACCTATGGCAATCGGCCAAATGTGATACTTAAAAATAACAGCAATTTGGTTGCAAAACAAAATGCAATAAATAAACGAAATATATATATGTATTTGTTATACTTTAATAAACCAAAGCAAGTGCTTGACCAACACTAAAAGATCAGCAACTACTAATGTGGGATATTTTCTTTCTTTTTCATTACATTTATATATACATAAGTTTACCTTAAAGTCAACTGATGAGCTATTTTAAATAATTGGAGAGAGATAACTATGAGAAAGTCTACCTGGGAATATATAAGTGCTGGGATATCGATGAAGACATATACTAGCCGAAGTAAAACTAGCTTGATGTTCTATCGTATATCTGATGTGTACGTTCGTTGCGAAAAGCGGGCACTGCACCTGCTTGCATGTCTAAGGTCTTTATACATGTTTGTCTTTTCACGAAGTGAAAGTGATAATATGCTTGTCTATTTTAAGATGGAACCTTCAAGGTAAACCTGACCACATCACAAAAGGAAACATGTGTACAAAGAAATGGCCGACGGTATAACTGAACAGATTCTATTGAAAACGCCGTATAACCACAATCAATTATTCAATTAATTTTTCAACGTCTTATGAGGAATACACACTCAAATAACAATGGAATAACTTATTCAGTTTACAGACAGATCAGTCATTTTATATTTCAAATGTTAGAAGTATGTACATGTCATGGTTGATATATACAAGTAGAAATTGATATGATAACATAATACGGAAGTATTAAACTTATCACAAAATGACAAAATATATTATAAATACAATATCTTTTTTATTTTTTTAAGTTTTTCTACAAGGCAGTACTCATACGTTGACGTTTCGCATACAACATGTAATTAGCAATAATTGAATAAAAAAAACTAACATGGAACGGTCAATTAACATTCTTGGTAGATGTTCACAAAAGGAAAATTTCCAAAAAGTAATTTTGAAATTGAGCCAGAACGTTTGGACATGATGATTCTGTAAGTTTCGTCATATTTGGCCTGGGGCTTTAGCCCCTGGTCATAGTAGTAATACCATTTTTTCGGAGTTAGCAGCCTGCCAATTGCTGTTAATACCAAACAACGCATTTTAGGGTGAGACTGCAAGAGAAAAAATAATTCAACATGGATTCAACAAAACTGCATTTAATAGGTTAAGATTTTCCAAAAAAAAGTCATTATAATATTGTTGGAACATCAGTGAACAACTTAAGGCGTGAGCACTCCAATATAAGTTTAACAAATGTTTTCGAAATTAATGCGCCGAGAGGTCAAATATGGAAGCTTATTAACTATTAACATTTGCGAAGCAGAACGGAAATGTACAAAGAGTCGCATGACAAATGCAGTGATCGTGAGACGACAAATTAATGGTAAACAAAGGAGTCGCGTGACAAATGCAATGGCAGATTAGGCGAGGGGCCATATCCTTTCTAGTATCACTTAAACCCAAGTCACAATTACCTTGCTATAGGTTTGCGAGTAATTTGCGGCGAATTTCTAGCTATTTTCAGCCGGAATCCTTCGGGAATCCTCGCGGGCAGTTACTTTTAACTCGGAGTTCAAACCTCATTGCACATTAATCGGTTGATGCCTGGCCGATGTTCGGTCAGGCGTCACATATATCGGTCGAGCGGCGGGCCAAATTTTGGACTACCCAGATAATCCTGAAGCCGCTCAGAGCCCGGCCGGAAATCGGGCAGACATTGACCGGGGACAGGCCGGTGTCTGGCCGAACACCTACTGTGGTTCGCAGGTTCTGAAAGACGGCTCATCGCATCATTCATCAGATCGTTCCGTCGCGCTCTTTACAGAAGGTTGACCTAGAGTTTATCACAAAATTGTCAGAACAAGAGTTGCTATAAGATGCAGCAATTCGATGTTAGCGCGGGAATCAGGATTTTATAGCTTAAGAAATACTGTTTGATACGAAAAACACGAAACCCGCTTTTTAATATATGATCTAAATATATGATAACAATAGGTTTTTTTAGTTAAATACGTAAAACGAAAACAAAAATATTTTTTTCCAACGTGTTGCCCTCGATCTCCCAAAATTATTGTAAACATTTTTCTGCGTATGCGCGTCCTTTTACCCCCTTGATATATTCTTAAAATCTCAAAATTTAGCACAATAACTTTGCATTTATGAAAATATTCCAATGTTCCTGTTACTAAATCCCCGGTGGTTCCAAGTGATGTTACATAGACACCGCTCTGGTATACTGCTTGTGTTCAGTTATGTGACTTCGGGTCGAAATCAAGAGAAAAGAGGTGGAAATGTAACGGGAACGGGCTAAAGGTATAAATATCACTTCTACAGCCGGCTTGTATAGCGACTCGTTGGTAGAGTGGTTGACCTTTTCGTAAAGTAAAGCAACGTTCATCGCGGTTAGTGCCTGGATGGGTGACCCGCCATGGCTTAACGCCGGTAGATGTTACACTATGATTTTAATTACAAATCAAAGCGCCAAATGGCACTGTAGTGGCGATCGTAAAGTAACAAGCAATATCTCGGGTTAGGCCCTGCGATTTTCAATAATAGTCTGGTGCGGGTAAATTTGAGAAAAGCTGCATCTTTTGACAGTAGAATAATGTTAGTTTGTCAGAATGTTGTCTTGGTGATTTTTAAGTTACGTTCTAAAATTAGTCATGATCTTTTCATCACCAGATCGCTAGGCCATATTAAGATAAAGTAATGTGTACACTTTAGAAATGACCAAATTATCATAGAAAAGAGAGAAAACAGTATCCATTAGTTTGGTCTTTGATTTAATGATGTCCGATATTGAACAGGTCTGTTCAATTTAGTTCCTTCACATCGAGGGTTTTCTCCCTAGAAAAGTTAAACTGCTTTGAAACATTTGAGAGCAAACACAAAAAAAATGCTCATAAAGCACATATTCTCTTTTTGCCAAACTGTTCAGTTGATACTATGATAATTCTCAATCTCCAACTAAAATTAGGCTGCTGAGAGGTATGCACTCGAACGTACATAACTTGTGTACACACTGACATCGTGTCAGTTAAACCTTTGTAAACCAGTCTTATCATCTAGACGCTTTCGTATATTTGCAACAACTACAAAATAAAGCGTTTATATTGTTGAGATTTAAGAACAATCGATTACAAGACTCGAGCTATTTATAGAACCTTTTGGAATTTCCAGAAACCTTCTACTGGGTCATTGAGTTGAGAGTTCTTTGCAAGGCAGATAGAACGCGCAATGATATGTATTATCTGCCCAAATATGAAGAAAGATAATATTTACACAATTTGACTCTGCAGATATTATCTCAATAAATCTCAAATCTTAGAATCAATCCGGTACCAAAGTAGCACTGACATGATTAACGGATGTAGGTAAATTGGTTTGAAGTAAGGAATAAAAAGTCAACAGACTGTTCAAAACTGACTATGTAATTTTTTTCGTTGTTGTTGTTTCTGTTAGCATTGTGTCGATTGGCAAACCAATCGCCACAAAAAACTACTCGCATAGACTGGTTTACTAATCTTAAGCTTCTATTGCAAACTCGAACGAGAATCAGTCTAGCGACGAACTGCGATGGAAATATCCGAGAGCTTACGGTAAAATACGGCGCATGCAAGCCCGTTGACCATTGCACCAGTGGTAGTTCTAAACACAACCAATATATGCACTGGTGCTGATGCACCCGCGCAATAACATTACTACAAGATGCCCTAGTAAAGGTGGGATGACTGAAGGAGAATGAGATGGCAGAACGCACAATAGAGTGCAGAACCCTGAAGAGAGTGCAGAACCCACAGGAGAGAGTGACAGTAAAGTGAATGAGACCATACCTATCCTCTTCAGCCACCAATGCACACATAACTAAGTTGTAGCGGTAAAGTGCAAAAGCCAAACTATCCCTCAACCGGGCAAGCCGATCGCACTATGCAGGTACCCGCAAGCGCTGTGGAGGTATCACCGGCATACTCGTAAGAATGTTTGTCTTAATGCTATCTAAGTCAAGTTCGAATATGAGTCATATTGGGTCCGAAACTAGATCATTTGGCAAAATTAAAGGGAAATCTTTTTAACACTCTGGATATTGCATTTTTAACTTGATTATGTTTAAACTGTTTCTGTTTTCAAATTAGCAGTTTCATAATATTTACTATTCTTGATATGATCTTTAAACTTCTTAACAATAAATACATAATATAAGCTGCAATTGTTATTTCCTTTCACATTTTCCCTACTTCTTCAACCTTCCTGCAGCCCCAAGGCCGTCAGCACTTTCAGTGCTTTGATTTTATGACGCAGCAACCAAAGTTCCGCATAGAATTAAATGTTTTGAAATCTTTTTGAGGGCAACTTAGGAATCATTCTTGTGAAATGATTTTCAGTAGTTTTAGAGACAAAATTTGAGCGGAATTCGATAAGACGGACAACGGATATGGAGTGATCACAATAGCTTACCTCAGGTGAGCTAAACAAGAGAACGAATTGCTCAAACTTATATTATTTACATTAGGCATACCCTTCTATGGTTGCATTTAATGTTTAAATTGCCTAGCCTTTGTGATAAAAGTCTAGCGTTGCAGAATGGTTAGATAGTTTGAAAATATTAAAATGTCCAAAAAGCTAACCATTCAAATCGTTATTGAATATATCGAAACGTGACAGTGTTGAATAACGATTAATATCCTCATGTCAGGTAAACAAAGCCGTATCAGTGAATATAAAAAGTAACCGAAGCCACCTTCAGTCAAAATATGTACTATGGAATACGTCTTAAACTAACAAAGCAGATCCTTGCTGCAGCCAACTTCAGTAAAATTATTTACTATGGAATATATCTAAACTTTGGACCAATAATTTACAATGTTTACATTGTTATCGGCTGTTTTACCTTTCGTCCAATGTCAATGTTCCGCCAATACAATTATTTGACATGGCCTAGTATTATTCTAAACTTTGCGTACCAATTTCAATCATGCAATCGTATAAAAGACATGTTATAAAAATCGTATAAAAGACGTGGAAGACAGTGGTGCAGAGGTAGAGCGTCGGCCTCTCGTATCGAAGGTCCCTGGTTCGAGTCCCGTGATGAGCAGGTCCTGACTTTGGGATTTTTCCACACAATCGGCGCGAGTACTGGTTAAGTATCCAGGAAGCAGACATCGAGCGTGATTAATATAAGCTTAAAGCTTGTTTCGCAATCGATTTAAAATAAATAAGTTTAAAATAAATAAGTTTAAACTAAGACATGTTAAAGTTGCCAGAGTTTTATTTAATGTGTCAACAATGTATGAATTGAGATAAAACTCCGGATTTGCAAATATTTGAAGAGTCTTAATGTATTTGATGTAGGAGTTGCATTTAAATCAGTATGCTTACGTATAGGTAAAATAACAGTTTATCCTTTATCTAAATACGTGTTCGGCTTTCACGAAATATTTCGGTTTCCGTTTCAATTGATAAAGGTTAATTGTGTATTCTAACCAATAATCGTGTAGTCGTTACATGTGAGTATTTCTAGTCGCATGGCACATCCATTGATAAAATCGGAAGGAATCACTCTAACACACATCACTGCCAGCGCTTCGTCAAAGAAATTTCGATGAATCGAATAAACATCTTCGTTTCCTTTGTAAACCTATGTAAAATTAAGTATATGACATACATATGACATTCCTGTATATGAAAGATGAAACAAACATAATAATAATGTTTACGGGTCTTGAATAAATCTAGTCGTTTTTATAAGCCGACTGATAAAGATCATTTATATATACATATATTACAACATTATTTTAAATATGCAATTGAAAGTAGAGCATGTGGATGCAATAAATGCAGAAAACTTCATATGAAAAGTTTTCAATCTAATGCCAGATACCTGAAACATGCACACAAGTTTGTAATAAATACAGGTAAAAGTAATTCAGATGATTTATACAGGCATATATTTCTTCTTATAGATTAAAAACATCGTTTATCATGTAACAACATGACATGAGATAACAGAAATAATATTAGAACCAATTGCGTTATAACTGCATAAGTCAAATTTGACAAAGAATGTAACAGCCATAATCCAGGACAACTAGCTGTAGCGTACATGCATGATGCAGATATATTTTGGCGATTAAGCAAGATCCAAATTATTATGATTGACTGATGTTTCTTGAAACCTTCTAACACATTCGACAGTTTTAAAATCTAATCTGGATTTAACTTATTGGACATGCCCTTTAAATAAATGAGAACAAGAAATACCATATCCGTCCCATTGGAGTACCGATGTGTGGTGTAAGATATACAGTCGGGACTGTGCGCGACTTTGTAACCCGTCACCCAATTAAGACCAGCACCTTTAGTTTCCAACCCGCCGATCAAAACTGTCCGTCCAAATGTAACCTTTAATTTACACAATAAAAGTTAATTAATCTGTAAAGATTAGTGTCTTTGTTGTTTAAATTTTAATGTTTGTACACAATGTTTTAAAATAATTAGTGCCGTGTTAAATTGAATTGTCTCGTAAATGAGTAATTTCTACATTTGGGTTTAAAAGATTAACCCTTTGACTACATATCCGATTGTTCGAAGCCTGTCCCACCGGAAAAAGAGGCTTGCTAGACGGCGCTTCCAAGTCGTCTGAACAGATTCAATACATCCATGCTCACGGATATACCTAGACTTGTGGACTCTTCTAAATGCAACAGTAGGACAATTCCATTATTTAAAGAATCGACATTGACGGGCCTAAAGTGTTCTGTAGCAGATAATTCTGACGTTTCTGGTATCCGAACCTCTGCATCCAAGCATTTGCATCTTAACCAGTCGTAAATCCGTCACTTAATTTAGAAGAACCCTTTGGCGAAAAATGCACAAGCCATATCTATTACCAGTGATGTGCAATTAAATCACACACACACCAGTTGGTTAGTTCCCCGACAAAACGTCCACAACCACACACACACACACACACACATATACATATATAGAAATAATTTGGAGACACTTTCAAGCTGTAATTTATATTTAAAAGAAGGCCATAACAGACCTGTAACTCGCATCTATCGTAGCTTAATCAAGCAGTTTTAGCAACGTGTAACTGTCACTAAAGGAACAGTTGTCCGGCGATTAGGATTAATTCAAGCAATAGTGTAAGAGGTCGATGAAGAGAAATTCTTAATTATCCGTTGGGGAACTGGTTGAGCAAGTTTAGATGAGAAACACAAATGGAACACTTGGTTTTTTTTAATTAAAAAGACACTGGGCATTTGGTTATGAGATGTCGTTTCAATATATATCTATTTTTAACTCAGGCGGCAATGTTGTTGTGCAGTAGACGGAAATACGTCTGGTAGAGGGCCACACTATGAACAAGTGTGTGAAGTTTTGTCTATTCGAAGTATATTGTGCAGCGGAGCAGAACGGTTAAAGTGATTTTGGTAGAAGGTCACCTAAGGAAGATTTAAGTGATCTGCATTTGAAATGCAGCATGACCTTTGTGAAGTTATGTTGTCAGGGTCAAACTGTTGATGTTCAACAACGACGGACGCAGGGGTCCCACCAATTAGTAAAGCTACACATGAGTACTCCATGCTAATGAGCTAACTTAATAAGTTACAAAGAAACGCCTTACATACGTTTCATTTACAAAATACGAAGACATGTTTATTAGCAATCATACAATTTCGATATTTGATATTTGATTAACGTGAGCAAACTTTTTCGAGAGAAGATAACTAGAGTTTCTAGGTTAACAATCAGTCGCATCTTAAAGCCAATATTCATATATCTCATCGCATGAAGCACTGTTCAGACGTATTACTTAATCAGGTAAAGTCACGGTACCAATGTCGATGGATTTTTTTCAGCTTATACACGAACGATATATACCTGCACATAATCTTCAGATTCACAACCATTGCTCGAGGTCCATCCACTTATTGATGTGAATAGGATTTGTTTTGTGTCCCACTGGTTTTGGTCGGTTACTGTTATTGTCAGATTGTAATACAACGGCTCTAGGATGTGATGCGTACAGCGTTCTTCAACTGCAGGAATCGGTCACATAACAATATTAAGGACAACAGGTAGATCAACGGAATGTTTGACATAATCCTAATCTTAAACATTTTCTTTTGATTTTCATTTATATAATGTTGTTCTATATAACAGTATTGTGAAAGTTACATCACCCTAAATCACCTGTATTAAAAAGTGATCGTTAACAGACTCAATTTCGAAAATGAGCATGGTGCGTATTATGACGATCCAGAGATGTTTACCTATGTGCATTATCTGTACCAGTGCTTTACCAAACACTTGTTCTGTAATAAGATAATACTAATGCTTATCCTCCTGAAGACTTAGGAAGTCGTCATACAAATTAATGGATAGGAAGGGTTAATAAAGGGGTCTGTAGGTGGACACTCTACCTGTATAATATCTGTATGTGCTGGACCATTCCCCGTTGCATAAACAGAAAACTTGCCAAAGCCATTTCGGATTCGGGATGGAAGTCATGTATGGCCAAAACACAAAAGCAACCAGCCATAACGTATCGACAAATTCCTCCGAGAAGTCGTGTCGGCCATGGTCAGGGGTCTTGTAATAAGCACAACTTGAAACGAAGACAAAAGAGACGTGTTTGACAGAATGGGTCTTGTTTCTTTTGGTAGTGCCAGAGCATTTTCTGTTCGACTAAATAAGACGTATAATTCATGTGAGTAGTCCTACCGGTGTTTATAGTGTAATGCATCAATATTGGAAAATAATATGTTGGACGAGTTCCAGAATTTGGGCAGAGTATCGCCGAAGGAACGAGTCTGAACACAATAGTTTCATATAATGAGGAAATAACCTTTTCATTGTATAATTATTATTTTTACTATTTAAAAAATGTCGTTTTATGTGTTTGAAACACTTCGAGCATGGATTTAGAAAATAAACAATTGCTTTGAATTGTCTTGATAAATTAACATTTACGATTTTATCGCGCAAGTATTGCCCTTTACGATGGTTGCTAAGGTTGTCCGCCATTGTTGTTCCCCATTTGGTTTCGATTAGAAATTGAAATGTCTACAAAATGATGTGTAAGGTTCTTTCTAACAGTGTATTTCATAAAGAATTCGTGTATAAATTCAATCTAGTATTTACGCCTGGATATTTGTGTTACGATGAAGAATTGTCTAATTGACCGAGACGAAGTCGAGAACTAGTTTATTTATTACGTTGCTGTCGTCATTTTAATTGGGTAAATTTATGTAACATAAATGTAGATTCTAACATAAACGCAGGATTATTATTGTAAATGCAGGAAGAATTCAGTATACTGTTACATGGCACGCGCGTTAAAATGTTGGTTATGCACGTGCATGACGTCATTTCAAACAATAACGACCCCTTTTAGACGCGAGTGCCATGTAACAGATAAACTATTGACTCGAAAATGAACTATTGGACCTGAATTTTAGAATAAAAGCGAAAAGGAGTCAAATATTCATTTTGTATTGAATCACACGTGACTGCTTCTCGTCCAATCAAATACTTTGATTCATAGTAGGTATATAACAATTGATAGTGTTAGATGTTAGATGGTTCAGTTTTGTTTCATGCTTTTAAAAATAAATATGGTCAAATAAGCTTGTTGACCTTTACTTTTTATTACACGACGCAACGCAAGATACTAACGCCAATACATAACAAAGAAGGATAGATAACATTATAGAATCATGAAAATGTATTTCATCTTCTTCCAGCTTCGACATTTTCCATTTTGACTTTGTCAATCGCAAAATAATGTTTAAAGTGAATGTTGAACATTCGCCGAAGAAAAGACATACTCTCTGTAATGCAAACTTACCGTACGGTATACACGTTGTCAGCTGTTTATGCGGCATACAAACGGTATGTTGAGCACATGGTTTCTCCCAGCACCCATCCGTCCGTTCCTTAAACAATGTAAAATAACATCAGACTTGTCCAGTGAAAAGTGTGAACACTAAAGTACAGGCATTAACTTAGTGTCGAGGTTCCAAAATATATATGAATATACTTTGATTGCGTTGCAAGTCAGCATCTCGGGTTTTGTTATGATAACTAATGAAATTCAATTGCTAGCTATCAACTAAACATCTTATTTTATCCACAATCTGATACAGACAACCGTTTTGACTACTCAGAACAATTTGCATTACCTACATGCTAACATCATTAACGTGATATAACGTCATGTAATACACGCTATTAATAGTACCTTTTCATGTCAATTGATTGATTAGTGTTTTACGCCGCTTTTAGCAATTTTTCAGTTATATCACGGCGTTTCCTTTGTAAGTAACCAGTTCTCGTGGTGCATATTTCCTGACACACGACAGTCAGTCGAAATGCTGACCCCTAAGCGCAAAGGAGGGCAGTCATTACTACCATTTCCATGTCAAGGAAGGAATATGCGTTATGTTACTTTCACTCAGTGGAAAGAAAATTACCCTTTATAAAACAAAATATACCAGAACAACAACACTCCGTGGTACTAACGTCTTTTAACGTAATACCAATTGTATCCTAAGAGGATCCATACTTTATTAATACTATGTAATCAGATTGCATATTCTAGAATTTCGGAAGCCTGATTTATCGCATAGCCCAGAAACATTAATCTACATGGTGATGCAATTACTAGTATCAAACAAGAACTAATAGTTTATCAGTACTACCAGTTTTGTATTCCTGACACAGATGGATCAGTCAACAAAATATCCTTGCAACCCTCACCCCACACGATTGAACATATTTGTAAAGTGTTTGGCATGGTTAATACGTAGATTTGAACCCTGGTCTCTCGCATTAAAGGTGAAACCTACACCAGAGATGCTGTGTGGAAATGAAATTTCAGTTGTTTACACATACCTGAATTCAATTCGAGATGTCCACCAATGCTATACTATTTTCCATAACATAGTCTTCCATTGCTGCTGACGTACTATTGATTGAATAGAGCTCACAATTCTTTGACGCCACAATGTAGCTAACATACTGACAGTCAGTTACATAGACACACATATCAGCACACATATTCAAAGATGTGTCCTTAATTGATTTTATCTGATATTCAATGACAAGTTTACGATTGAGTGCGGTCACTTGAAATTTTCTGTCACCGTAAACGTGAAAACTACAACAGTATATCAGAAGGGCATATACCAACAGCTGATATGGAACGTCCTTTCGCTGATAGGAAGTTTGCGGCAATTTATACATACTGTTCAAAATGTTTCTATTCATTTGAATTATTCATGATCCCTGAGTAAACAAACCAGTACTAGTTCTATTCATTTGATTTCACCAAATAATTAGCTAGATGTAAATGACAAATCTTTCAAATTCAACTGTCATATCTTCGCGAAAACGTCGAGTATCAGGGTTAATTCAACCATAATAATTTTGGACATTTGAATACGTTCTCCGGATCATTTCACCAATTAGGGTGATAATGAAAACCGCTAGTGGCTTGTTATATATCGTATGCTCACGAACTCAAACTAACTATTTATGTCAGCCTCAACACTTTATAAAGAGAATATTGAGTCGTCAGATAGTGTTTCACGATCGAAATGTAAAAATCTTTTGAGATATGTTTTAAAAAAAAACACATTAAATCTTTGGAACAAGTTTATGGTATTTTTCATAGGGAACCAAGGATATGTTTCTGGGCTGTGTGAATGCAATTTTAGGTTTTAATTAAAGATAAGGTTTAAGAAATGTTGAGTTTAACTTAAACACATTAATAAGCTTGCTGCGACCTCCATATGCATTCATTCGTATGCAATTAGAAAGGCTAATTTATCAAACAAACAAAATTCTACTGAACTATAAAAGTATTTATTATCAAAATTGATTTATAAATATAATGTTGTTCTTCTCTATGTAGGAAAGAGATCAGACGTATGGCCTTTTTTTGTCATAGATAATGCCGTATAATTTTAAGCAATTAATGCACACACATATATATATATATATATATTAAGTATATGAAAAAAACTTGCCTAATATAAAACGCGAATACAAAGTAGTAATTCAAATAAGAATAATGTGCTGTTTTTTAATTCCAAATGAATCTTAAACAAAAGCTGAAGCAAATCCTGAGATCATATACAGTTTTCTCGAGATTTACCATAATATGCTTGTATCAATTATTTCATATACCTTATATGTAATTTTGTATATTTTTACATTTGCTTTACTATGTGTTATATGTCAACAACATGTAAACCGTTATAGTAATAAATAACTCGTGTGTGTTATCTTATGTTAATGTTTGTACGATATGGATGTATTTAGAAAGTATAGCTTCCCGTGTGATTGTATATTGTGCGTAAGATATTAACTCATTTAAATAAATCATAATGGATCATCATTACCAAACAAACATTTGTTATACATATTGGGAGCTTCAACCCACCGGTAAGTAATGTACCACAATACACAGTTAATAGGTCCATAATGCGGTGTGTTTTCCTGCAATGAGGTCCAACCTACAAGTTGGTCCAAATATCTAAGGGTAATTTTCCAAAAAATAATTTGTATTTATTGGTTTTATCATAAAAATTGTGGCTTGCGATCAGCACCTTACGTATTGTAAAGTTTTATTGAAAATGAATAAAAATCACACATACACTAGAAATCAAGTTTGAACTGATCAAATAAAATTCTGAATATTATTCACATAGTTAAGCTGCTTTTCTTAGTTTAACTTATAGTCATGTATATCATTATATTCAGCGAGTGTTTGAGACTATCAGCCTCATAACATTGATTAAAATCAATCCGGTCGGAATATGTGTCGTATGAGAGAGCTTCGTACATATCCGAGATTATCTTTGCCGATAGTCTGTAGTGGACATACTACTTTGCTGGATATCCAAATAGAAAGCTATAATCACTAAACAGATTGGTAACCGTAACATTATCCATCGATTAAACGACGAGAGTTCCTTGTAACTGTTTCTTTGAATCGAAAACAATATTTTATCAAACAGAATACCGTTCAACACCTTGAATGTTTTCGCGAAACACATGAGATAAACCGTTGACCTTTAAAAGGAAACACATAAATATCATAGTTATACTCAAGACACTTACGTTATAGGTGCATGTCATACATTCGACAATACAAAATGGGAACACGTGAACTGTGGTATAGATCTTGTGTTGTAAACCATATCTCAGTTAATAAGTGTCAATGAGTAAGGGTCATTACTTATTTACATGTGTTTTTCCCCGGTCAACCTGAATAGACAAAAGACACTTAGATAATTCATCCGTATTATTATCTATAAGACAATTAGTCAAATTGTTTATTTCTTTAACGAATAGAGTCATTTATTTTATGAGATTGATGTAGTTCAAAAACAATGTGTACTATATATCAAGGACATCAATTAGGTTGTACAAGTAATGATAGCCAAAATTACTGTTACATGTTATAGATGTAGAGTGCAGAACTTCGACAGCTTCCTCCTCAACACAGAGAGTATGAATCAAAATATACAAGCTCATTACATGTATTTGGTAAGCGCAGTTCCAAACAAAGATATGCGATGTATTTCTTATCCAAGGTCTATGCGATTGTTTTATCTTTAACCAATGATAACATGAGGTCCCTTAGGATATCACTAACCACTATCAAAAATGAATAGTATAGTTTTGTCAAGTTGAAACTCGATGGCTAAGAGAAATGATCATTTGAGAGGTGCTACATGGAAATCAACATCAATGGAATCATAGCAAGTGTTGATTTGGACCTGTCTGCATGCCAAGTAACGATTGGATATTGAAACTGTTTAAGGCTAATTTGCTAACAATGCAAATCTATATCAGACTGTGTGAATGCTAATCAGAAAGCACAGAGTACGGTGAACTAGCCTATGTGATATAACTGAAAATAGCGTATATTGAATCATTATAAAGTAACTTTTCACAGAAGATGGAATTCACACTTTAATTGTTTGAACATGTTCTCACATATTCAAAGTGAGAATAGAGCAGTTTGAAATCACATCATGATCGAAAAAAGTATCATCAGTCGGAAAAAAAACAGGTTGATTGAAATCCTAGCGCTTCATGAAATATAACAGTAAAAGTGTCCACACCAAGTATTTGGCATTTTCTAAATTGCTTTCCTTATATATGCAAGTTTATATGACTAGTTTACATCAATTAACATCGAATAGACTGAAATTAACGATGGAGTCTCCAACTACCCGTGGTAATTAATAGATCGGTAAATTTGTATCTGGTAGTCGAACCGTAGTTAATATTTCTGAGACGTTTTAACCAACTTTCAAATATTTATCACACTAGTATATATTACACAAAACACCTTGAAGTGGCATTTCTATGCTTGCAATATACGAGTAAATCTTTTCCGATCTGATGTTTGGGTATAACCGTGTTTCGCACGCAGATGAAGTGAATGAAATAACGTTTTGCGACATGTGAACATGAATATAGTAATTTAACCTTTGACAAAACGGAATTGTTCTTATGTGTAATTATTTATCCGGTTGGTTGGTAACTGAAGAACATTGTAAAATAGTGCTCTCTAGAATACAACAGTTCACGATATATCCATGCTAGTCTCTAGCCAGTAAATTATTTCCTACTTCCATAGAGTCGTTCTCTGGCGGTAACGTATATAATGTAACAAACCCTTTGCAACAAAGGAATTGTTAGCCATGTCAGGCTATAATATGAATTGGCTGATACTCTACCTGTTGCAGACGACTTTTGATACCACTGTAATATACCTATTTTGGTAACATTGAGGAAAGAGATAAATTACTCATGACAAAAAGAAGTACATTTTCCCACTATGTTCACATGTAATGTCTTATCATACTTAACTTCTTCTTTTCACACATGTTGTAAACTACAGGTGAGACAAAGTATTTTCCTTCATATGTCCTACATACGTAATCATTATGGTATACTAGAGGGAGACAAGTTAAAACTTGTTGTGTATTCAGCTTGTCAAAACTGTTTTTACTTGTTTATTAAGTTAACACATGCTCGAGTACTCGATGTGTCAGGACATTCTGAATAAGCCCAATATTGATCCAACAAAGCATCAGACTTTATGAACAATCATCGTATATTTGCAAATATATTATATTAAGTACCTACATTGATAACTACAATGCTTCGAAGTACCTGACCGGTCATTTCTTACGAATACACACACTAATTAGACAAGGTGACCATGGGGGTCCTATATCACTCACCTTATTAAATATAACTTAATAACTTATTAAATGTTTACTCTATACATATAAGTAAAACGAGCCCTGCCCGCTGGTTGTCGTGATAATTAACAGATCGGAATATATTGAGCAATCGGAAACATTTCATCATAATTGGCTGAGGGTCAACCAACAGATTATAATTATGTGCCAAATTATTAAATTATCATGTTGGAGAATCTTTCGATATTTCTTTTGTTTGCACGGAGGAGGTAGTAAATAGAGAAGCAGCACAGTAATGTTGAATTTCGATTATAAAAATGCTAAGTTCCTTCCAACATTCAGAAACGACCAATCGAACCTAGGAAATATCCACGTATAAAAGTAGTCAGGATTGTTCGGAGCCAACTGAAATCGTTGAAAACAGCGCTTGACTACGGACATCAATATATGCAGACTTGTCAAGAATTAGTGGATAAATGAGAATGAGGAAAATAACGTGCATATACTAGACAAAACTTCCAACGCCCATATGTACATAAGTATCAATATTTCATTTAATATCATACCAAATACACTGTAATTTGACAAGAGTATCACATAACTATCCTGTAACAGAATGAAAAACAAAAACTTAACAAAATACCACAGTATATTACAATCAAATGCATTAATTGATTGAAGGGTGCATTTTTAAAGTGCGCAGGATAAGTCAGTAGCGGGTGTGACCACCAGCAGCATTCACCACAGTTAAACATATTCTTCGCATTGATGCGATCAAGCGACGCACACAGTTAATGGGAATGTTACGCCACTCCTGGATAATTGCATGGGTTAGTTGTTGTAGGTTTCCAGGCTGTTTCGGACGCTGGCGGATCGCCTTGTCGAGCACGTCCCACAGGTACTCGGTTGGCGACATGTCGGGTGACAATGCAGGCCAATCAAGAATGTTGATGCCGTTCTGCTGCAGGTATGCCATGTTAATACGGGCGTTGTCCTGTTGGAAAATGAGATTGTCCGCCGGATGTCAAATTGCAGTGTATTTGGTATAATATTAAATCTTCCACTACGTGTCTGCTGAATAATCTATGTAGGAAACCATCCGTTACCTATCGGCTGATCTATTCTTCATCATGAATGTTTTATAGTTTCCATTAACTTTAACAAATTGCTTTAGCTTTTTGGCATGCCTCAAAGAACTAAGGATGAGGTTTTCAACTCTTTCTGAAAGTCACCTCCTTCTCTGATAATAGATAGAAAATGCCGGCTGTCTGGTTTGTTTTCTTATAACAGAATGTTTGTACTTGTGAACACTTTATAACAAAACCCTATATTATTTTTTAATATATGCGACCACCAAGCTAAGGTTCGATCTACAACGATAATGTCTGTCTTCAGTTTGTGTCTTGTCTCTGCCCTACACATCATTATTTCTTAACTGTTTACCTGCAGTGTCAGCTGTATTGTAGATATACATGTATATACTGTATGCGGTAACATAAGTAATTGTTTTTACGTAACTGTTTCCAAAACTAGACATCAAAACTCGTCTTTATCAGGATAAAATATGAACAAATACCCAGTTTGTCCGATTAATCCCCCTTGTTGCAAAGGACGTGAGAAAGGGGAGTAAAAACTATTTTTAGTGTACACCCAAGATAACGACTCAGTGGCAGGAAGGGAAATTCTACTGGGTTGAATCTCGCATACAAACATTGGGTTTATTCTAGAGAGCAGTCTTTTACCCAGCGACTTTGCAATATTTATTAATACTTATAAGTGCAATTAGTGTTCATGAGATTTAATGAGTAAATACTGCTTGTAGAACACAGTTCAACCCGAAACATCAAAACGAAAATAATGAACTCGTATATTCAAAGCGAAGAAATAACCCTATGTTTTTAAAACTTTTAATTTCCACATGGCTTTAAATCACTATTGTTATAAGTTTGTTTGTTTGTTTTGTGTTTTACGCAGCTCTTTATATAAAGGTGTATTATAGGTAAGTCAACAGTACTACGTGTTCATTTATCCTGATACAAGCGAATCAATGGTAATGCTAAAAAATACTCCGGAGCGCTATCACTTGTAAAGTCTTATCTATTTACTAGAATGAAACCCGCGTTGTATGGCTGATATTGCTGACACTTAGAATCCATTACGTTCAATCTATAATTTAAACGTAATTATTGTTCTCGTTTGACATTTAACTGATGTTGTAGCTTGTAAATTAATACGTGTCAGCACTTTTACATAAAGCGTGGCTCTTTTCATCGAAATAAAACTAGTGTTCAAACCTTACAGTAGGTCTGCGTACGGACCAAATTATATTGGTTAACCAGCTAAATCAATCGGTTTGACAATTTTCATAACGTTCGCTATTGCCTTTGCTATATATTGGTTGCTGAATCATGATACAATCGTAGTTTACGACCATTCCAATACTCTTCGATAGTCAATTAGTGTGATCATTACCCGACAAACAGCCCAAACAAATGTGACCAATGAGTCACGTACAACTTCCCAGAGAAAATGTGAAAAATTAATAAATTGTTAAACAGTCTAATGTCAGAATGATCAACCCTTCATTTCAATTTGATTATATATACGGCACAATCAGCATTTACACGCCTTTTGGCCAATACAATTTATAACAGTGAACATATTTGACAAGCAAAAGAAACAAGAAAACATACAGAAAATAAAAACAAGATATACGTAAACACATTTTGATAATATGGACAATTTATTTCATAAGCATATATTACAACATCGTATAATATTAACCATAGGGGCCTGACACGCAATTTAAAAGAATACAAACGTATACTTTATTATATATAGTCAAAGGATGTTACTTCATCGTCAAACAGTTAACCTAATCACTGGTCTCACGTATTTTATCCACAATCGATCAATTAACGAAAACCAGACTTAAATTCACAACACTAACGTTGAAACTTTACAGATCGGACACAGGTCTGCAACATTCCTTTCAGATCATCCCTGCTTTTAAATGGTTATAAACCTATGATAGAACCAGCATGAATTTCCTATGTCATCTAATAATGTAAACATTAATATAAAACTTTTGAGTGATTTTACTTCATAAGATACACCTAGTTGAAGCGTGAATTTCCTATGACATCTAATAATAAACACATTTATATAAAACTTTTGAGTGTTTCTACTTCATTAGCGCATTTTGTTTATCTGTAATCACATAAAATGCGTGTACACGGCCGAAAAACTAAAATTTCTAATATTATTGTTTACTTTGATCCTTATTGCATTGGTCGCTTAAATTAAAAAGCCAATCACAGCTCTAAAATATCTGTGAAACTAAGGTTGCAGAAATGTGTCCAATTCTTAAATGTCACCGTTATTGTCATGATTTAAAGATTTTGTTCGTAAATCGATCGTTAGCGGATCAAATCCGTGTAAACATTTTTTAGGATAACCATTTAGCTACAGGCTCCTATTTCAATATTTTATGACTGCGAACATAATATAAAAGAACTTTTATTAGAGTAATTATTTTCAATAAAATCAATGTATTTTCAAAGCGAAATAGTGTTTAGAAATGTTCTATAGGAATCCAACTTTGAATAAGTTTTCATAGTAGTATTCGAACTGCGTATTATACATATAGGTGGTAATTATTTACGAAAAAAACCTTAACATTATTGAAACAAAAATTAAACAGCATAATTTGGCAATAAAAGTTGATAAAAGATATTTGACTAGACGATGATAACGTTTATGTCATGTCTGAATTTGAATGATCACAAAATGTTGGTGAGATGTCGTGGGGTAATTTGTTCATTTCAGCCCTTTTCTGGTGTCACCTGGCGACTACCTTTTATAACCGGTCCATCAGGCTGGAACAAATATGTAGCGGTCCCATTTCTGCTTAAAACTTTCCGTAATACAGATGCTTATTTCAGCCCTTTCCTAATGCCACCCGGCGACTTCCCTTTTCACCCAATCAATATGGCTTGAAAGATGTTGTAGGGGGTCACCCAAAGAACATATCTACTAAGTTATCTTGGAATTCGAACAAACGGATTCACAGGAGAACAATTTGTTTTAAAGTTTTGCAATTTCCACTCCATTCTGATCCCGCAGCAACTCAATTTATATGCAGAAAATAAATATTTGAACAACTTTTGATGAGGGTCACCAAAGTAACATTACACTCAAGTTTGGTAAAATCCTGCGGAAGACACATTTTGAAAACATTGTGACAAAAGGACATACTGAACATGATGAGCAATTTCCTCTTTGTCACAATGTTTTTACTCTATCAAATAATTACACTTTCCTATTAAGACATTTTCCAAAATAAAACCAAAATGTATTCAAAGTAGTTTGCTGCAGGTTGGACAGATTTAAGAAAACAGAAAGTACTATAAGATGTATGTACATGTATAATTAATAAAAACTAAACAAGATGTCCATGGTGGCCCTAGATTGCTCACCTGAGTTATGTAATGAGATTTATAATGCAAAACACATGACAAAGTCTAAAACTGCAGAAATAAACAATGCAGTCTCCAGAGTGTTGAAAAGATACCTTCAATTTCGCCCAGTGACCTAGTTTTAAAGTCTATATGACCCTTATTCGAACTTGACCTAGATATTATTAGGACAAACTTTCTGAAAAATGTTCAAGCTGCTGAAGAAAAAAGTGCAGCTTCTTTAGTTTTAACAAGATTTTCCATACATTTGGCTTAGTGACCTTGTTTTAAACTGGACAGGACCCATATTCAAACTTACATACATATCATCAAGAGCAATAATCTGACAAAGTCTCAATAATTTCAAGTGTAAAATGCAGACTCCAATGTTTACACGATATTATTTCAATTTTACCTTATGACCTAGTTTTTGACCCAATCTACCTCATATTCGAATTTGATAATCTGACAAAATCTCTAGGTACTGAAGCCAACATTGCAGCCTCTAGAGAGTTAACAATTTTTTTCTTCAATTTGGCCTAGTGACCAACGCTTTGACCTGACATGACCCATATTCGAACTTGGCCTACAAATCACCAAGACAAACAATCTGATAAAATTTCAACATGCTCTAATAAAAAATGCGGCATCCAGAGAGATAACAAGATATTCCTTCAATTTGACCTATTCACCTAGTTTTTGACTTCATATGGCCAAGTTTCGAAGCTGTCTAAGATTTTATCGAGATCAATTTTCTGATTAACTATCATGCAAAATACTGCCTGTGGAGTGATAACAAGGCAATTGTTGATGATGCACGAAGGAGAGAAGAAATCTCTCATATTAGAATCCCATTTTTTTCTCGAAAATTGTTGGAAAAGGAGAACATGCAGATAATGATGAATTTCTTCCTTTCCAAATATATTTTTCTTTTCGGGAATAACATCAAACTATCATGTGTCATCATATAACATGTGTATGCCCTAAAGCTATATGTACAAGCACGTATTAGTGATTAACCCCGTACCCTGTCCCACATGCAGATGACGTTTAACTTTAAATAACATTGTTGCAATATCAGAAGATCCTGACAAGTAATTTCTCTTTTTGTCATAATGTTTTCTATTGTATACAATAATAACATGACCATTGATGGATTTGTGCATTATTTTTGTCGAGCTTATTTTTCAAATAAATATGTTATAGTCTGAATTTGTTTAAGAATTTGATTATTTTTCAGTTTATTGGCTTCATGTGTGAAGTGATAACAGCTATATTATGGGTTTATTTCGTATGATTATAAATCAATGAATAAAACACGAAACACTTCCTGTGTAAATCAGAATTATCTTATCTAAAGTGTCCTCTTCAATCATTGATTTTCTGAACATGCACAATATTGCTGTTCACAATAAAATTGTATTTATTCTCTTTCCAATGACGCAATGACAAATTATGTTTTGGTAAGTTGTTTAGTCACAAATTTGCCAGCTCCACATGATAATGCTCAGCAGCTATCAGATCCATCACGTTTCTATTTTCTCTGCTTTTGAAAGTTGTTTCATTCCCTTCATGAAACCTAGAATGTTAAGCTTTTCACCCTTAGCACCGGCTATAGTAAAACCTCTCACAGCCATGATTTTATCACCCAGCAAAGATTAATTTAAAAATTTCGGAATTCTTAGTTATGTGTATATACTTGGTCACTAGAGGAGGTGCAATGTAGCCAGTAAAGGTCAGGTTTGACTCAGAATCGCATTCCATGAGGTGAATTAACGCCTCTTCAACTGTTTCTGTATCGAGCTTTACAGGGACATTGAGTTCAACAGCCCGTTGTAAGAGAGGTCTCCTTGCTGACAGGAAATGGGTTGTCCTTGCTTGGTCGACCACAGATAAAGTGGACAGAATATACCTGAAATAATATGAAAAAGGCAAAGCCTCATCACGATCACAGCGTCTTTACTGGGTCTAACCTGTAGGTATGTGACTACCATGATAAAGGAATCTGTTTCAAGCTGTCGGAACTGAGACCGCTGTTGTACACTATTCCTACTTTATCTTTTGGTGCAAAGTCAAATCTTCAACAATTTTAACATTCAATTCATCACATGAACATAATCAATACAGAAAGGTAAAAAACAAGCATACTGCGACGATGGTTCTCTCTTGTCTCTACTCTCACGACACCGCACGAATAATGAAACAAGCTATCGAGTTGTCGCGAGAACAGCGTCAAATTCACTTGAATATTTCTTCTCCTCGTGCAAAAGTACGGGAAACGGAAGTTGTAATGGCTATGTGAAGTGCTCTCTGGTTGGTCGATATTTGGTCGTGTCCGGATTTTTAGCCAATCAGCGATCAGGTAATAGGAAACCATTTCTTTTTGTGTCGATATATTTAGTTTTGACGTGTCTGTGTTTTCCGCGGAAATGGTACCCCTTACGGCAACTCAAATATTAAGAAAACGAAGAGACGGATCAAAAATCGGGACGATCATTCGATGTAGCATCTGATGGGCTACACAACGCACACCGAGTGGTTTCTAAATTCGAAAAACTGTGGGAGGAGATAGTTTTCGCAGGAAGAGCGGTTTTCGCCCGTTTCTATAGCAACGGTGGTTTCTATGGCGACCATACTACAAAAAGAACAACTAGAATACCCTTCATCCCTACCAAGTTTGGTCGAAATCCGTTAAACAGTTTTGGCGCTACGCTTGCCACAAGCAAACAAACAAACATTTTACAAACAAACGGGCAGAAACGAAGACCGACTTTAAGGGTCGCTAGAAGAGAGAACCAAAAACAATAGTGAAAACCAGTATTTCCTTCAATTAGGCTCAGTGACATAGATTCTGGGTTAAAAGCAATGTTCAAAACATCCATTCTGCCAAAGTTTCAACATGATAACATTAAAAGAACAGCTGTCAGAGTTTTAACAAGATTTTCCTTTAATTTGGTCTAGTGACCTTATGTTTGACCCGACTTGACCAATATTTGAACTTGGCCTAGATATCAATAATCATCAGGCAAACATTCTGACAAAGTTTCAAGATGTTGAATCAAACCTTGAGGTCAAGCATGTTTACAAGATTTTTCTCAAATGTTTTTCTTTGGACCATTGTTTTTTTTATCCAACATAACATATATTTTAGTCAACGAAACACCAATTCTGACAAAATTTCAACACGTTAAGATTAAAAATGCAACATTCAAAATGTCTGAGTGTTAACAAAATGCTCCTTCAATTTGGTCTAGTGACCTAGTTCTGACCCACCATGACCCTTATTCTTACTAGGTCTAGATATTGTCAAGACAAACATTCTGACAAAGCTTCAAGCTGCTGAAGGCATAGTGTGGTTTCTACATTAACAAGATTTTCCTTCAATTTGGTGGAGTGACCTAGTATATGACCCAACATGACCCAGTTTAAGACTGAATATATTTAAACTTAGCCTAGATATCATCAAAACAGTTATTTTGAAAACATTTCAACATGCTTAAGTTTAAAATAAGGCATCCTGAGTGTTTTCAATATGTCCTTCAAATTGACATTGAAACCTACTTTTTCACCTCACAGGACCCTGTCTATAACTTGGCCAAGATTTGATAGAGATGATTTTCTGATAAACTTTCATTCATATTGGATGTTGTAAAATGTTGCCTGTAGATTGTTCACTAGGCAATTGTTGATGGCTGTGACAGAAGGACATCAGACAAAACATGATCATAAAAAACACAAACTGTGCAATAATAAAATAGGACTTTCTTTATATATACTACATTTAATTAGATAAAACAAGCTTGATATGATTTTGATAAACTTATCCATTAATAAACATTACCTTGTATGAATCCATTAGTATTATATGTAATCAGCTGAAGGTCCTCTCCTGTCATCGTCATAACAGCTGTAATTCCATCAGTAAATGGGTTTCTCTCAATATATTCCCTTGTTTGATGTTAATGCAGGAAGTTATATTATCCCACAGTCAAAGATGCATGCAATTATCATTGTTTTGACAGGCACGCACCAATGACCAACAGGTATATAACTAACTGCCTATATGAATTTCCTCTCCCATTATCGCCATAACAGCTGTGTTTCCATGATTGTACAGGTTGATCTCAATCCATTTACTGTTTGATGTGTATGCAGGAAAATATATAACCCCACAGTCAAAGATGCATGATATTTGCATTGTATAGATAGGTACCAATGACCAAGGAGTATATCACTGACTGCTTATATGAATGTCCTAAATCCATTCTGTTTTAAAATAAAACTTGATGCAGAATATGATTGACTGCTGTTTTAATACATGACATCAGACAATAACTGCAAATAAAAGTGTCTTTATATAAAATAAAATGATAAATTAAAGAATGGGATAAGTCGATTACAAACACTATTTATACCTTTTTCTACTTTTTCCTTTTAAATAGCCTAATATTTAAACAAGAGGGCCATGAGGGCCTATGCTCTACTGGGATAGTTCTTTGGATATTTTCAATCCAAAGCATGTATGTATGGTGAAGATTGGAGAGTAAATGGAGGCTCTATTGTCTTCACAAGCTGTATTATAGCAATTTTGACAATTTCAAGGGCCATAATCCAGTCATGCAAGGGCACATCTTGCTGGTTTCGAAAGGAACCGGGCTTACATCAATATTTAATTACTATCTAAGTTTGGTGAAGATCAGATAGTAAATGGAGCCTCTATTGTGTTCACAAGCTCTATTATAGCAATGTTGGCAAATTCAAGGGCCATAATCCAGCCTTGCATGGGCGGATCTGGCTGGTTTGCAAAAGGAACCAAGCTCTCATCAATATTTAACTAAGTTTGGTGAAGATCCAATAGTAAATAGAGGCTCTATTGTTTTCCCAAGCTGTATTATAGCAATTTTGACAATTTCAAGGGCAATAATCCAGTCTTGCATGGGCGGATCTGGCTGGTTAGCAAAAGGAACCGAGCTCTCATGGATATCTAACTACTGTATAAGTTCGATGGAGATACAATTAAAACTGAAGACTTTATCGCGTTCACAAGCTGTATTATAGCAATTTTGACAATTTCCATGGCCATAATCAAGCCTTACATGGGCGGATCTGGCTGGTTTGCAAAAAAAACCAAGCTCTCATCAATATTTAACTACTATCTTAGTTTGGTAAAGATCGAATAGTAAATGGAGGCTCTATTCTGTTCACAAGCTGTATTATAGCAGTTTTGACAATTTCAAGGGCCATAATCCAGTCTTGCATGCGTCGGATCTGGCTGGTTAGCGAAAGGAACCGAGCTCTCATGGATATCCAACTACTGTATAAGTTTGATTGAGGTCCATCAAAACTGAAGACTTGATCGCGTTCACAAGCTCTATTATAGCAATTTTGACAATTTGAAGGGCCATAATCCAGTCTTGCAAGGTCAGATCTGGCTGGTTAGCGAAAGGAACCTAGCTCCCATGGATATCTACTATAAGTTTGATGGAGATACAATCAAAACTGAAGACTTGATCGCGTTCACAATCTGTCTTATAGCAATTTTGAGAACTTCAAGGGCCATAATCCAGTCATGCAAGGGCACATCTGGCTGGTTTTTGAAAGGAACCGAGCTCTCATCAATATTTAACTACTAACTAAGTTTGGTGAAGATCAGATAGTAAATGGAGCTATTGTGTTCACAAGCTCTATTATAGCAATTTTGATAATTTCAAGGGCCATAATCCAGTCTTGCATGGGCGGATCTGACTGGTTTGCGAAAAGAACCGAGCTCTCATGGATATCTAACTACTGTATAAGTTTGATTGGAGATACAATCAAAGCTGAAGACTGTATCGCTTTCACAAGCAATTGTTTACAGACGCACACACGGACGACCACACCACGGCATAAGCTCTTCTGGCCTTTGGCCAGTAGAGCTAAAAATAGAAGGGATCATGAATAAGTGAACTTTCGCCGTAATATAACTGAAATAATATTGAAAGCGGCGTAAAACCCCAATAAATCAGAAAAATACCAGAATTGAAAACAATATCATGTATATTAGTTATGTCAAAAAGCCAAGCTTTGGGTTCTGCACCCAGTTTTGTATTAGACCAATTGGTACCTCTGTGCAGTCTTATCTGGATTATTTCTTTAAACCAATAACTTTAAACTTATCTTTTTTACATCAATTGTGAAACAAGCTTTAATCTTATTTTAATCACGCTCAATGTCCTGGAGATACAACCAGTTCTTCCTCAATTTGCGCGGAAAATCCCAATCTTCACTGAATTCTGATTCAGATATTTGGGGCATATTTTTTAGAATTTAGTAGATTTTAAGTTATTATGTTTTCAAAAAGCTGTCTGCTGCAAAGGCGTCAGAAAGCGTCTATATGAGGGAAAGGGTTAATTGACATATGATTAATATAATAACTGATAATACAGAAGAATTATATCTATATTAAAACAAATATAAAATATTTTTGTTAAATTAAATACACCAGAAGGTATGAGACTTACATTTGTGTTTATCTTATGAAGATGACATTTGATCTTACAGCATATGATGTTTGAAAGCATTGTGATAAAAGGTCAAATTGTTGACAATATGCAACTATACTTCTGTAAATGCTTTCGAATTAAAATCCATTGTACATTTTCTAATTCTTAAGATTTAACTGTTTTGTCTGATGTTTTTATACTTACTTGAATGATGTTTAGCTGCAGAGTGTATTCTTTTAAAGCATCGCATTGGTCCTGACAGCTCCCAGAATTCTCGACCCCAATTTCCTAAGAATAGCCAACCCCAATTTAGACCCCAGTTTATATAGGTGTGAATGGATGATGGTTCTTTAGTTGTATAATCACTGCATTTAGATAATGATTAATGTAATAATTATGTATGTTTTAACATCGTTATAAATTATTCTGGGTTTCTTTGTTGTACGAAAATCATAGCACAAATACGCACAGGCAATACACGAGCATTATTTGGATTGTCAAGAGCAAAGAAATGTGTGAAAAGAGACACAAGTGCTTCAATGTAAAAAGCGAAATAACCTTTTTGTTACGCTTTCACAAACGGAATGACCGTAATTTCAAACCTCAACGTGATCGACAAAAACAGAAAAAGAAGAAGAAATACTTTCGTTTTTTGATCACCATTCGCATTTATTTCAGTTTACTAAAAATTCAATATTCATAATATATGCCATTTAGCTTATGTTTGTGAAGTTTTTCCTCCGTTCATTCTCCGTCATCTAACAGGTTTATATCAACTGGCACACGGAAACAATTCAAATCATCAAATTTCTTCTGCCAATGATATATTACCGATTTACTGGTTTTACTTTTATGTTGTTGGACTTGTTAACATGAATTACTCTTGCTTTGTGACCGATCAATAGGTTTGGGATCCCAAACATCTTGAATTTTCCATAGTGAGTCTAGGGCTCAATCGTTTGTTTGCGTTATTCCTTAAAATAACATAATGGAAAGCTGGTGCTTTTCCCATTTGTTGAAGTATTTTGGTAACAATTTCACAGGACTATTAATAAATCATCTGATTAATCCATGTGTGTGTATTTGAGTAAAGTAAAAATCAAGTACTTCATCCATCTTGCACGCTATTTACAAAAGTCGTTTTCTGAAGGAGCGTCAGCAGTCGGCTGTACGTTGGAAACGGTAGAATCATTACATTGGACGTGTTTGCCCATAGTGCCATATATAATTCAGTCCTGCTTTCACTCATATTTGTATAGCGAATAATGTTTGGCACGTTTTGAAATAAAACATTAGTACTGGTTGAGTTATGCAGCGCCGTCATGCTATCACATCAACTCGGTTTGATATAAGTTATCAATTACCGTCATTTGAGCGGCTCTCCACGGAAAAACGTTTTAATGCTATAGCGACCGGAATATATCCACATCAGCCATTGCATCCACGCAGTCTGATCTGACTCGGTAATGTTCGCTAATTAGTCATAAAATGCATCAGGTTACTTCTGTAAAGCAATATTCATTTAGATCCTTTACCATGGATACAAAGGCATGTATTTTTAAACACGTATTGTTTACTGCAAAGGCTTTTTTTACTGGAACACCGCTCTTAAAAAAATATTGTGTATGCCCCTACTCGGAACTGAGCCATGATCTTCTTCTCTCGAGACAACAATGTGCTAACATGCTAAAGAAAAATACCATTTTACCAATGTCTAAGAGGAAATAGCAAGACAATGAACGCGGAATGGTATGTATATGTAAAGTACGTGTAGCAGACAAAGTGATTAGCGGGTTGAAAACAGGTGCACAAATGAGCGGCAAGAAGCTGACTCCGAAATTAATGAAAAACCTCTTTCCGATACATACAACTAAAGCGACAGTTGTGGTAGAATTCCCATTTCCCATGTTAAGCTTAATATCATCATCAGGTAATGAGACGACTGTATTAACAGCACTCGAAATGATACACAGAAGAATGGAAACCTCAGAGGACAAGATTGAAGAACTTTTAAAAAGAAATATAAATAATGCACAGACACTATTTCAACGTGATGAAAATGAGATGATGTTAAGTGACTGCCGTTGTTAGGAGATCGAATCTGCCGAACTCTGCTCAATTGGGGAGTTAAAAAAGCAGAGACAACGCAAATATTATCCACTGGTATGACATAATCAAGATGTACAGGCTAAAAGAAGTTTTTTCGTGAAAATAAACAATCTAATTAGCAGGAAATCTTTGTCGAAAAAGATTGTAACTTAGGGAAGGAGTAACAGAATACAGAACGCATGTTTATAGGTAAGTATTGAAGTTCTAAAGTGTGATGATTATTCAGGTCAATTACGTAGAAAACCCAGATACCGTTACGACATGAAAGTGGAAATCAATTAGCGATTGACAGTGTATGAATAAATAAGCGTAAATGAAACGATATAATCTGTTTAAAAGCCGGCCTTTGTCAAAAGTCAATGCGACAAGCGTCATTCGTCTTCCACCAATGGACTAACAGTCTATGTGAAAAGCAGCACGCGGAGTACAGGTGAAAGAAAACAAGAAAACACATGGATACCTTGGTATGACTGAACAGTTATTGAAAACGGCATTTAACCCCAAACAATCCATTTCCAAAAGTTTGGCAAATTCTACGCTGCGACAGTATGAGTTGGTATTCATCAGTGTTAAGTTGATTCGTTCATGATGATGTATTCGATTGATTCGAGTAACCGCTGTATAGCATACTTTAGCATACATGTACATATAACAATTTAATGAAAATACGTCAAACATGACGTTTATATCCCCTTCGTGATTTAGTGGTTAGAGTGTTCGCTCCATGACCAGGATATCAGATTTCAATCGCCCGTCGGGTCAAAACAAAGACTTTGAAATAGGAGAAAGGGATTCCATCCTTCGCGCTCGGAGTTGCGGGAATACCATTGTACTGGATATTTACCCAGGACACACCGTTCAACAACAGAACTACTATTATAAGTTAAAGATCGCTTCGGTGGTGTAGTGGTAGGGCGTCCGCGTCGGGTGCGGGAGGTTGTGGGTTCGATCCCCGTCGGGTCATAACAAAGACTTTGAAACAGAAAAAAGGGATTCTATCCTTCGCGCTCGGAGTTGCGGGAATACCATTGTACTGGTAATTTACCCAGGACACACCGTTCAACAACAGAACTACTATTATAAGTTAAGGATCTCCTCAATGGTGTTGTGGTAAAGCGTCCTCTTCGGGTATGGGAAGTTGTGGGTTCGATCCCCGATTCGATACCCGGCTGGGTCATACCAAAGACTCTTAAATGGTAGTAATGGCTACTGTTGAAAGATGCGTCAATAACCAAACAAACAATAAACACAAAAGTCAAGTAAAGCATCATTCAAACCAATACACATTGGTTCATAATAATCAAACACAGTTTCCAGATTCTTGTCTTCGTGCCAGTTTCTTGTTGAACAAGATACGAAGGGCACCCATACGCACGGCAGTAAAGCGTAAAATATCATCTTTTAAAATTACTGGGTTGATGTAAGAACATGATTAATCTCCACTGGACCAATTTCAACTAAACTTCATAGGAAAGTACTTTGTTGGACCTCTTTCAACGTGTCAAAGGCTTACATTCAGTGTAAAATGTTGGTTGCTGCGGCATGAGAAAGTGAGAAAAATGACACTTTACAAAACATGTTCAAACTATATTGATGTGTTGCAAAACGGGGAGGCCAAGCGGCATCAGAAAAGAGGTAAAACGAAAAAACTTTATAATTCCGTTCTTATTTTCTTGCCAGATTTCAAGATAATCTAACATAAATGTTCCTTTACGGACCCTTTACATAACTGTTTCGGTTAAAATAGATAGCCGCTCTGTAGATTCAGAAAAGGAATAAATGAACGTTTAGCTTCAAATGACATCTCCTCCGAAACCATGGGACCGATATCAAACAAACTTCACAATAATGTTCTTTCAAATGGTTCAATGATTTAATGCCTTATTACAAATGGCCGTTACTGATAAGATATGTCATTAACCGTGTCTATTCCTTGCAGTATCATTTGCACCTGGTCATATTTTCCCAGATAATTCAGGTGATCGATTTAGGGCCATTTTGTTTAATGCTCATTCATTACAGAACAGTGTCTTCCTATGAATTGACTGTACTAGACCAACTGATGCATTCAGAGTATGCAATATATTAATGCAATGTATTAATGTTTACAGTGATAACAGTTAACTTAGAAGTGTAATCTACAAGAGGTGTTTTACAGTTTAAGCATTTTTAGTCCTTTCTGCTACATGTAACACAGAAACAAAAGGTGTGTTTAGAATTAATATCCTCGAAATTCTAAAGAGGACCACCAAAGGAACATTCCTGTGAAGATTTATTAAAATTTGCAAAGTGGATTAGGATGAGATGTCATTTGAAGCTAAACGTTCAATTTACCCCTGGTGTTGCCGCCTGGAAACTATGTATTGTATCCAGTCAATTTGTCTAAAAGAACAATGAAGAGGGTCAATGAAGGAACAAATCAGACAAGCACTTTCATAAGAGTTTTAAAATGTTGTAATTTTTCCTTTTTCTGAATCTGCTTCGCTGCCTTATTTTCAACCGATTAATATGGCTTGAACACTTTTCATGGAGAGTCACTGAAGGAACATTTCTACTTAATGACATTTGATTCGGTCAAGCTGATTTAGAGGAGAAGAATTATAAATATTGGTCATGTTACTCCCTTTCTGATACAGCACAAACAAGAGTTCTATATAGAATATATATTTTTGAACCTAATTAAGAAAAAGAATCAAAAGAACATTCCTGTGATGTTGTTTTACATGTGTCCAGTGGATTAGGATGAGATGTCATTTGAAGCAATAAGTTACATTTCTCCTTTTCAGTTGACACCTGCATTCTTTGATTTCAGCCAATCAATAAGACTTAAACACATGTAGACATCTCCTGTTGAACTATGACATTGCGATACACATTTATTCGGGGTTGGTTTTAATGATCACATGACCCCAATAAGCGTCCGTTAAGGAAAAATGAGAGAGAACAAATTATGTTAATTACTCATCGAAAAACGAATAACGAAAGTTTATTGCATAATCAGGCCTCCGGCCTATACACAATGTGATAAAAAGACATATATAAATCAAATATCAATGTAATGCAATGACAGGTTATACCAAACAACAGACATGTTCAAATAGCAATGTAAGAAAAAGTAATCAATGTTATTTCTCAACGATGTTAGTATTTGTTCATAAATATTTGAAGAAAAGAACAACAACAAACACACCAACAACAACAACAAACACACCAACAACAACAACAAACTACACAGTGCCTTTCACAAACTCATGGTCTTATCTCAAACTCATAGTAAAAATATCAACTAGTAAAAATACATAGCGAGGTTTCGGATAACATTACAATAAGATGAAGCCATACGGTTACACAACTTTTCGCAGCTTTCATTAGTAACATACGGTGTATTCAAATAGTTTAAACGAATTTCATTGTACAGGCGACATTTCAGATCAAAATGAAATTCATTTTCAATATTATGTTCACAGTATGCACAAATTCTATCTTCTATAAAAAGCACATAGTAACTTCAATTTTCTATCATCAAATCATGACAGGAATATCTAAAAGAAGCCATGCATTTTCTAAATTTACTATATCAATTATATTTAAGTAAGGTTCCTTGCCAATATCTATTTTAAAATCTCTGTATGAAAATAGTGTTCTGCTTTGTACACAATCAGATCGTCAATTCTGCATGTATTGATCTTTTAACTATTCATCACTGAACTCGCAATGACTACGTACTTCGATTCACGTGGTCTGTGATAATATTTGGTTATTTTTAGCTCTACTGGCCAAAGGCCAGAAGGGCTTATGTCGTGGCGATTTGTCCGTCGTGCGTGCGTGCGTGCGTGCGTGCGTGCGTCCGTAAACAATTTCTTGTTAACACGATACAGTCTTCACTTTTGATTGTATCTCAACTAAACTTATATAGTAGTTAGATATCTATGAGAGCTCGGTTCCTTATGAAAACCAGCAAGATCCGCTTATGCATTACTGGATTATGGCCCTTGAAATGATCAAAATTGCTATAAAAGAGCTTCTTAACACGATACAGTCTTCACTTTTGATTGTATCTCAACCAAACTTATACAGTAGTCAGATATTTATGAGAGCTTGGTTCCTATTGAAAACCAGCCAGATTTGCCCATACATGACTGGATTATGGCACTTTAATTGGTCGAAATTGCTATAAAAGAGCTTGTTAACACAATACAGTCTTCTTTTTTTATTGTATCTCAACCAAACTTATACAGTAGTTAGATATCTATGAGAGCTCGGTTCCTTTTGAAAACCAGCCAGATCTGCTTATGCATGACTGGATTATGGCCCTTGAAATGGTCAAAATTGCTATAAAAGAGCTTGTTAACACGATACAGTCTTCACTTTTGATTGTATCTCAACCAAACTTATACAGTAGTTAGATATCCATGAGAGCTCAGTTCCTTTTGTAAACCAGCCAGATCCGCCCATGCAAGACTGGATTATGGCCCTTGAAATTGTCCAAATTGCTATAATTGAGCATGTGAACACAATAGAGGCTCCATTTACTATCTGATCTTCACCAAACTTAGATAGTAGTTAAATATTGATGAGAGCTTGGTTCCGCTTGAAAATCAGCCAGATTCGCCCATGCAAGACTGGATTATGGCCCATGAAATTGTAAAAATTGCTATAATACAGCTTGTGAAATCAAAAGAGCCTCCATTTACTATCCCATCTTCACCATACATACATGCTCTGGATTGAAAATGACCAAAGAACCATACCAGTAGAGCATAGGCCCTCATGGGCCTCTTGTTTTTATTTACATCTTGATTAGTTCAAAATGCTCTTTAATTATTAACTACTCTGGAATACTATTAATTGTATGTTCAATTAGTTTTTTGTCAGTTACAAGTACTGGGGAAATTGTTTTTGAACACACATTTATAATTGCTGGTACTCGACGGTACAACGTATAGCTGAGTACCTTTGTCCTCACGGAGAGAAGATACAAAACCGGTTTTTGTATACGCACGAGATGTATGTGCGATACAATCCACAGAGGCAGTCGCATCTTTTATTCCGAATCATGGAAGACGATCCGAATTCAAGCGGCAGTATCCAGCAACTGATAGACGAGAGACTTAGACTTTCACTCCAGACGCATAAATCGGAGATTATAGCCAGCATGGAAAGCGTTTTTGAAAAGATAAGTGGGACTTCTAATTGTCATCAATTATCACAGATTAGCAACATAATAAATGGGCATTCGTTTAAACGTAAATCTAATGAAGAGCAGTTTAAATTCAACTCGAAAGTCAATGTTGCTCTAGAAGATGTTGACCATTTGCTGCAAGTTGACAAACAATTTAAATGTCGACTAAGGATGGCAGAAGGTACATTTTATTAAAAGATATTCATTATTTTAGTTTATTTTGTTTTTAAACTTAATGGTTTAACGGTAGTGTACCTACCGCGTAGTTTATATGAAAGTAATAAGAGTTTTTAAAGTTAATGGCTAAATGGCAGTATACCTACGGCGTAGGCGTTATGAAAGGGCCGAGGTTATTGACTGTTGTCGGTACTAGTGACACGATTTAAATTCAGTATTTGTGAAAGAATTTGTTTTATATTTTTTTCCAAGAGTTTAGTGGCGCACAGGCAGAAATTAATAAGATTGGCCGATTCCTCGGAAGTTGGATGGCGGGTGGTAACCGAGTATGAAGCCAACCCGCTTGCCAGTGACTCCGATGATGAGAAACACATGTACAAGGCTGAGGCTAGAGCTTCCAAAGAGTTAAAAGCGGAAAAGACTAAGAACGGTCAGACATCGAAGGCTTCAATGACATCAGCATTTGTTAGTGTCAAAGCCCGCGCTGCCAATTAGCGTAGCCATGTATTTCACGTCACTTTTGGACGAGAGGAAATCAGTTAGTGTATTTACGTCAGCATATTACGGTATTAAGTGGGCACATACCATTAACGATCTTATTGATCCGACTGAAAGTAGCATTGTGAAACATTTATCAGAACATGCCAAGCGTAACAATTCGAAACCAGTTCAAAAGAAAGACATTTTAACTTCTGATATGTTGAAGAATTTGTGTTATATTTACACTGATTGTACTAACGTTTTAGACTTAAGAGATTTGTGTATGATCATGTTAGCATACACCGGTTTTCTTCGTATTAGCGAAGTAACCGAATTACGATGTAACGATGTTAATTTCAACGAAGATCACATAGTCATAAAGATAAGAAAAAGTAAAACAGACGTTTACAGAGATGGATCGGAAGTTGTCATTTGCAAAGGTGTTTCAGAAGCGTGTCCTTTATCATTGTATATAGGTATATGAATGCAGCCGGTATCTCTTCATCATCGGATGATTATTTATTTAAGCATAGAGTATAGAGTATCTCTTATCAGGGACACTATATTGCAATATGTAATATAGTGTCCCTGCTCTTATTAAGAAAAATAAGAAACAATTAAGCTATACCAGAGCTATAGAAACTATAGTTAAGAAACTTAAACTGGTTGCACCGGATTTGAAACTGGGTACCCATTCCCTGAGAGCAAGCCGGGTTACATCTGCAGCAAATAGTTCAGTTATATCTGAAAGGTGTTTGAAAAGGCATGGTCGGTGGAAAACTGACATAGCTAAGGATGGTTATATGAAGGATTGCATTGAGAACAGATTGTCTGTAACTAAGGTTTTGAACCTTTAGTTTGTAGAAATATTATTTATATTTTTTACATTAGTATAACATTTTAATTTGTTAACACCCCTAAACTTTGCATGTCTATACACGCGTCTCCCTGTACGCACAACATAGAGTAGTGTTGTTGTTTTGTTTTGAGCGCACTAAGTAAGGACTTGCTGGTACTCGACGGTACAACGTATAGCTGAGTACCTTTGTCCCCAAGGAGAGAAGCTACACAACCGGTTTTTGTATACGCATGAGATGCATGTGCGATAGCTATTTATAGCTTGGGCGTTTCGAGAACTCACTCCTAGCGAGACAATTGACAGAGGCAGTCGCATCTTTAAAATTCAAAATTCGATATTTGTTGGTTATTTCACATGTAAGATATTCGAAATGGAAATAATATCACATGTTATATATTATTTTGGAAGGGAATAGTGTTTTTATTTATGTTTGGAAATCGTTATTAGACTAATCTTATTTCAGTTATGTTTAATAAGTTATTCATAGAGAGAACTTAAAGTTCAATACATATGAGTATACTCATACATTATTACATAAGGATTAATACTGCAAATGGGGTTCAACATTTCATGGCATGACATTTGACAAGTGGACACAGGTTTCCAGAGTTTTTACTATTAGTTGTATCTCTGGTTGTTCCTGGGCGAGTCGGCCATACGCAGTAACTGATGTCTGAGTACCGGTACATACATGTATTTCTTTTACATTGCTATTATGCTTTTATTACAAGAATATGTTGTGTATATGTATATTTGTGTGTCGACTGCCAATACACGTGTCTCGCTGTACGCACAACATAGAGTAGTGTTGTTGTTTTGGAGCGAACTAAGTAAAGACCTGTATTGCTATTTACATTACATGTTAAATGTTTTATCTCGCAAGTAACTATGAGTAGAAAACGTTATTGAAAATCATTAAGGAGTTTTGCCTCGGTTCGCATAGTAACTAAGTGAAACAAACATAACAAGGTAATATATTTTCGATCATCTCTTGCTTTACTGCTATCCTTTCCTTCTCTCTACATTTCAGTATATCGAAGAGCCATTTAGTTTGATTGCAGAATAATAATTATGCACGTTGCATTTTACATCGTTGTTTCCATCTTTATCGAATCGTCCTTTGGAGTGTCGAGAAACTTGCGTTATGAAACGATGAATACTAATGGATCACTTGTCGGCTTAGCATGCACTTTGGAAATGTTCCCCAATGCCAGAGGTGTTAGGTTCGATACTCAGACACAGGAATGCGAGTCTTTGCCCGACACGTGGTATTTAAACAAGACGATAGACTTGGCATATCATTATTTCATACAGACGATGACTGAGAACCCTTTCGAGCCGGTAAGTTTATTGTTTAATTGAAATTTATCGCCGTTTTTAACAGTTTTCAGTCATATCACGGTGACAAGATTACCATGTGAGTAAAGAAAGTATAGTTTGATTACTATACTTTCACTCTTATTTAAGCACACTGTCTTCCCAATATCTTGCATTTTTACCAGGCAGGCATTTTGGTACTATTATTCAACTAGCTGGGCGACGCCCTACCAGCCATATGTGTCGCCACTGGGAATACAACATTCCATTTCCCGCTGAAGAGGAAATGTGTTTCCTGGTATTCTCTCGGAAGTATTCCACATATCATTCTTCCAAAACAACTGGCTTCCATCCTACATGGACTTATTTTACCAAATTGTTTGGAAGGTGAAATCCGCTAGTCCCAATGAGTTTCGTCAATCATGTGAAATATTTCGAGCCTGTAAGAGAATTGCGGTTTATGAGTACCAATCATTATAATAAGTATTACATTTAGTGGCAGTCTCCAAGTGTTTAAGGTTGTATAATTGGTGAACACGTTCAGTCTCCAAGTGTTTAGGGTTGTGTAGTTGGTGAACACGTTCAGTCTCCAAGTGTTTAGGGTTGTGTAGTTGGTGAACACGTTCAGTCTCTCAGTAGTTTTCAATTTCCGTAATACTTCTATTGACTATTGACCTTTTGTCTGCTGGTACAGAGTTTGTGAAGCCGTGGCCACTAGTAAAGGGCCAGGCCAGCAGGACTCATCCAAATACAAATCTGGACTAGTCTATTTAACTCTTTTAGCGACAGTGTCAATATTGAGGTATTTGCAAACAATACAGATGCGGGTGAGTCAGCTCGTATCGATCTGTCTCACACGAAATTCGCATTGTTTGCCTTTTAGTTATCAAAATGTTTCCAAAACTCTTATTACATGAATAGTTAGAGACTCCCCATATTGAACACGAAAGCGCCTACTTTAAGGTATTTGGCACTGAAAGAGATAAAATGTTCAGCATTTAATGGGATAGTTTTTATATCAAGTGAGGCTATGTAATAGGGCATGGTAGTAACACACGAATATGCAAAAATGATTAAGACTGTGAACATAATATCTTCTCTAACTTAAAGAAGAACAGTTAAGTACATGTGTACTTGTGATTAATTCACTATAACTCGAGTATGTGATAATTTGAATATATCGTTTAACTCGAACGAATTCCTTGAACGGATCTGTCTTTTGAAAACAGCATACCATCAGTTCTGATTACTCAGAGAAAGACAATCATAAGTGTTGTTGCTCTTTTATCATGTAATGATTTTTCAACGGTTTTGCTTTTCATAATAATTGATTGTTTGACTGTTTACGCCGCTTTCAACAAATTGTCAGTTATATCACGGCGTTGCCTGGGTAGGTTACCAGTTCTACTTGTCACTTTATCCTGACACTGGCCAGTCAGTCGCAATGCTAACACCGCAGCCCTGAACGCCAAGGATGGCAGCCATTACTACCATTTTGAAAGTCTTTGGTATCACTCGACCACGGCGGTATATCAAAGTAATTTATATGTCGACCACGACGATATATCGAAGTAATTTATATGTCGACAACGAAGATATATCGAAGTTATTTCTCTCTCGACCACGGTGATATCTCGAAGTAATTAAACTGTTGACCACGGTGATATCTCGAAGTAATGTATATGTCTATCACGACCATACATCGAAGCAATATATTTGTCAACCACGGCAATATGACGTTGTTATTTATCTGTGGAACACGAGGATATATCGAAGTAATTTATCTGTCGACCACGACGATTTATCGAATTTATATATCTTTTGACCACGGTAAAATATCGAAGTAATGTATCGGTCGACCACGGCGATATATCAAAGTTATATATCAGTCGACCACGGCGATATATCAAAGTATTGTATCTGTCGACCACGGCGATATATCAAAGTTATATATCAGTCGACCACGGCGATATATCAAAGTAATGTATCTGTCGACCACGGCGATATATCAAAGTAATATATCAGTCGACCACGTCGATATATCAAAGTAATATATCTGTCGACCACGGCAATATATCGAATTAATTTATCGGTCGACCATGGCGATATATCAAACTAATATATCTGTCGACCACGGCGATATATCGAATTAATTGATCACTCGACCACGGCAATATATCGAAGTATTTATATGTCGACCATGGTGATATATTGAAGAAATGTATCGATGTAATTTATCTTGCGACGACGACAATATCTCGATGTAATTTATTTGTCGACAATGACAATATCTCAAAGTAATTTATCTGTTGACCACGATGATTTCTCAAAGTTATTTATAGGCCGACCACGGCGATATCTCGGAAGTAAATGATCTGTCGACCAAGGCGATATCTCGAAGTTATTAATTGCAGACGGAAATTAAATTCATCTTCTATGTCATTTTCATTACAAATTAAACATGCTGGTTTCTGTCGACTCTATTTACATCGTATCTTCCAGTTTCTATTCTTAATCAAGTCTTACTCTTGAAAATGAATATATTGAAGTCATTCTGATCTATGCATGCTTATGTATGCTCAACATTGCAGACCACAAATCACTTGGAAGACGTTCCTGCACAGTTTACTGTGGGCTGCACAGTTAGGGCGTATTTTAAAACAGCAACTCGCGACTCGAACTCTAGGTATGTTGTTTTTTTATAACTTTATAAGCCGCGTACCACGTGGCCATCCCTCTTCGACCTTAGAATATTTCGTGTTTGTAATATTTTTGTTATTTGTTTTTGATACACAGAGATGATATTTCCTTAACTCCTTGCAAGTTACCGGCATATTTCCCGAACCGTTTATGATGACAAATGCAAACAGTTTGGATCCAGATCACGCCCCGCAAAACATGCATCTGACCTGTGATCCAAACACAATAGGTATATTATCCCTTTCTCACACACAACAAATTTGCAGCAGACGACATTGAACTCATTTTGGAAACATATCGACATTTTTTAAAAGTGAAAGGCTAATTAAATTGAAAACATTGTGGCAAAAGACGAAATTGCTCATAATGAGCAATTTCTTTTTATGCCAGAATGTTATCACATGTTCTCTGCTGCAGAGGAATCAGAAAGTGTTTACATGAGGAAAAGGGTTAATTGATCACGATGTATCGCAGTTGTTTAGAATTACGCTTTTTGTAGACAATATGAAAACATATTGACATTTTGACTTTTGTGGTGGTTTGAAGTCAATATTTGAGACAATTGGTGCACGCATGGTCGTTTAATCAGTGTTGTAGCAGGAGTCTTTAGTAAGTATTTCGTGTGACATATTGAATACTTTCCCGCCATTTACTTTTATATATGCATCTATCGAAGGAAAAACACACTTATTTATAACAACTGTGTTACTCTCAGACATTTTCAACATTGTACAAATGAAATGACCGTCCATAACACACTGCGTTTTATGTAGAATATAGTAATGTACTGCCGCGATGCATTGTAATGTACAAAATTAGTCAGAAAAGGTTAACCGTTAAATAATAATAAACCACAGACTACGGACTCAATATCTGCAATTGTATTGACCCTTTACCACATACAAATGCTTTCTGACTCATCTATAGCAGACGTCTTTGGAAAATATTGTTGCAAAACGCGAAATTGCTCAGGATGAATATGCAAACTCTATTTTATGGTGATTGTTTTGCCAATATGTTTTCAATGTCGTCTGCTGCAAGTGGGAAAGGGTTAAATAACGTTGATGTAATTACCCCTTCAAGCTGCATATTCAGTGTCCCATATAACGAAGATTGTAATATTCCACAATATAACGAACATTCTAATGTTTACCTACGTTGTTTTTTGGCGAAAGCTGATTAACCTTGGTTTTGACCTAGATGTTAAACAAATGATCTAGATTGTAGACCAATCAAATGTGGTATTTAATGAATAATGTCGAATAAATAAAGGAAATGAAACGTTTTGATTGGTTCATAGTTAAGTTGGCGATCCTACGAGAGGCACTTATAAGGTTAAAGTTTTAAAATGAAATGTTCTGCATACTAACCTTTAATTGTTTTCCTTAAAAAATAAATTTCAGTGAACAAATTAATGAAAAGGTATAAAATATAATATTTAAGAGCAAATTATTAATTATTTTTGAAACATGATAAGTTTTCAGTTATTTATCTTCAATTGAAATGTATACACCTCTTGGGAGCCTCGCGTAATCTCCAGTCATGTGACGGGGTATTCTAGGCCTTGATAATCTATTTATAGAAACTGAAGCTGGATGGAGATTGCCGATTAGACTGTGGTAAACACATATATTATTGTTATGAGTTAGTAGTTGATACTGGGATAAAGATATAAACAAGTTGATTACATCCTTTCCGTTTAGTATTTAATAATTTCTGAGAGTTTACATAATTTTGGCTGACACGTGGTTCTAGAGATAAACAAAAAACGCGCAAGCTACACTCGATTTCCGATTTTATATATTTTAAAGAACAATGTTCTAATCGAACAATGTTCCAACTGGTTACCAATTCAAGGAGCTGTCGAATTCTTAGATATACAACATTATTGCGCAAATTGTATGATTCATGAAAAATTCCGGATTGTTTTGATTATTAACAAAACATTTCTGATATGCAAGTCAAATAAAATGCGCATGTTCCATTTCTCAGTGTTTTCTCATATTGATCGCCGTTTATTTGTTTTAAAGATTTTTCTTGTTTTTATTATTGCAGACTTGTTTTCAAGTTTTTGGCGAAATCTGGCTTCATGCCTTTTGGATATGCACTCGGGTTTTTAAGCGCGGCCGAAGACCATTTATTCAGCTGGAAAGATAACCAATTTGGAGCATATATATACAAAGAACGCAGAATGGACAAATCAAACACCGTGTACAAAGTCGACTTCCTCTATACCGAAACTCACTATGAAGTAAGCATATTTGTTTAAGCATAACCTTTATATGTAAAGAAATAAAAGAACTATAAACTGTTTGAGCCGTTCCACGAGAAAACTAACATTATGGACTCTGCGTAGTGTATCGATCCAGATCAGCCTGGGCAGTCCGCGCAGGCTAATCACGGCCGACACATTCCCTTTCAGGGGGATTGAGGGATAGAGTAATGATTCCTGAATCAGAAAATCCACCGGAGGCGAAAAGCGTCTGTCCGGGTTAGCCTGCGTGGCATGCTTAGGCTGATCCAGGTCCATAATTCACGTAGAGTCCACACTGTTGGTTTTCTCTTGGAACGACTCATTTACTTGAACGCGAAACTGTGTCAACACTGGATAACTCATATACATACTCAAAAGGCGAACACGCTGGTTCTAATATAATTTCACTAAACAAGAGACACCATTTAAGTGAGTTTAGCAAATACTAATACAATTATGTAAAAGACGTCTGGATAATAAACTTGTTGCTGGGCAACTTAAATCCCAATGTTAAGCCAATCATGTCTATTTTACAACTTGTGTTTGCATATCGTTAACTGGATGCTGTTGTAAATAAATTTATCTTCTCTTTTATTTAACGAGTTTACTAAGATGATACGACGAGCGTCATTCTCAGCTTAGTTAACAAGTTATTAAAAGTGATAATAAATAAACACGAATGAGATATTCCATTTATTTCATAAAGTGATTTATGAGGCATAATTCGAAAAAATGAACTTAACGTTTACCAGATTTCTACAAGAACTTTGCCAGTTTTGGCGCCAAAGTGACTAACGTTATGACATCAAACCCCTGAAGTGACAACATTTTAATATTTTGGTTTCCGTGTTGTAACGCAGACTCGAGCGTAAGACTGGAAACCAAACTAGTAGTGACATATGATATTTAGTAGTGCCATAATTATGATATTTATGTAATGGGACTTTGACACTCCCAGAGAGGGCTTTATATGATAAACTAAGATATCAAGAAACACAGCACTAAGGCGTTAATTAAATAGTTTTCAGCATGTTATATGACCGTGACAATAGATCGCTAATGCACTGTGTTTCTTTTTGAGTATGGATGTCTTCAATGATCGTCGACATGAATTCACACATTTTGGACACATTTACACTGTACTTGTACGTATTTAGTATGCTCTTGAAAAAGTAGCAGACGCATTTAATAAAAGGTACATAATTTCAATTCGTTCTTTTTCCATTGAACGAACAAGATTTAAAAGTATTGTTATAAATAAATACCCCCGAATCACGACTACTCAAAATCCTATCAAGCAGCATTTGGATATGTGATGCACCAATTGTGTATTGGTGTAAGACATGTTTTTAATGAAACAATCGCCATGACAACGCACCAGGCACTTTCGTAAAAATGTCTCACCCAAAACAGATATTTAGATATCGTCCTCAAGTCCCGTCCTGCTGTGGGAAGTCTTGACAATATTAATACATAGACAGGTGTATAAGCAATAACTGTCTTGTTAATAACTATAAAAGGTCAAAGGGAAGCAAGTCGGATCGGATCGCCGGAAGATTTGAATGTATCTTTATAATAAAGTCGAATATACCCTCTGAGTGATTTGTAACCAGAACATTGTTTGCTTTTAGATATATTGACAGCTTTAGGGCCGTTTTCAGAACAACATGTATTTTCTGAAGCAAAATTCACTGCGGTATAAGGATGACCTTTGATTTGATGTCTTAGTTCAAAACGAAGAAAGTAAACATGAGAGTTTGTTGTGCTTTTTCGATAGTTTTCAGAATGAACTTTAATTGAATATAGGTGTTTTGGTTATTTGTATTGCTGGCAAAGAGTCATAGCCAAACACGCTATAAGGGTCGTCTATGGAAAATGAATGGCTTCCATCTGATCTCAATACTTTCAGATATCTGTGGATGGCGTTCCCTTCTACAATTTTACCCGTCGTTACACGGACCTGGTAGTTGTACCAACAGCATTTGAGTGTCAAAGCGATGGCTATGGGGATTGTACTCGGGTGCAGTGGATTTGTTCAGTGCCGCATTAACGTATCCAAAGAAAATTCTAAGGCTTATCCGGCTTTGGTTTAAACACTATTTTATTTATATTCTAATGTGCATGTACATTTTATAGCACTTTCAAAATCAAATATAATTACAAAAGAGGATTGAGCAGAAAAAATTAACTTTATTTAGGAAGCCCTCTCCTTGTGAATCGTATACACATAAACTGGGTTAACCGATCACTTAATGAAATAAGAAGAAGAAAAAGAAGAAGAATATGAAGAAGAAGAAAATGATGTGGAAGAAGAAGAGACATTCACCATTTCCCAAACAGAGCAAATCCGTAGCAGACAACTTTAAAAACCTTTAATTAAAAATATGGAAAGTATAGATATTTAAATGGAAACAAACCACAATTATTTAAAAAAGCTTAAATCATTAGAAATTAATACCTTTGCTAAATTGTTTTTAAATTCGTCTGATGCAGATGCGACTGAAAGTGTAAGTGTGTATGAAATGGTGTTATGCGACGTTTGCGAAAATAACACTGAGATGAGTGGTTTATTCCCGATTGTCCCATGTTTTGATTTTAGGGCTAAAAATCGATGTAGGACACTCGGGAAAAAAAACAGGTAGAGTGTCGGCTAATCCCTGCCCGGGGCGAAGATATCACTACAGTTCGGTTCATTTAAAATTCCAATATCTTTCATAAATTAACTTTATTTATGGAACAGTATGTTACGAATTCTCTTAACTTTTTTTTGTTTTTCATCAGAAAAAAAACTCTGTTTGGTACTCTTTTATAGAATATAGGAATAATTAAAAAATCAAACTTATCTAGAAAATAAAAAATATATTCAAATTTAGTAATTAATATCAAGTTGTCTATTGTATATTATATATGGATAACATTCAAATAACCTATTAATTTTAACTCATCATTTTCGAACAAGCTGATTTTCTTTTTCAAATTTACCAAAGTTTTTGAATATTATTCACAGAATTAACATGTTTGTTTTACATTGTTTACGACTCCGTCTATACAACTTTTACAAGAAAATATGTGGCTCTGTCCGCATACTCAATTGCACTAATGGATCCTTCACGCAGGCGCTCTTTTAGGGATGCTAGTCGCGTGTCGATGTTCTTGTATGTTCTCTTGGTCGGTATTTTACCTCCTGTAGCACTGAACTACCTTGATACAGGACCTGGCTTCAACTTCCTGGATTGTTCTAAGGATTGAAAATATGTTCGGATGAGGATGCTGAACAGCTTTTTTCAACATGCTATGCCGGCCTTCTACATTGTTCGTCGTCCTTGGACCTTGGGTGTTGAAGTGATTCCAAATATGTTTGTCGCCCTCAACCCAGTACTCAGTTACATAGTCTGTGAAGGTTTCAACGGCTGTTGGAAGGTCTAGAGTAGCAATTGAGTGCTTCGAACCACACATCTTCAATTGTATTGACTGGTACAAGTGGTAAAATTGCTGCTCGTCTGACTAGGCGGTGAATGTCTTCATTGGTTCTGTATTCGTTGGTGAAACCCGTAGATTTTTCTTCACAAAAGACTTGACTTGAGCATTGACATGTTTTCATTATGATATAAAAACAATAAATGAGTATTGATAAATTTTATATTTCAATAAATGCACTAACGGATTTGTTTTTTTTAAAAATAAAAGCATTTTAGGGTGAAAATACCATAGTCAAATAATTAAATGTTTTTAATTTTAGTAAAGAAACCGTAGTCAAAAAATAAAATATATTTGAATGTGTGTGCATAGGTAAATAATGGAATAGGCCAAATAACACGACTGTATTCTCACCTTTCCCTTACCGCTCTTTTTCACTCCGCACTAAGGGTAAATAGCATTTTCAAAATGTGGGACAATCGGGAAGACACCAGATGAGTCTGAACCTTCAAGCCATCAACATATGCGCTACATTGGAACTTCTCATTGGTCTGTTTTATTCAAATACCTCATCGGTGATTTATAGGGACTTGTCAATACTAAAATGACATGATACATGTTACCGTCATTCAGCATAAATAGGGGTTAAACGGTGGTGACAAAGAATTTCTTCTTCCAATAGTTCTACGTTGCTTTGTATTGTACTGCTAAGCCTGCTAAGCCCGTGGAAAAACATATCTCGTTACACCGAAGAAAGCCAGTTTCGCTAGCTCCTACTATTGAATTACGCAACGGTACTGCAACACAATTTGCCATTCATAATACACATAATACATTTTAAGACAGAATCAAGTCATATTATACAGATTCGTGTATTGTTACGACTTAAATCGCATATCTTACGCACGATGTAATATTTATGAATTATGCATGAACGACGTCACAATAAAACCATAATTAAATGATGTAAAATGATATGTCAATGGCTTTACTACATTGTATTTCGACGTCGTCACATTACCATATTAATGCGATTTTTTTAATACGTCGTCTTTTATTTTGGTGTCAAATTGTCCAAATTGTATATTATGTTCTTTTTCTTGGTTTGCACCCTATGAAGTTCGCATGCTAACAAAGCACAAACAATCATCATTTACTTCATTCCCTTTGTGGTTGAGATGATAGTACATGTATTTGTTTCATGTATGTATTTATAAACAAGCTAAATTATAATAATGGAAAAGAAGATGCGAATATTTCTGTAAAATAAGAAGACGGTTCAATATTAAAACAATTAATAATTTTAATCCACTTTTTTACATGTAGTTCTATATTTAGGTACATAGACTTTCGTCTGTCTACTTCTTTTCTCAGTCCCCTTTACTCCTTTTTCGGCATCAGCTGCATATCAACACTTTTGACTTAATGTTTAGACAAAAGAAATGTTGGTGATAAAGTACGCTGCTATAATTTATTCATCTGAAAAATGAAATAAACTATTTCGATTGATGGTTTTGTTTGAAGAGAGGCATCCACGGGGACGTTAACAGCCTTGTGGTATTTAATCAGGGAAGGAAGAAAAATATTTATCTAGTATTTTAAGTTATGACCCTTGTTCATATTGACAAGGTAGTATCCGAGAACTAGATAAACTGGTATTTTTTCCCACACTACTTCTCATATTACTCAGTCAAAGAGGATTGCACCTCATCTAAGCAATGTATTATATTTCCTATTGTCGTCTGGATGTCACTGAGAAGACATGGTCTGTACTCTACACATGTCTCTAGAACGAATCAATGTCTTCTAACAATAACTATGGACCGTACGAATTGTAGCGATGAAATGTTATTACCAGTGGCTTTACATGATACTACGATTGTTATTGGAGTCTTCTTGACAATTCCCGACTTTGTTTCATCAAGGCCCATCTCTTGAAACGGTAGGACTTCGATTATGTTAATCGTAATGTCACTGTTGGAAACACGACAAATATACTGGTCTGGATTGAACGTGAGTCGACGAGTATTGTATCGCTCATTCTAAGAGTAAAACCCTGTCTGAATCCACTACCCTTCAGTTCCCAACTTCATGAACTTTCGAAAATGATACATGTGATTTAGGATTTCCAAAAGCAGGACACGGTATACTGAATGACGGAGCTGTTGCGTAGAATTCGGTTCTCATCTCCGGGTTAGGGAGAGCCCCGAACGGTATTGCTGATTTAATCATCGGGTTGACTACCCGCATCGTTACACCCTGTCTGTAAATATTCTCAAACCCGCCAGTTTCTTGGGGAAGGGTAACTCCTAGTATCCCACCTAAAGAAGCGTAATTCGACCTTATAGTCATCACTAACTGTGTTTCGGAAACGTGTCAGTGTGTTATTACGAAATCCATAGTTTCCCGTGAAAACAAACCTCAGGTTGATATCACCATCTTTATTCCGTTCCAATTCCTTAACCAGACTTTTTGACAAAGTTACTGATACATTAAATGCACCGTTTAAAATGTCGCCAGGCCCAACAATAACGACAGGTTTATATTTAAGTACTTTCTTCTTTAAGTTTACGAATACATATTCCCCTTATGTTAAATGAGTATTATATTGATTGATTGTCAAGTACGACTTTTCGCGTCGTACCAGGCGTCGTACCAGGCGAACTTCTTAGGCCGGTGTTAATGAATGGTTGCTTCCATTCGATAGAACAATCTTCGTCTACGATAAGATTAATTCTTGCATTAACATTATTTTCGACTTCTCCATTTGAACTGATGCTTATCAAATTCAGCCCTTCATTATGGAAAGGATTGTTTTGTCCTTTAGAATAATTGTCATCTTACAAGGTTTCGCAAAACGTATTCGCATCAGCTAACAGTCCATCAACTGTGGATACTTTGTTCTGTGTGAAGTAATTATACGTGTCAGAAATTTGATTTGTTGTCCCAGATAAACGTCCTGCTGGCTGCATGCTATTTAATATGAAAAGTTAAAACACATGTAAATGTGCTTTGGTCGACCGTCAATGAAAACTAAATTGAAATAGTATATCAATTTTGTTGGATTCGTGCTGAAAACGCTTGTTTCAACTTCCGTATTCATGAGCAAAGCCCCGGCAGCTTAAGTAGGTACAGACTCGGACTGTCAATCCATGGGTAATTAGTTCGACCACCAGCTGGTACAACGTTCTTACTGATGTTTGGCAAAAAGTCAAAGACAAAGGCGGCTTTCGTCGTCCACCAATGGGCTGACAATCTTCGTAGAATAGCAGACAGTTGCTTATAAAAGACCTTAGTGTTGAGTATTGGTGTGAGAAAGCTAGGAAAACCCATGAGTAGGTGAACCGGGCGACCTGATATTACTGACACAAATGTGGAAAAAAGGCGTTAAACCCCAATTATTTACCGGTAGCAGGAGATATTTACCTGTATTATAAATCATTAAACGTTAGTTGAAAATGACATACAAACTAACTAATTGTATCTTAAGGTAGAACGCGCCTCTAAAAAAATATTCGAATTTCCTTACGAAATTTTGCATCACCATAATACAGCATATGCCCAATAAGATTCTGTTCTTACTTTTTTCGTATCTAAAACAGTTTTTAAACTACGAGACCTCAAAGTATACCACTGACGTCACTTTTTAGACGTCTCTCAAATGTCCCTCGTTAAAACAACATAAGCTGATAGTTTGGTTAATTTTAGGTTGATAGCTGCGAAATTATATCACGATTTGCATCTTAAGAATACCTTCACGTACATGTAATTTTCTTCTTTGTGTCGTACGTTTACAAAGAATAACGCGTCTATAACGTCACTTTTTATGAGCGAAATGACGTCGCGTTAAGCGTAAGAAAAGGCGCCTTTCTTTCATTAAAAAAAATCTGTACATTTAATTTTTGATTTTTTTAAATCTTTTTATTTAGAATCTTATTACAAATGGTTTAATATCAAGAAAAGTATACCTTACCGACTTCGTTTTTTGACAATATCAGTTTATCTCACCCCTTTACCTATTCAGTTATGACTTTAAAAAGGTGTATTTTAGATATACATTATGTGTAAGCTCAAACAATGGTCCTTGTTGCAGTTATGTTATTCAGTCGGCAGTACATTTTAATAATATATTATATTCCAATTATTCAGATTTTAATATTGATGGACAAATAAGAATATATGGGTCTATAATGGCTTCAAATGTTATAATAACACATTATGTTTACCCCCATGTATAATTATTTCAAACACTATAAAATCATCATTGTTGTCATTTCTACTATACCCTCTGTATAACGTATAGAAAAACATTGCATTACCAGATAATACTAATTTTAAAGAAAGACATTTAAATTCACCGGATGCAGCATGATAGCGGGAATCAGTAAAATCCATGCAATATACATCATTGACAGTTGAATGTCACTCTAGACAAAAATGTAAAATCATGGTTCTAAATTAATTCCGCAGCATGGATGATTTTCACAGTAGTACCGAGAAAACATTATATCAGTTTTTGTCGATATATATGAAAAGAATAGATTTCATTTCGGAAAAAGGGCAAGTTTGTCACACATACAACATACATATAACTCTAAAGTGTTAACAAAGTCAAATAGCAGACTACTGGCAAACAAATAAAAGGAAAACAAAAATAGATGTATGGAAACAATCTAGAACATTTATATATTCCACCACGCACCCCATCCCCAAACCGTTTGAATGACAAACAGCTTTATACAATCTAGTGTTTATAATAAGTTACTAGAGATATTGAGAGAAGAAAAAGAGTATAAATATCAATCAGAAATCATTGAAGCCGGTGACGAAGTTGTTTAATGTGGGCAATTTCGTAATTTCCCAATTGATTTTCAACTAAAGGCTGCAACTGAAACACAGTTACTCTACATATTTATTTGCATTCCTTATTTCAAAATCTTTGAAATCAGATATTGCCAAGTTTTAAATGATATTTTCATTTTCAGATTTAAGTAATTCAATTAATTTAATCCTACTTGGATGCTTCAAAGAATATGTTTGATATATAGCATTCGTTTATCAGAAGACATTGGACATTCTAACAAAAAAATAATTTCATCTTCTACATACTTTACATTGTCTTTTATTATAAGGTATTTTGTTTGGTTTGTGCCATCTTTCAGCTGCAATGTCTGATATATGTGCATACACACGACAATTATAAGAGCGATTCTAAATTCATCTATTTTTAACGAAATCAGAAAAAAGTATATATGTTCTAGCTCTTGAAAACGTTTGTAAATCAATATTCCATATCTGACAATAATTATCATAAAGTCTATCTTTAAAAACAGACAGAAATAATTTTCACATTTTCGACAATTAGGTTTAACCATACAATATTAAAACCTACGGCTTCAAAAATATTTTTTTATTGACTTGGCCCATGATTTTTTTCTGGAAACAATTAAAGATCATTCAACATCATGTCATACACATGCTTGATGTATTTTTCATTTGAAGACCTAGTTATTTTAAACTAATATTTTATTACTCTCATAATTCTCTTAATTTACCCAGTATTTGTTTGCAGAATATTAAATGAATATTTTCTAATCTAACTGCTTTTTTCATAACTCATACATCACACCATAAGATAATATTGGGTCTATATGTTTATCAAGCAATTCAAAATTATGGAAAATAGACATCCTAGGAAATTTAATCGTATACAATTTAAGCATACAAACAGACTTCAATGCTTGGCCATACAATGCCTCAAATGTAATATCAAAAGACCCACCTACTGTAAAAAGAACACCAACATACTTAAACATGATTTTACACCATACTTTAGAACATTTGAAGTGAATCTTAGTGCATCTGTAGATAAAATTACCCGAAATTTATTTCAAATTGGGTTTACAGATGGCCTTTTATCTTTCGGAAGCTTAAGCTATGCTATCAAGTGATATCTGGAAGCAGAATTTTATTTAAACGTGCAGATAGTATAAAATTGCATACATGCCATTCTAACTCCGACACTTGAAAATCAACCTACAAGTATTTATGACCGGTGTAAATTCAGATCATCATGTGTGTATGCACTGTCTGATAAGGATCTCCATCGTTCACATTGTCGACGATATCTGAATATTAGTTTAAGAATGACTGACCAGACTGATCTTGAAATACAATGTTGACCAAATGTCCGATTGTGCATTACCCTGCATTAAACCTTTTCTGGAAGACGGTGGTGCAGAGGTAGAGCGTCGGTCTCTCGTATCAAATGTCCCTGGTTCGAGTCCCGTGATGAGCGGGTCTGTTCAAACGGCGCGAGTAGTGGTTAATTCTCCAGGAAGCAGACATCGAGCGTGATTTGTATAAGCTGAAAGCTTGCTTCGCAATCGATGTAAAATAAATAATGTTTAAATTAAACCTTTTTGATTTGCAGATTTTAACATATTTCCCATTGATAAAGGTTAACCGTTTGCCACATACGTCAAATATGTAGCCGTTGACTTTGAAAATATCTAGGCAGAAATATGGAACCCCTCTATAAATAAAAGAACAATTGATGAATAAAACTTAAAACATTGTGGCAAAAGTATATCTTTGAAATATGTCGTCTTTTCTCAAATAATGTTTTCTTTAAGTGTATCCTTCAATGTGTTCACTACACTTGTTGATGTTTTTAAACCAATTAGTTGTTTCGTTAGCTGATATGCATCTTTAGTAATGCCCTCGGAGTTATGATTTATGACCGATAACTCCATAGAGTGTAAGAGTCTAACAAAGCTATGCTGTCACAAGTACGAACAACATATATAATTTACAGTCAGCGATAATGAAATTGTTATATCAATTTGTATAAGGTAATAATGTATATTCTATCATCCCAGGTGTCACTTTATCGTATAAATGATGATTTTCGTTGCACGTGCCCTATCACGTTATCATCGTAAATGTTTTATATTTCCCGCTAAACGTTTAGCAAACCTCAAAGTGCCGAGCTCTCTGTTTGTGACAAAAAGTGCTACCGTTTCGCGTTACGATTTTATGCATTTTATTAAGAACGGAATATACGTAGTATATGAAACAAACAATGATACGACTATAAAACTACGCGAAATCTAATGCGTCTCTCACGCTTTCCATGGCTTTCGAACACGAATAAAAACCATGCCATATGTAACTCACTGAATTATAATTACTATACTACATATACATCGTGCACGCCATCCAACCTCCTCCTACCATCCCGTCCAAAAGACACAGCAAGATTTAAGGCAAAATCATCGTAAATGTTTTATATTTCCCGCTAAATGTTTAGCAAACCTCTAAGTGTCGAGCTCTCTGTTTGTGACAAAAAGGGCTACCATTTCGCGTTACGATCTTATGCATTTTATTAAGAACGGAATACATAGTATATGAAACAAACAAATGATATGACTATAAAACTACGCCAAATATAATGCGTCTCTCACGCTTTCCATGGCTTTCCATGGCTTTCGAACACGAATCAAAACCATGCCCTATGTAACTCACTGAATTATAATTACTATACTACACTACATATACATCGTGCACGCCATCCAACCTCCTCCTACCATCCTGTCCAAAAGACACAGCAAGATTTAAGGCAAAATCTCGTTGTTGGGTCGTGTGTAAATGCTCGAATGCAACATTGTCTTTTCTGTATTTCGATCTGATTGATTTCGTAATCAGGTGTGCCAACTTCTCCTTTAATTCACTCCTTCCACCGTGAAAAAATAAGCAGTATAACAAAATAGTTGTACAATTCCTACGGCGGCTCCATTGTTGCTGTCTATGAGGACTTCGTCTACTTCCTTGTGATCGCCATTTGAAAAGGCTTTATTATTCTCGCAGGAGATTGCCGATACTTTACGTCAGTATGGCCATGCATTGAACTAATTGGCCATGCTCTGACGAATTGGCACTATTCCAAATATGCACAAGCAAATCAATTATGATGTCTTGTGATAAGTCATGCTCATCCAGTTTGATGTCCCGTTGTTCTCTCACATTTAAAAATGCGATTTTCATCGTATAAAGAAAAAAACAACACACTTGTAAATATTGATTCACGGAATGAACGATCACCGTATTGTCCATCTTCAATCGCATTCTTGGAAATACGGATTCGATGTTTACCTGCTATCATTTTCTTTATTAAATTTATTATTTTACACTTTTTAACACCGGAAATGTATCAATTGCCTGATTGTTTTGTGCATTCGTAACAAATGACCATTAAAGTCCGTCTTAACCGTAAATTACCAATCGCTGTGCTGATAAGCTGTGTAATATATTGTATATTTGGGGTTAATAAAAGATAATGTGGGACTTATGTATGAGCAATCCTTGCGTTCCCTTCAACGAAGGTAAATGCAGCTTAATTAATCCATGTCATGAAATTGCTAGGTTCAATTCTTCTTTTATTCTTCATTTATAATTCAATTCAATACTATATTTTCTTCGCGTGTTTGGTATTTATATTTTGTTTGCCATGTGGATCATTGTTATACATGCATAGACAGGTCCTATCAAGCACTTGTTACAATTCCGTCGATGTTGATTTTCCTCGAACACCGCTCAAATTAAATAAACCATCAGGTTAAAGCAAATCTCAGATTGACAACACTGTATTATCCATAGCTGCTGAAGTGAAACATGTCACTATTGGTTTAAACATTTGGAAAACGAATCTCCTGGACTGATTGTTGGAAAAAACTGCATTTACTAACTACATGTTATACACTTGTACTTTTGATGAATACTCTTGAACGACTTTGTTTTTCGGAATGTTCACCCTACATCTATAACATGTAAAGGTAATTGTTGGGTAGCACAACTTAAATGAACTTCTTTTCGGTTTTTCGTCTGTTGTTTTTCATAAGTTAAACTTTGATACAAACAGTTTACAGTATATATTGTTAAAGAACTTGATGCGCATAAAATAAATGACTCCTTTCTCGAAAATGTCAAAGGCCTTACTTACTATCTTAATAAGGTAATGCATACGTAGTAAACAGACGAATGTTCTGCATTATAACACCTACTCAGGTTGAACGGAATGATTGTTAATTTGTCATGCCTGTTCTTAATTGGTGTCTGGTTAAAAGTGTTATATCAATTCAATTCTGCAACTACCCGGGCTCGCATTTGGTCGCAGTGGTTTTAATTTAAATATCACAAACAATCTTTGATAACATTTGTGTGTGTTTTTATATGCTGTTTTTTGTGCACTACCTTTGTTTGTAGAATTATTGACTTATACGTATAAAGTAAGAGTCGTTTGTGAGATTATGATAAGTTTGTTTATTTTTAATGTCAAATGTGGATCGCAAAGACATTGAAGACGTAACACGGTATTCCTTATGATAAAAATAATTTATATTTTAACTATTTGTACATGGGAATAACGTAGTTTTATAAGCATTTTCGTTGGATGTCAAGCAAAGTAGTGGAACTACAAACTACTTTCTGTATCGGTTACTTCGGATATGTAAACAGCTCGAGCGAATATTCTGATCAAATTGGTATAAATAAATGATATTACGCTCGTGTAATTCGGCTAACAGTTTCACTAAATGGATCAATTGTGATAACATATGCTTGGTCAAATGTTTTCTCTTAAGTCATGCTTTACAAAACCCGAGGCACAAGCAAGAATGTATATAAACGTCCTCGTATCGTTCCGCTTTAATAGTACGATAAATAACTATAATCGAACCGATATATATGAATGAAATAATAAATAATATTGTTGTTAAGAAAATTCAGATTAGCAGTTAAGATCCATGAGAAGTATTGGAACTCGTTATAAAATCACGCGGATTTGTTGGACCGATTTATGTCGGAAGTTTGACATATCAAAATTGTAATTGTGTACTTTCTTTTACAGGTTGAAACTGATATGTGATACAAATACATTTATGTAACGTTTTTGAGAAAAGTGAGAAATATCTCAGAATGAACTTAAATACTTGTTATAAATACTATTACTTGTTTAGATTCGCGTTTTATAAGAGCCAAGTTATAGTTATATGATTAACATATCATTGTTCGTGAGTTGCTCAAATTTAAACTGCTATTCATATAACGACAAAAGTTTTTACTTCTGAACTAGTTTGTGCATATATAACACAACTATATAAAAGGTGCACATCTTTGAATGTTTATGAAGGTTGCAGCAGGGCTCCTTTTAAATCAACTATTTGAGGTAATAAGAACACGAGACTATTAGTTGTAGTATACCTGTCAACAAAAGTCAACGTCACGTGCACGTTACCTTTTAACTCAAGACAAAAACTGTCTACGCAAAGCCTTGACGAATAGCCTTACTTCCATATTACAAACATACCATGCACGATTAAAGCTTTAATTTTGTTTCGTTTGTAAATAAATTAAAAAAGTGTTTTGCATATTTCGATTATGAAAAACTAGCTGGCAACATATATTAGGTTAAACAGTTACATATATATTTATTTCGTAAACCTCAGAACTAAAGTATTTTGTTGATAATTATTTTAGCGGGTGTAATGATCAGAATAGCGTAATCAAGTGTCATTTATCACTTATCAGTTATTTTTGATATTCGACGTACTGAAATATCAGCGGTGATGGTGCCCGAAGAAATGGCACATTAATTCGAAAGATTTATAACTTATTTCTAGCTTATGTTAGTGAAAACAATAGACAGTTATATTTAAACCTTTAACTGAGTGGATAAGATGCATCGATCTTTCTATCAGCGGATGGGCCTGATATTTCAGCTGCTTATGAATGTCCTTCTAATCTACTGCTGCTGTTTTTACGCTGACTGTGACAGAACTATTCAAGTCACCGCACTCAATCGTAAATTTAGCGATGAAGTCTTGATAAAAACAATAGAGAAAACAACTTTGAAATGGTGTGCAGATATGTGTGTGTATGTGACTGACTGTCAGTCTGTTAGCTACAGCGTGGCGTCACAGAAGTGGGAACTTTTCAATATCAACAGCACGTCAGCAATCGAAGAGGAATCTGATATGGTAGATGTAAATAGTACAGCATTGATGGACATCTCCAGTTGGATTCAGGTATAAAAAACACCTCATTATTGAAGTAGCTATGTGTTCACCATTTATTTGTTGTATAATTGGGTTTTAATTCCTAAGATAAAATCTTGAATTCATAAAACAAATATCAAGGCAATGAAATACACACCATTACATTAGAAGAACACCATACTGATTTCTGTTTTGTGTATCACAATAGGGAAAAGGCCCGACAACTAAAATGTATGAATAATCAAACGTCCAACATATTCAAAGAAGATAACCGTGTGAACTCTAACACACAACACAAAGTATCAAAGATCGACAACGAATGGCAACCTCATTACATTTTGTTTCAATAGACTAGACGATGTGCTGTATATGAGAGTACTGTCCAGGTCTATGTTCAGCAACCGGAATTGTACAGTAACCTTTTCAAGGACATATTACGGTTATAAAAGGGACATAGCTGCGAGTGATTACCTTATCTTACTAACATATGAAATTTCCAAGTTTCAATTTGGTATATGTTAATCATAGCTTTAGAAGTAGCAATTGATGATAACAAACTGAAATAAAATGTAAAGAAACTGTTAAACGTGTATACCAAAGTGTGTGTGTAATGTGTAAAAGGGTCTAGGAGCTTGCTATGTTATACCAAATCGTTATAACCGTCACACATTTTTAAATATGACATATGAGTTTGTCCAAAAAGGAGGTAGTCAGGAAAATCACACCTTTCCCATATACCATGAATGTCTTTTATTGTTGCAATGTTATTTTGAATTATCCATAATAGAAATGCCAAAATATTTCGGTTAAGTTTCCAAAGTGACATATCAAATAATATTTTTTTATAAACACTCCAATAAAATAATGGATATATTCTCTGTTTGTAAATTTAAACCATCTCTCACAGCTCGTCCTGCAGCAAACAGAACCTGATTAGAAGACAACTGCATTCGAAACTGTTGTATAGAGTCGACAATAACCTGTAGAGCAATAGTTTCTTTTTAAACCCTTTCCCTAAAAAAAGACGCCTTTTTAAAAAGATGGCTAAAAAAAAGAAATTGCTAAAAACAATTTCTCCTTTTGTCACCATGTTTTTAACTCTATTCAATTATTGTACTTTAAATTACATGTATAGGAAGTTTCCAAATTTGTTCGGTCATGTTTTCAAAGTCGTCTGCTGCAGAATTGTTGTATGTGGGAAAGAGTTATGCAATATTGTCATGTCCGTATCACTATTTCAATACACATTCTTCAAAACTTCCGAGTTTAGACTCTTACACATCAGAAGTTCAAAACTTCTGCATTTATTGAGATCTTCAATATGTGTGTAATCCACCTAAAGTAGATGCTTTTGTTTTATCCGAATTGGTTCGCAACTGGGGTCTTTGGTTTTCCGAATGGTTTACACATGTATAGAAATAACAAACATTACATATAACAGATAGTGAAAAACAGCAAAACATATATGAGGTTTATCCAGCAATTTACAAATCGATCACATACTTAACCACCATCGTCTCTTTGTCACGTATTTGACTTTGGTTCCCGACGCCTTTTTTGGTAGTCGATGCCTCAATATGTTTTACTCCCTCTCCAGCAGATGTTTATTATCCGGAGAGGGTTGACCATGAGGTATATCACTCTCTTTCTTAACGACGCAGTCCTTTGTTTTCCAAAAGATTTACAAATGTAAAAATCGAAAGAACTATAAATATGACAAATAGAAAAAAGCAAAAATAAAAATCAAAGGTTTTTCCAACAATTTCCCAATCTATCATATACTTAGCCGCCTTCGTCTCTTTGTCACGCATTTGACTTTGGTTTATGCCGCCTTTTACTGTTGTGTTGGTTGTAGCCGATGTCTTGTTGCATGATACCGCATTGACCAAATCACCCATACTCATAGTATCATCTTTACCTGACGTAGGAGGTGCATCCAAATCCATGATTATGATGTCGCCTTTTCGCTGTGTCCGTAGACAAAGAAATCTGAATCGTGCATACCATATAATAGTTTCTAATGATTGAGGGACTTTGGTTTCTTTATTGTAAATGCGCAACGAGATGACGCATAAAACCACTGATATACAGCTGTATAACAGTAAATATAAGATATAGGTATATATATAAGCCATTGGCTCTGAACGACAATATCCATGTAAACTATGAATGACAAGAATACAGTGATTGAGACTGACGTTCGTTCCCCGGATGACGACGGCATTACGAACACAACGTTATTAGTGAGACCCAGCAGAATCAATGGTACAATTATATAAGAAACAAAGAAACTACTGCGACGCTTCAAAACGAATCTCAAACTTAAACATGGCAACTTCTGAAATTCACGTTGTCTGCAACATGTTTCTTAGTGAACTAATATATCTTTCATACAAGTGATCGGAGGCAATGGCCATTGTAAATATCAGGAAAGAATGTTGGTCGATCAGGAGTAGGTACATTTTTTTTAAGTAGAAACAAAATGTTGATCTGATAAGTGTAGGCAAAGAACTTTGGTCGACTTGGTATTGTCAACAAAGTTTGGTCGATGAGGAGTTGGAAACGAATGTTGGTCGATGAGGAGTTGGAAGCGAATGTTGGTCGATGAGGAGTTGGAAACGAATGTTGGTCGATGAGGAGTAAGAAAAGAATGTTGGTCGATGAGGAGTAAGAAAAGAATGTTACCCGATGAAGACCAGGGACATTATGTTGGTCGATGAGGAGTAAGAAAAGAATGTTACCCGATGAAGACCAGGGACATTATGTTGGTCGATGAGGAGTAAGAAAAGAATGTTACCCGATGAAGACCAGGGACATTATGTTGGTCGATGAGGAGTAAGAAAATAATGTTACCCGATGAAGACCAGGGACATTATGTTGGTCGATGAAGAGTAAGAAAAGAATGTTACCCGATGAAGACCAGGGATATTATGTTGGTCGATGAAGATTAAGAAAAGAATGTTACCCGATGAGGAGTAAGAAAGGAATGTTACCCGATGGGGAGTAAGAAAGGAATGTTACCCGATGAAGACCAGGGACATTTTGTTCGTCGATCCGAAGTAGAAAATACCGGTGGCCAATGTTGATGATGATGAAAGAATATCGGAGGACGAAGAGTAAGACAATAATGTTGGTCGATTAGAAGTAGATAGAGAATGTTGATCGATTGTAACAAAATAGATTTGGCGTGGCCTAAATAAAAGTCGGTCAGTTAGTGCAGGTTGGTCACGTATGGTTTTAACTTATCGCAGGATTGTCAGGGAGATCATTGTTATATGTAAAGTGATATTAAGCATATTAAGAGTTCATTTCATGTAAATCCGTTGAGAATTAAGGAATTGACGGGTTTAAAAACGTTAATTACGTTAAACTATGTTGCTATTTTCATTTGGCCTATAAAGGTATTGAAACTAGTTGTTGATTGTGAATTACGATTTGCACGGGAATTTTGCCTGTCATCAGGAGGCTCGGGGGTTGATTGGTGCTATATAGCTTACTCAAACATTTGTTTTGACCGTCAGTATCATAGGAGTCGCCAGAGGGTTTTCACTCGTTATAGTGAGAGGTAGTTGATGTGACCAATTCACACGGCATATGGGTATGTAAATTCTTAGTTATTGTGCAAAGGGGTTTTCGGCATAATTTAAGGAATGGAATCTGTGCAAATTTACAATGTTAGGGATTGAGATAATTATTACATGATTGAATTGTTTAGAGAATTTCTGGTTCACGAAGTGAATGTTTTTTACAGAAATTGAGTCCGTTAGGAGCGAGACAATGTGTTATGTTATTGGGAAAGATATGTTGTATGAAAAGGATAAGAATGGAAGTGGGAAATGTAAAAGGATATTAGTATAGAGATGAGCTACCATAGGAGTATAAAATGGTAGCCTGTTAGGTTTACGGAGCATTATTGATATTATTGTAAGACATGGTTATTTATTACAATTTTAGCCGTTTTATGTCTATGGCTAGTCCATATCGATAGCCAGACAAACGAAGGTCCAAACGCAGAAGTTTGAAGAACCAGTGTGTGACGCAGTCCACAACATAATAAGACGTCGTAACGGGGGACATTAGGAGGAGTGCCGTCATAGGACGTGTAGAACCATATATCCACAGTTGTGTGGCTTGTCGATCCCGGAATCCAAGGATATACGCGACGCAATGAATATAAGTACAACGACTCGGTGAAGTCGGGAAGCGGATACAGTTGGATGTGAAGTACAACGTGTATGAACATTCCAAATACAGGGTACAGTAACGGAAGTGATGGGACAGTTAAGTGACTGGGGTGAGAGGGTGTATGAGAGTGCGTGAGTAGTTCTTTTGTTTATAGCCTCTCGATTTGTCAGGAAAGAAGTGATTATTTAAAATTGTATATATTTCATAACTGTAAATTAAACATATATTTTTATTCAACCATCGGCGTTCAATTCTACTTTAGTGAGTTGTCGACCCTTGACCATCTTGTGACAAATGGTGTCAGAAGTGGGATGATTCGCTCGATGTATCGAGGCGGCAACGAACTAGGGTAGAATTGGATAGGTTAATTGTAACTCTGCAGATATTCCTTCATTAGATTCAATTTTACTGGCAATTGTACAGTGCATTTTATACTTGATACAAATAGCTTATGATTTATACATGGGGTTTTAAGTTAATTTTTTTGTTTATTCCCTGTGATGAGACACAGCGGCGCTGCCATAAGCGTTTCTGCAGTAAAGCGTGGAGTCTGAGGGATAGAAGGGTGTGCTTTAAAAGTGTTAAGACTGATATCTGAACATTATAAATAGATTTAGGGTCGTGCATAGTGAGTCTCGAAAGTGGATTATACCGTACAGGATATGCAGAGAATTCAAATATAGATTTGAAGTCCCATGAAGTGTAGTTATTATTAACTTAGATTGTAGTTATTAAGTTTTGATATAGGGTTAGCGTATAGTACTATTGATAATCATGACTAGTATGAAGGAGTTGATAGAGTTGGGCAAGGAGTTGGGTCATGAAGGTGAGAATCTTCAAAAGTTCGTTCAAGATGAACAAGAAAAGGAACGAGAACATAGACTGATAGATCGTGAATTCGAGAAAGAGAAAAAGGAGAAAGAAGTTGAAGCTAAGAGAGAGTTAATGGAACAACAGAGAGAATTCGAGAGAGAGAAGGAAGAGAAAGAAGTTAAGTTATTAGAACAACAGAGATTATTAGAGAGAGAGAAGAAAGAGAAAGAACTTAGGTTATTAGAACGACAGCAAGAAGCCGAGAGAGTATTAGAGAGAGAGAGAAAGAAGAGCTGAGGGATCGGGAGCATAGGAGAGCATTGGAGTTAACTCAATTAGGACATCAGCAGGCGATGGAGTTGGCCAAACAGGGAGTAGGTAAGTCTTTTATTAAAGATCATAAAATCAAAGGACCGAAATTACCATGGTTTGACGAGGATAAGGATAATATGGACAGTTATCTATCCAGGTTTGAGCGATATGCAGACGCACAAGGTTGGAAGAATGATCAGTGGTCATTACATCTTAGTGCATTATTGAAAGGTAAGGCGTTAGATGTTTATTCTAGATTACCTGCAGAGGACGCTTTAGACTAAAGTTAAAGTCAGCATTATTGCAACGTTTTGAGTTGACTGAAGAAGGGTTTAGAAAACGTTTCAAAGTAGCTAGACCAGAAACGGGAGAGACGTTTGTTCAGTACTTACGGAGATCAATGAATTATCTCGAACGTTGGTTTGAATTAGGAAAGATAGTAAAATCGTACGAAGGCGTCATTGATTTTTTGTTACGAGATCAGTTGTTGTCAATTTGCAATAAGGACTTGTATTTATTTTTGAAAGAAAAGATGTTTACAGATGGTAATGAGATGGCGGTACAGGCGGATCTATTTGCTGAAGCAAGAGGTGGGTGTAGGAATGTTGTATTAAGTGGAAATAATAAAGAAAAGGATCAGGTTGCTAGAGGGTTTAGGTCCGATACAGGACAACGACAGGGTTCCAGTACGCAGAAGGCAGGTAATTCTTTCACTAATTGGAAATGTAGCTATTGTGGTGGAAATCACAGATCGGACGATTGTAGGAAAAGGGGTAGTAGGCATAGTATGGCTGCTGTCGACGTTACTGGTGGACGATTTACATCTGGAGATACTAGGAATGCAAGTACTGGTCCATGTGAAAGGTATAGCCACAATCAGGGTAACCAATATTTCAAGGGGAGAGGAAAGCCTCGAGGTCTGTATCGTGGGGGATTAAAGCGAACAGCCAGTTCTAGTTGCATATATTTGTGTAACGATAGTTCGGAACAGCTAGGTGCATGTATGGAAAGGAATTGTCCTACCAAGGAAGGCACAGTTAACGGAGTAAGAGTAAACATGATGAGAGACACGGGTGCCACGTGCGTAGTTGTAAGGAAACGGTTAGTACAGGAACATCAGTTCTTAGGTAAGGAAAGATGTTGCAAATATATCGATGGATCTGAGCATTATTTTCCGGTAGCAATGATAGAGGTGAAGACTCCGTATTATGAGGGTACAACGGAGGCGTTATGTATAGACACTCCACTCTATGATTTAGTTGTAGGTAACATTACAGGCGCGAAATATCCGGAACCCGGAGATGTATCAAATGCAATGCAGACTCGGTCGCAAACAGAACAAAATCCTAAACCATACAGGAAATTACATGTTCCAGGTAAGATTTTAGATATATCGCAAGCAGAATACCGCGACCTGCAGATGGCAGATGAAACTTGGTCGAAGACGAGAGAAAAGGCGAGTGAAAGAACTTTTCATAATTGCAAAGGGGGTGGACAGGTAAGGTATCTGTTTAAGAACAAACTATTGTATAGGGAATTTGAATTTCCTAATCGGAAGCAGTCTTATCAGTTAGTTGTTCCTAAGACGTGTCGGGAAGCGGTTTTAAAGATAGCACATGAGTCATTGATGGCAGGGCATTTAGGTATACGAAAAACTAGGGACAGAGCATTAGCAGAGTTCTATTGGCCAGGGGTTTGTTCGGAAGTCAGTCGGTATTGTAGATCATGCGATATATGTCAACGAACGATGCCAAAAGGTAAGGTTCAAAAAGTACCATTAGGAGAGATGCCATTAATAGAAACGCCTTTTAAGCGTGTAGCAGTTGATTTAGTAGGACCAATCGAACCAATGACAGACAGGAAAAACAGGTACATTTTAGTCATGGTAGATTATGCTACAAGGTATCCGGAAGCCGTTGCTTTACCAGGGATTGAGACTGAACGAGTAGCGGAAGCATTGGTCGATATGTTCAGTAGACTAGGAATACCGGAGGAGATGTTGACGGACATGGGATCACAGTTCACATCTAAGATGATGGCTGAGGTAAGTAGACTTTTATCCTTACGTCAGTTGACTACAACGCCATACCACCCAATGTGTAACGGATTGGTGGAAAAGTTTAATGGAACATTGAAACGGATGATTAAGCGTATGTGTAGCGAGAGGCCCAAGGATTGGGATAAGTACATTAATGCTGCGTTATTTGCGTATAGGGAAGTGCCACAGGAAAGTCTGGGGTTTCCCCCATTTGAATTACTCTATGGCCGGACGGTCAGAGGACCGTTGAGCATTTTGAAAGAGTTATGGTCTGGCGAGGTCAATGATGTTGAAGTGAAATTGACATACCAGTACGTAATAGATTTACGTGAGCGACTCGAAGAGACATGTAAGATGGCACAGGATGAGTTAAGTAAGGCAAAGTCTAGACAGAAGATATACTATAACAAACGGGCAAAGGACAGAAGTTTCCCGATAGGTGCCAAGGTTCTGGTATTACTTCCGGTAAGTCACAATAAATTATTATTGCAGTGGAAGGGTCCATTTGAAGTGATCAAGGTGATGAATAAGGTAGATTATAGAATTAATATGAAGAGTAAGGAAAATACTTTTTATGCCAATATGTTGAAACAGTACAATGAGCGAAGTGCTGATGACGGTAGTAGTGATAAAGGTATATTAGCAGTTGTTTGTTCTGCAGTTATTGAAGATAGTGAAGATCGGAAATTAGATAATGCAGACGTAGATTGGGTAGATGAGAAGATACCTTTAGAGTGTCTTTCTAGAGTAGGTAACGAGTCTAAGAAAGATGTAGACGTTTGTAAAGAATTGTCTCCTGAACAGAGGGAACAGGTTGACATGGTTTTGGAAGAGTTCGCCGATGTTTTGACAGACATACCGGGAACTACTTCACTTGTTGAACATGATATTAAATTAAATACATCAGAACCCATCAGGTTCAAGGGTTATCCTATTCCATACCAGTCAGTGGCAACAGTAAACGAAGAGGTCAGTAAGATGTTAGAGTTAGGAGTCATAGAGCATTCTAATACACCGTTTTCGAGTCCTATAGTATTGGTTAGGAAGAAGGACGGCACAGTTCGTTTCTGTATATATTTCAGACAGTTAAACAGGGTGACAGTGTTTGACGCTGAGCCAATGCCAAATATCGAAGAGATATTCTCGAAGGTATCGAGGGCAAAGTATTTTACTAAAATTGATCTTAGTAAGGGTTATTGGCAGGTGCCGTTGACAGAGCAGGCGAAAGATATGACGTCTTTTGAAACGCCAAAAGGGTTGTTTCGGTTCAACAAGATGCCTTTTGGTTTGGTTTGTGCAGCAAGTACTTTTTGTAGATTGATGAGGAAGGTTTTAAAGGATTTAGATTTTGCGGATAGTTTCATAGACGACATATTAGTATTTACCGTTACATGGGAGGAACATATAACCGCTTTAAGAGAGATTTATAGTAGGTTGAAGGTAGCTAAGTTAACAGCTAGACCGAGTAAATGTAGCATAGGATTTGGAAATCTGGAATGTTTGGGACATGTCATTGATAGGGCTAGTGGGTTGATGCCAGTTCAGGGGAAGATAGAGGCACTACAAAAAGCAGAAAGACCGATTTCGAAGAAACAGGTTAGATCTTTTTTAGGGGTAGTTGGGTTTTACAGAAAATTCATTCCCAACTTTTCTGCAATTGCAGTACCTTTAACAGATCTTACTAAGAAAGGTCAACCAAATAAGGTTATGCGGGGAGAATGTCAGGAAGTTGCTTTTCAGACTTTGAAGAAAAGTTTAGTAGGTCCTCCTATATTGAAGTTACCGGAATTTGATAAGTCTTTCATCCTTAGAACCGATGCTTCAGACATTGGATTAGGGGCGGTATTGTTACAGGATTCAGAAGGTGAGAAATTACCGGTTGCGTATGCAAGTAAGAAATTGTTAGACAGGGAGAGAAATTACTCAGTAATTGAAAAGGAGTGCCTTGGTGTTATTTGGGGAGTGTCGAAATTTCATAGGTATTTGTTTGGCAAGGAATTCATCTTAGAGACTGATCATCAGCCTCTGACTTATTTAAATAAGTCTAAGATGGCGAATTCCAGACTAATGCGATGGGCGTTATCTTTGCAGCCCTATAGGATGAGCATAAGAGCGATTCCAGGTAGAGAAAATGTAGGGGCAGATTACTTAAGTAGAGTAGAGAGTCAAGTAGAGGAATCAGAAAACAGTTAGTGAAATGAGTATTTCAGGCACACATTGGAGTCATGACAGCTGTGTAATCGTGTATATATATATAAGGAATGCAATACTAAGGGAAATTAAGATACGGGTTGTAAATAGTACAGGGAACGAACCGGGTGTATTTTGTTAAATAGACAAAGTGTAACCACTTTATCCTTGGGGGGAACGTGTTGTAACAAAATAGATTTGGCGTGGCCTAAATAAAAGTCGGTCAGTTAGTGCAGGTTGGTCACGTATGGTTTTAACTTATCGCAGGATTGTCAGGGAGATCATTGTTATATGTAAAGTGATATTAAGCATATTAAGAGTTCATTTCATGTAAATCCGTTGAGAATTAAGGAATTGACGGGTTTAAAAACGTTAATTACGTTAAACTATGTTGCTATTTTCATTTGGCCTATAAATGTATTGAAACTAGTTGTTGATTGTGAATTACGATTTGCACGGGAATTTTGCCTGTCATCAGGAGGCTCGGGGTTGATTGGTGCTATATAGCTTACTCAAACATTTGTTTTGACCGTCAGTATCATAGGAGTCGCCAGAGGGTTTTCACTCGTTATAGTGAGAGGTAGTTGATGTGACCAATTCACACGGCATATGGGTATGTAAATTCTTAGTTATTGTGCAAAGGGGTTTTCGGCATAATTTAAGGAATGGAATCTGTGCAAATTTACAATGTTAGGGATTGAGATAATTATTACATGATTGAATTGTTTAGAGAATTTCTGGTTCACGAAGTGAATGTTTTTTACAGAAATTGAGTCCGTTAGGAGCGAGACAATGTGTTATGTTATTGGGAAAGATATGTTGTATGAAAAGGATAAGAATGGAAGTGGGAAATGTAAAAGGATATTAGTATAGAGATGAGCTACCATAGGAGTATAAAATGGTAGGCTGTTAGGTTTACGGAGCATTATTGATATTATTGTAAGACATGGTTATTTATTACAATTTTAACCGTTTTATGTCTATGGCTAGTCCATATCGATAGCCAGACAAACGAAGGTCCAAACGCAGAAGTTTGAAGAACCAGTGTGTGACGCAGTCCACAACATAATAAGACGTCGTAACGGGGGACATTAGGAGGAGTGCCGTCATAGGACGTGTAGAACCATATATCCACAGTTGTGTGGCTTGTCGATCCCGGAATCCAAGGATATACGCGACGCAATGAATATAAGTACAACGACTCGGTGAAGTCGGGAAGCGGATACAGTTGGATGTGAAGTAACGTGTATGAACATTCCAAATACAGGGTACAGTAACGGAAGTGATGGGACAGTTAAGTGACTGGGGTGAGAGGGTGTATGAGAGTGCGTGAGTAGTTCTTTTGTTTATAGCCTCTCGATTTGTCAGGAAAGAAGTGATTATTTAAAATTGTATATATTTCATAACTGTAAATTAAACATATATTTTTATTCAACCATCGGCGTTCAATTCTACTTTAGTGAGTTGTCGACCCTTGACCATCTTGTGACATCGATGAAGATGAAAAAAGAATGTTGGTCGATGAACAGATGATAAAAGTGTTGGCTGATGAGGAAACAATGAATGGCCGAGCCATAGTTCGAACTCACGTCCCATTAATTAATTGTCCCCATCGTTACCAACCATAAACTATCACTGCTCGACAAGAATGTTGGTCGATGAGAAAGGGGAAGGGAAGAAGCAGCAACAACAGAAGAAGAGGCGTCGGTAAAAAGGCTCAGTAAAGTTACCAATAAATCAAAGAAGAGATAGCCTGTTACTAGATAGATACATTTTCACTTGACAGTTTTCAATTAACATCTACTTGTTTAGAATTTCCACGTGGTTACGCCCAACGTGTCCTTTTGTTAAAACATCTATTCCGTTGATCCTTAACTTCACGTGTCACTAAATGGGGGAAATGAAGGAAAAACTAACGATTTCCTACTTACGGACGCATTTTGATGCATCTTCAGCAGACCACTTTTAAAAACATTGTGGAAAAAAGAGAGTTTACTGATGTTGAGCAATTTCTCATTTCACCACAATGTACTAAACTTTATTCAAATATTTTACTTCAAGTCTTAGATGTTCTAAGTATTCAGAAAAGTAAAATATTTCCAAATCTTTTGAGATCATTATTTAAATGACTTGATTTGTTTATGCTGTAAACATATTCATCAAACACTACCGGGACCAGTGATGTTATTCCCATCCAATGAAGTAGAAGTAGAAGTACTCAAGTAGTGTTTTACATTATAGGCAAGTGCTCATTGTAGGGACAAAACTTATGATATTAAAAGTTTATACAAGCCACTCAGAATATATTATACTCGCCATGACAATAGCACACTACATAACATGGCTTAATATACTAGCATGTCTAGTATGTTCAATGGCTAATATCACTGAAACCCATTACGAACCATTTATTATTTAATAAGAAAACAAAACCTGTTGTATTGGTACTTTTGACGTTGTTGCAGGTAAATATTTTAAATTTTGCTTATTTTACTGAAATATAGCGTCTTACAAAAGAGCTGTGGTCAAAAACTGACAAAAATTCATAAATTTCTTTAAATTTCTCTTATAAATATTTAACACAAATATTGCTTTTTATTATTCTCTTAAAATTGTACATCAGTCTACAACCAGACCGACCACCTTCTTACCGCAACTTACTTTTCTGGTGTGTTGTAAGATAACGGAATCGGTACGTATCGGTTCTAAAACACTCAACAAATTGCAAATCATTCATGTGAATGAATGGATTTCAAGCCAAATTAAAGATCACTTATAGATATCATATTTCTGTGTCAAACATTAAACAAACGCAATAGCAAATACTATATTTAAACAAGAACATTTTCCTAGAATAATAGCTTTGTTGCACACAATTGAGTCGAGTCCCGGTAGCTCACTCGGTAACGACGCGGACTGTCAATCCAGGGGTTGTGAGTTCCAATCCCGGCTCGGCCAACTTTCTTTCCGACGTTTGACAAAAGTCGTTGCGATATGCGTCATTCGTCTTGCACCAATGGGCTAAGTCTATGTGGAAAAGCAGCCAGTTGCTTGGGAAGATTGTTGTGTGAAGTACTGGTGTGCGAAAACCAGGAAACATATGAGTAGGTGAACTGGCCGCCGTGATATGACTGAGAAACTGTTAAAAACGGCGTTAAACCCCAATCAATCAAGCACACAATTGAAGTAACATATCTTGATGAAAGAAACCTAATTAAAAAAAACATTTCACGGATTTAATTCGACAAAATACCTTAGATAACTATCAAGGTATGTCGGTTCCCTCCAGTCATTTGATCGGACAACAAGGACATCTCGCTATACTAATTGAGATTAGCTGTTAATATATTATGTTCATCATCACATAATTGTCATTTGCTCATAGTTCTTCCCTTGGAAATGCTTAAAATCTTTCCGATTTCACACATTCTGTAAAAATCAACGACAGACTACGGATGGTGGATAGAGAGTGATCAGAATACATCACATTGAGCCTTCTGCTCAAGTGATCTAAAACCACAACAAAAAGTGAGATAACAAAACACAAATGTAAGTGTATATTGACTTTCCAGTTTAAATACTCAGAAAGTCAAACAATTAAAGGGTTACTTATATAATTATCATTTATGTTGTCTTAGATATTCTATAACACATCACATTGTGGGCTGTGGCCGGGTACCCCTTTGTATTAACGCATTGTAAGCATCAAGCGTATAGCTATTCTTTTAAGTAGTCCATTCAAAATAAGTTGAATGCAAATATGTTTTGGGATCGAGTAATTAACTCATTATAGATCGGGCGCGTGAGCCCACGGTGTTAAATTTATGATCAACTTTGCCTTACATTCCACGAAAGTTCATCTAGCTTATTCAATTAACCGAATCCAACACATAAAATACATTATGAGCCAAACATATTTTCCAGATATCTTTTCCTGTGAAGAATTGGTAAATGTGAATTTAAAATGTTAAACAAGCTTTAATCTGGTAAATGTAAGGCATGAGACGGATTCACTAATATCTATTTTCAATATATTTATAATTGTTTAAGAACTTTGATTGAAATAGTAATTATTTAACATTACCTACTTACAGCTTTGCTATATCTTGCTAATCTTTGTGATTACTCATCTTATACGAAGTAAAAATAGATATATTTCATAAAGTTCATAGCGGTAACGACAATATATTCGTTTAGATACGAGGATTAACTTATATTCCTAGTCAGATTAATACTTTGCATTCTGGAAGTGTACGAGCAGTTCGGAAAACGTTCTGAAAGAATACTGGAAGGGTTCTGGCTATTCACTATACGTTCGGCGGCATAAATGAAACAAGAGGGCCAAGATGGCCCTAAATCGATCACCTGAATGATAGTAAATTAGAAGCAGATATTTAACTGCAAATATCTGTGAAAAATTGATCAGGAGTTCAAATAAAACTGCAAGGAGTGGACACTCAGCAAAAGAAATAGTTTATCAGTAAAAGCCATTTGTATCTTGAAATCTAAAAAGAACTTTAATAAGAATGGAATTATAAAGTTTTGTCATTTTGCACCTTTCCTTATGCGGCTTTGCTGCCCTGTTTGTCAACGAAATCAATATGGCTTTTACAGTTTTTGTAGAGAGTCACTCAAAGAACATTTCTGCCAAATTATCTTGGAATCTGACAAATGGATTATGGAGATGGAGGTTTTTAAAGTTTGGGTATTTTTCTCAATTTCTGATGCCGCAGCAACAAAGGTTCTACATAGAATGTAAGTCTTTGAACAATTTTGAAAGAGGACCATCAAAGGAACATTCCTGTGAAGTAACGTTGAAATGGTAGGAGTTGTCATTTGTTGCTAAAAGTTCAATTTACCTCTTTTGTGATGAGAGGTTGCTATGATTTTGTAATCAATCAATACGGCTTGAAAAAATCAAGTAGAGGATCACTGAAGTAAGATTCCTATTCAATTTTCTTAATATCAGACAAGGACTTTTCAGATGCCTCCTGACTGCCATTTTTTTTCAACCAAACAGTATGCCTTGAACAATCTTCGTAGTGGGTCACCCAAGGAATATTTATACTAAACTATATTGGTATATTGTTGAGATTTAAGAACAATCGATTACAAGACTCGAGCTATTTATAGAACCTTTTGGAATTTCCAGAAACCTTCTACTGGGTCATTGAGTTGAGAGTTCTTTGCAAGGCAGATAGAACGCGCAATGATATGTATTATCTGCCCAAATATGAAGAAAGATAATATTTACACAATTTGACTCTGCAGATATTATCTCAATAAATCTCAAATCTTAGAATCAATCCGGTACCAAAGTAGCACTGACATGATTATTATTAATCGTGTCTCTGCATCACTGATGGAACTATATATATATGGCCGTTTAACGGATGTAGGTAAATTGGTTTGAAGTAAGGAATAAAAAGTCAACAGACTGTTCAAAACTGACTATGTAATTTTTTTCGTTGTTGTTGTTTCTGTTAGCATTGTGTCGATTGGCAAACCAATCGCCACAAAAAACTACTCGCATAGACTGGTTCACTAATCTTAAGCTTCTATTGCAAACTCGAACGAGAACCAGTCTAGCGACGAACTGCGATGGAAATATCCGAGAGCTTACGGTAAAATACGGCGCATGCAAGCCCGTTGACCATTGCGCCAGTGGTAGTTCTAAACACAACCAATATATGCACTGGTGCTGATGCACCCGCGCAATAACATTACTACAAGATGCCCTAGTACAGATGGGATGACTGAAGGAGAATGAGATGGCAGAACGCACAATAGAGTGCAGAACCCTGAAGAGAGTGCAGAACCCACAGGAGAGTGAGAGAGACAGTAAAGTGAATGAGACCATACCTATCCTCTTCAGCCACCAATGCACACATAACTAAGTTGTAGCGGTAAAGTGCAAAAACCAAACTATCCCTCAACCGGGCGAGCCGATCGCACTATGCAGGTACCCGCAAGCGCTGTGGAGGTATCACCGGCATTCTCGTAAGAATGTTTGTCTTGATGCTATCTAAGTCAAGTTCGAATATGAGTCATATTGGGTCAGAAACTAGATCATTCGGCAAAATTAAAGGGAAATCTTTTTAACACTCTGGATATTGCATTAACTTGAGTATGTTTAAACTGTTTCTGTTTTCAAATTAGCAGTTTCATAATATTTACTATTCTTGATATGATCTTTAAACTTCTTAACAATAAATACATAATATAAGCTGCAATTGTTATTTTCTTTCACATTTTCCCTACTTCTTCAACCTTCCTGCAGCCCCAAGGCCGTCAGCACTTTCAGTGCTTTGATTTTATGACGCAGCAACCAAAGTTCTGCATATAATTAAATGTTTTGAATTCGTTTGAAGGGCAACTTAGGAATCATTCTTGTGAAATGATTTTGAGTAGTTTTAGAGAAAAAATTTGAACGGAATTCGATAAGACGGACAACGGATATGGAGTGATCACAATAGCTTACCTCAGGTGAGCTAAACAAGAGAACGAATTGCTCAAAATTATATTATTTACATTAGGCATACCCTTCTATGGTTGCATTTAATGTTTAAATTGCCTAGCCTTTGTGATAAAAGTCTAGCGTTGCAGAATGGTTAGATAGTTTGAAAATATTAAAATGTCCAAAAAGCTAACCATTCAAATCGTTATTGAATATATCGAAACGTGACAGTGTTGAATAACGATTAATATCCTCATGTCAGGTAAACAAAGCCATACCAGTGAATATAAAAAGTAACCGAAGCCACCTTCAGTCAAAATATGTACTATGGAATACGTCTTAAACTAACAAAGCAGATCCTTGCTGCAGCCAACTTCAGTAAAATTATTTACTATGGAATATATCTAAACTTTGGACCAATAATTTACAATGTTTACATTGTTATCGGCTGTTTTACCTTTCGTCCAATGTCAATGTTCCGCCAATTCAATTATATGACATGGCCTAGTATTATTCTAAACTTTGCGTACCAATTTCAATCATGCAATCGTATAAAAGACATGTTAAAGTTGCCAGAGTTTTATTTAATGTGTCAACAATGTATGAATTGAGATAAAACTCCGGATTTGCAAATATTTGAAGAGTCTTAATGTATTTGATGTAGGAGTTGCATTTAAATCAGTATGCTTACGTATAGGTAAAATAACAGTTTATCCTTTATCTAAATACGTGTTCGGCTTTCACGAAATATTTCGGTTTCCGTTTCAATTGATAAAGGTTAATTGTGTATTCTAACCAATAATCGTGTAGTCGTTACATGTGAGTATTTCTAGTCGCAAGGCACATCCATTGATAACATCGGAAGGAATCACTCTAACACACATCACTGCCAGCGCTTCGTCAAAGAAATTTCGATGAATCGAATAAACATCTTCGTTTCCTTTGTAAACCTATGTAAAATTAAGTATATGACATACATATGACATTCCTGTATATGAAAGATGAAACAAACATAATAATAATGTTTACGGGTCTTGAATACATCTAGTCGTTTTTGTAAGCCGACTGATAAAGATCATTTATATATACATATATTACAACATTATTTTAAATATGCAATTAAAAGTAGAGCATGTGGATGCAATAAATGCAGAAAACTTCATATGAAAAGTTTTCAATCTAATGCCAGATACCTGAAACATGCACACAAGTTTGTAATAAATACAGGTAAAAGTAATTCAGATGATTTATACAGGCATATATTCTTCTCATAGATTAAAAACATTGTTTATCATGTAACAACATGACATGAGATAACAACATTCTTTGTCAAATTTGACTTATGCAGTTATAATGCAATTGGTTCTAATATTATTTCTACAGCCATAATCCAGGACAACTAGCTGTAGCGTACATGCATGATGCAGATATATTTTGGCGATTAAGCAAGATCCAAATTATTATGATTAACTGATGTTTCTTGAAACCTTCTAACACATTCGACAGTTTTAAAATCTAATCTGGATTTAACTTATTGGACATGCCCTTTAAATAAATGAGAACAAGAAATACCATATCCGTCCCATTGGAGTACCGATGTGTGGTGTAAGATATACAGTCGGGACTGTGCGCGACTTTGTAACCCGTCACCCAATTAAGACCAGCACCTTTAGTTTCCAACCCGCCGATCAAAACTGTCCGTCCAAATGTAACCTTTAATTTACACAATACATGTTAATTAATTTGTGAAAATAAGTGTCTTTGTTATTTAAAATTTTAATGTTTGTACACAATGTTTTAAAATAATTAGTGCCGTGTTAAATTGAATTGTCTCGTAAATGATTAATTTCTACATTTGGGTTTAAAAGATTAACCCTTTGACTACATATCCGATTGTTCGAAGCCTGTCCCACCGGAAAAAGAGGCTTGCTAGACGTTGCTTTCATGTCGTCTGAACAGATTCAATACATCCATGCTCACTGATATACCTAGACTTGTGGACTCTTCTAAATGCAACAGTAGGACAATTCCATTATTTAAAGAATCGACATTGACGGGCCTAAAGTGTTCTGTAGCAGATAATTCTGACGTTTCTGGTATCCGAACCTCTGCATCCAAGCATTTGCATCTTAACCAGTCGTAAATCCGTCACTTAATTTAGAAGAACCCTTTGGCGAAAAATGCACAAGCCATATCTATTACCAGTGATGTGCAATTAAATCACACACACCAGTTGGTTAGTTCCCCGACAAAACGTCCACAACCACACACACACACACACACACATATATATATATATAAATAATTTGGAGACACTTTCAAGCTGTAATTTATATTTAAAAGAAGGCCATAACAGTTGTCCGGCGATTAGGATTAATTCAAGCAATAGTGTAAGAGGTCGATGAAGAGAAATTCTTAATTATCCGTTGGGGAACTGGTTGAGCAAGTTTAGATGAGAAACACAAATGGAACACTTGTTTTTTTTTTAATTAAAAAGACACTGGGCATTTGGTTATGAGATGTCGTTTCAATATATATCTATTTTTAACTCAGGCGGCAATGTTGTTGTGCAGTAGACGGAAATACGTCTGGTAGAGGGCCACACTATGAACAAGTGTGTGAAGTTTTGTCTATTCGAAGTATATTGTGCAGCGGAGCAGAACGGTTAAAGTGATTTTGGTAGATTTAAGTGATCTGCATTTGAAATGCAGCATGACCTTTGTGAAGTTATGTTGTCAGGGTCAAACTGTTGATGTTCAACAACGACGGACGCAGGGGTCCCACCAATTAGTAAAGCTACACATGAGTACTCCATGCTAATGAGCTAACTTAATAAGTTACAAAGAAACGCCTTACATACGTTTCATTTACAAAATACGAAGACATGTTTATTAGCAATCATACAATTTCGATATTTGATATTTGATTAACGTGAGCAAACTTTTTCGAGAGAAGAAAACTGAGTTTCTAGGTTAACAATCAGTCGCATCTTAAAGCCAATATTCATATATCTCATCGCATGAAGCACTGTTCAGACGTATTACTTAATCAGGTAAAGTCACGGTACCAATGTCGATGGATTTTTTTCAGCTATTACACGAACGATATATACCTGCACATAATCTTCAGATTCACAACCATTGCTCGAGGTCCATCCACTTATTGATGAGAATAGGATTTGTTTTGTGTCCCACTGGTTTTGGTCGGTTACTGTTATTGTCAGATTGTAATACAACGGCTCTAGGATGTGATGCGTACAGCGTTCTTCAACTGCAGGAATCGGTCACATAACACTATTAAGGACAACAGGTAGATCAACGGAATGTTTGACATAATCCTAATCTTAAACATTTTCTTTTGATTTTCATTTATATAATGTTGTTCTATATAACAGTATTGTGAAAGTTACATCACCCTAAATCACCTGTATGAAAAAGTGATCGTTAACAGACTCAATTTCGAAAATGAGCATGGTGCGTATTATGACGAACCAGAGATGTTTACCTATGTGCATTATCTGTACCAGTGCTTTACCAAACACTTGTTCTGTAATAAGATAATACTAATGCTTATCCTCCTGAAGACTTAGGACGTCGTCATACAAATTAATGGATAGGGAGGGTTAATAAAAGGGTCTGTAGGTGGACACTCTACCTGTATAATATCTGTATGTCCTGGACCATTCCCCGCTGCATAAACAGAAAACTTGCCAAAGCCATTTCGGATTCGGGATGGAAGTCATGTATGGCCAAAACACAAAAGCAACCAGCCATAACGTATCGACAAATTCCTCCGAGAAGTCGTGTCGGCCATGGTCAGGGGTCTTGTAATAAGCACAACCTGAAACGAAGACAAAAGAGACGTGTTAGACAGAATGGGTCTTGTTTCTTTTGGTAGTGCCAGAGCATTTTCTGTTCGACTAAATAAGACGTATAATTCATGTGAGTAGTCCTACCGGTGTTTATAGTGTAATGCATCAATATGGGAAAATAATATGTTGGACGAGTTCCAGAATTTGGACAGAGTATCGCCGAAGGAACGAGTCTGAACACAATAGTTTCATATAATGAGGAAATAACCTTTTCATTGTATAATTATTATTTTTACTATTTAAAAAATGTCGTTTTATGTGTTTGAAACACTTCGAGCATGGATTTAGAAAATAAACAATTGCTTTGAATTGTCTTGATAAATTAACATTTACGATTTTATCGCGCAAGTATTGCCCTTTACGATGGTTGCTAAGGTTGTCCGCCATTGTTGTTCCCCATTTGGTTTCGATTAGAAATTGAAATGTCTACAAAATGATGTGTAAGGTTCTTTCTAACAGTGTATTTCATAAAGAATTCGTGTATAAATTCAATCTAGTATTTACGCCTGGATATTTGTGTTACGATGAAGAATTGTCTAATTGACCGAGACGAAGTCGAGGTCAATAGTTCTCTATTTCGGGTCAATAGTCAATTGCGAGGAAGAATAGTTTTTTCTCAAAAGGAGTAAATAGCTGTTTTATTATATATCTTCATGAAAAACACATATTTTAACTAGTTTATTTATTACGTTGCTGTCGTCATTTTAATTGGGTAAATTTATGTAACATAAATGTAGATTCTAACATAAACGTAGGATTATTATTGTAAATGCAGGAAGAATTCAGTATACTGTTACATGGCACGCGCGTTAAAATGTTGGTTATGCACGTGCATGACGTCATTTCAAACAATAACGACCCCTTTTAGACGCGAGTGCCATGTAACAGATAAACTATTGACTCGAAAATGAACTATTGGACCTGAATTTTAGAATAAAAGCGAAAAGGAGTCAAATAGTCATTTTGTATTGAATCACACGTGACTGCTTCTCGTCCAATCAAATACTTTGATTCATAGTAGGTATATAACAATTGATAGTGTTAGATGTTAGATGGTTCAGTTTTGTTTCATGCTTTTAAAAATAAATATGGTCAAATAAGCTTGTTGATCTTTACTTTTTATTACACGACACAACGCAAGATACTAACGCCAATACATAACAAAGAAGGATAGATAACATTATAGAATCATGAAAATGTATTTCATCTTCTTCCAGCTTCGACATTTTCCATTTTGACTTTGTCAATCGCAAAATAATGTTTAAAGTGAATGTTGAACATTCGCCGAAGAAAAGACATACTCTCTGTAATGCAAACTTACCGTACGGTATACACGTTGTCAGCTGTTTATGCGGCATACAAACGGTATGTTGAGCACATGGTTTCTCCCAGCACCCATCCGTCCGTTCCTTAAACAATGTAAAATAACATCAGACTTGTCCAGTGAAAAGTGTGAACACTAAAGTACAGGCATTAACTTAGTGTCGAGGTTCCAAAATATATATGAATATACTTTGATTGCGTTGCAAGTCAGCATCTCGGGTTTTGTTATGATAACTAATGAAATTCAATTGCTAGCTATCAACTAAACATCTTATTTTATTCACAATCTGATACAGACAACCGTTTTGACTACTTAGAACAATTTGCATTACCTACATGCTAACATCATTAACGTGATATAACGTCATGTAATACACGCTATTAATAGTACCTTTTCATGTCAATTGATTGATTAGTGTTTTACGCCGCTTTTAGCATGTTTTCAGTTATATCACGGCGTTTCCTTTGTAAGTAACCAGTTCTCGTGGTGCATATTTCCTGACACACGACAGTCAGTCGAAATGCTGACCCCTAAGCGCAAAGGAGGGCAGTCATTACTACCATTTCCATGTCAAGGAAGGAATATGCGTTATGTTACTTTCACTCAGTCGAAAGAAAATTACCCTTTATAAAACAAAATATACCAGAACAACAACACTCCGTGGTACTAACGTCTTTTAACGTAATACCAATTGTATCCTAAGAGGATCCATACTTTATTAAGGTTATGCATACAATTACAGCTATACCAATTGTATTACCTTACTATGTAATCAGATTGCATATTCTAGAATTTCGGAAGCCTGATTTATCGCATAGCCCAGAAACATTAATCTACATGGTGATGCAATTACTAGTATCAAACAAGAACTAATAGTTTATCAGTACTACCAGTTTTGTATTTCTGACACAGATGGATCAGTCAACAAAATACCCTTGCAACCCTGAGCCCACACGATTGAACATATTTGTAAAGTGTTTGGCATGGTTAATACGTGGATTTGAACCCTGGTCTCTCGCATTAAAGGTGAAACCTACACCAGAGATGCTGTGTGGAAATGAAATTTCAGGTGTTTACACATACCTGAATTCAATTCGAGATGTCCACCAATGCTATACTATTTTCCATAACATATTCTTCCATTGCTGCTGACGTACTATTGATTGAATAGAGCTCACAATTCTTTGACGCCACAATGTAGCTAACATACTGACAGTCAGTTACATAGACACACATATCAGCACACATATTCAAAGATGTGTCCTTAATTGATTTTATCTGATATTCAATGACAAGTTTACGATTGAGTGCGGTCACTTGAAATTTTCTGTCACCGTAAACGTGAAAACTACAACAGTATATCAGAAGGGCATATACCAACAGCTGATATGGAACGCCCCTTCGCTGATAGGAAGTTTGCGGCAATTTATACATACTGTTCAAAATGTTTCTATTCATTTGAATGAATGAATGAATGTATATTGTTTTATGGCGCATCGACAGCTAAGGTCATTTAGCGCGCAATTAAATTTAAGTATTCATGATCCCTGAGTAAACAAACCAGTACTAGTTCTATTCATTTGATTTCACCAAATAATTAGCTAGATGTACATGACAAATCTTTCAAATTCAACTGTCATATCTTCGCGAAAACGTCGAGTATCAGGGTTAATTCAACCATAATAATTTTGGACATTTGAATACGTTCTCCGGATCATTTCACCAATTAGGGTGATAATGAAAACCGCTAGTGGCTTGTTATATATCGTATGCTCACGAACTCAAACTAACTATTAATGTCAGCCTCAACACTTTATAAAGAGAATATTGAGTCGTCAGATAGTGTTTCACGATCGAAATGTAAAAATCTTTTGAGATATGTTTTTAAAAAAAACACATTAAATCTTTGGAACAAGTTTATGGTATTTTGCATAGGGAACCAAGGATATGTTTCTTGGCTGTGTGAATGCAATTTTAGGTTTTAATTAAGATAAGGTTTAAGAAACGTTGAGCTTAACTTAAACACATTAATAAGCTTGCTGCGACCTCCATATACATTCATTCGTATGCAATTAGAAAGGCTAATTTATCAAACAAACAAAATTCTACTGAACTATAAAAGTATTTATTATCAAAATTGATTTATAAATATAATGTTGTTCTTCTCTATGTAGGAAAGAGATCAGACGTATGGCCTTTTTTGTCATAGATAATGCCGTATAATTTTAAGCAATTAATGCACACACATATATATATATAATATGTTAAGTATATGAAAAAAACTTGCCTAATATAAAACGCGAATACAAAGTAGTAATTCAAATAAGAATAATGTGCTGTTTTTTAATTCCAAATGAATCTTAAACAAAAGCTGAAGCAAATCCTGAGATCATATACAGTTTTCTCGAGATTTACCATAATATGCTTGTATCAATTATTTCATATACCTTATATGTAATTTTGTATATTTTTACATTTGCTTTACTATGTGTTATATGTCAACAACATGTAAACCGTTATAGTAATAAATAACTCGTGTGTGTTATTTTATGTTAATGTTTGTACGATATGGATGTATTTAGAAAGTATAGCTTCCCGTGTGATTGTATATTGTGCGTAAGACATTAACTCATTTAAAAAATCATAATGGATCATCATTACCAAACAAACATTTGTTATACATATTGGGAGCTTCAACCAACCGGTAAGTAATGTACATCAATAAACAGTTAATAGGTCCATAATGCGGTGTGTTTTCCTGCAATGAGGTCCAACCTACAAGTTGGTCCAAATATCTAAGGGTAATTTTCTAAAAAATAATTTGTATTTATTGGTTTTATCATAAACAATGTGGCTTGCGATCAGCACCTTACGTATTGTAAAGTTTTATTGAAAATGAATAAAAAACACACATACACTAGAAATCAAGTTTGAACTGATCAAATAAAATTCTGAATATTATTCACATAGTTAAGCTGCTTTTCTTAGTTCAACTTATGGTCATGTATATATCATTATATTCAGCGAGTGTTTGAGACTATCAGCCTCATAACATTGATTAAAATCAATCCGGTCGGAATATGTATCGTATGAAAGAGCTTCGTACATATCCGAGATTATCTTTGCCGATAGTCTGTAGTGGACATACTACTTTGCTGGATATCCAAATAGAAAGCTATAATCACTAAACAGATTGGTAACCGTAACATTATCCATCGATTAAACGACGAGAGTTCCTTGTAACTGTTTCTTTGAATCGAAAAAAATATTTTATCAAACGGAATACCGTTCAACACCTTGAATGTTTTCGCGAAACACATGAGATAAAACGTTGACCTTTAAAAGGAAAAACATAAATATCATAGTTATACTCAAGACACTTACGTTATATGTGCATGTCATACATTCGACAATACTAAATGTGAACACGGATAACTCGTGTTGTAAACCATATTCCAATTAATAAGGGTCAATGAATAAGGGTCATTACTTATTTACATGATTTTTCCCGGTCAACCTGAATAGACAAAAGACACTTAGATCATTCATCTGTATTATTATCTATAAGACAATTAGACAAATTGTTATTTTTTTAACGAATAGAATCATTTATTTTATGAGATTCACGTAGTTTAACAACAATGTGTACTATATATCAAGGGTTTTTACGGAGAGCCATACACCGAGAAAGACACCAATTAGGTTGTTTAAGTAATTATAGCCAAAATGACTGTTACATGTTATAGATGTAGAGTGCAGAACTTCGACAGCTTCTGCATCAACACAGAGAGTATGAATCAAAATATACAAGCTCATTACATATATTTGGTAAGCGCAGTTCCGAACAAAGATATGCGATGTATTTCTTATCCAAGGTCAATGCGATTGTTTTATCTTTAACCAATGATAACATGAGGTCCCTTAGGATATCACTAACCACTATCAAAAATGAATAGTATAGTTTTGTCAAGTGGAAACTCGATGGCTAAGAGAAATGATCATTTGAGCGGTGCTACATGTAAACCAACATCAATGGAATCACAGCAAGTGTTGATTTGGACCTGTCTGCATGCCAAGTAACGATTGGATATTGAAACTGTTTAAGGCTAATTTGCTAACAATGCAAATCTATATCAGACTGTGTGAATGCTAATCAGAAAGCACAGAGTACGGTGAACTAGCCTATGTGATATAACTGAAAATAGCGTATATTAATCATTATAAAGTAACTTTTCACAGAAGAAGGAATTCTCACTTTAATTGTTTGAACATGTTCTCACATATTCAAAGTGAGAATAGAGCAGTTTGAAATCACATCATGATCGAAAAAAGTATCATCAGTCGGAAAAAAAACCAGGTATATTGAAATCCTAGCGCTTCATGAAATATAACAGTAAAAGTGTCCACACCAAGTATTTGGCATTTTCTAAATTGCTTTCCTTATATATGCAAGTTTATACGACTAGTTTACATCAATTAAAATCGAATAGACTGAAATTGACGATAGAGTCTCCAACTACCCGTGGTAATTAATAGATCGGTCAATTTGTATCTGGTAGTCGAACCTTAGTTAATATTGCTGAGACGTTTTAAACAACTTTCAAATATTTATCACACTAGTATATATTACACAAAACACCTTGAAGTGGCATTTCTATGCTTGCAATATACGAGTAAATCTTTTCCGATCTGATGTTTGGGTAGAACCGTGTTTCGCACGCAGATGAAGTGAATGAAATAACGTTTTGCGACATGTGAACATGAATATAGTAATTTAACCTTTGACAAAACGGAATTGTTCTTATGTGTAATTATTTATCCGGTTGGTTGGTAAATGAGGAACATCGTAAAATACTGCTCTCTAGAATACAACAGTTCACGATATATCCATGCTAGTCTCTAGACAGTAAATTATTTCCTACTGCCATAGATTCGCTTTCTCTGGCGGTAACGTATATAATGTAACAAACCCTTTGCAACAAGGGGAAATTATTAGCCGTGTCAGGCTAGAATATGTATTGGCTCATACTTTACCTGTTGCAGACGACTTTTGATATCACTGTAATTTAAATGTTTTGGTAGCATTGAGGAAAGATATAAATTACTCATGACAAACAATTTTTCATTTTCCCACTATGTTCAGATGTAATGTTCTCATCATACTTTATATCTTCTTTTCACACATGTTGTAAACTACAGGTGAGCCAAAGTGTTTTCCTTCATATGTCCTCCATACGTAATCATTTTGGTGTACTAGAGGGAGACAAGTTAAAACTTGTTGTGTATTCAGCTTGTCCGTATAGGCCGACGGCTCGGCCAGTGACAGTCAAAACTGTTTTTACTTGCTTATTAAGTTAACACATGCTCGAGTACTCGATGTCACGACATTCTCGATAAGCCCAAGATTGATCCCACAAAGCATCAGACGTTATGAACAACTATCGCATATTTGCAAATATATTCTATTAAGTACCTACATTGATAACTACAATACTTCATAGTGCGTGACCGGTCATTTCTTACGAATACACACAGTAATTAGACAAGGTGACCATGGGGGTCCATATCGCTCACCTTATTAAATATAACTTAAAAACGTATTAAATGTCTGCTCTATACATATAAGTAAAACGAGCCCTGCCCCCGGGTGGTCGTTATAATCAACAGATCGGAATATATTGAGCAATCGGAAACATTTCATCATAATTAGTTGAGGGTCACTCGAACAGATTATGTGTGCCAAATTATTAAATTATAATGTTGGAGAATCTTTCGATATTTCTTTTTTGTGCATGGGGAGGTAGTAAATAGAGAACCAGCACAGTAAGGTTGAAATTAAATTCAGAAAAGGCTAAGTTCCTTCCAACATTCAGAACCAACCAATCAGCCTAGGAAATATTCACGTCTAAAAGTAGTCAAGATTGTTCGGAGCCAACTGAAATCGACGAAAACAGCGCTTGACTACGGACATCAAAATATGCAGACTGTCCCTTGTTAGGAAGTAGTGGATAAATCGATACTCATACAACACATGAGAATGAGGAAAGTAACGAGCATAGATACTTTTTGAGCGATAACTGCAAACTACTGACTTATGCTACAAGAAAGGTATGCGGCACACCAGTATCGGCAACAAATTATTCAGGAGAACAGTGAGTAGAGATTATAAGTATGTTTTTGTTATCGACAAAGGAAGGGGTAAAGGTTAGCCAGTTATCGAAGATAATTGTATCTCAAATTTGACCAACCCAAGCCTGGCCTTTAGTGCGACTCTTTAGATGTTGTGATAAGTTATTCGACTTATCTGTTCACCGGGGGATGAAGCTATTCAACCATAAGAACAAGATTGGCACTTAGCAATTAGTTTACAATTAACCGGAAATGTTGAATATATATGATATAAGGAAAAACAATCCTGCCCCCATTGCGGCCAAGTTTTTAAGGATTCTAATTCCTACAAAAGTGAACCACGCCTGAGATTTAATTGACATGTATTTTCGTATAGCATGCACAGCTTTGGGCAATTATCCTCTGTTATAGGAAAGTGAATTTCATTGCGACTAAACAATTAAAGGTCCTCCAAATGTGCGAATTTTTCACAACCCATTATCACGTTAATTACTTTGAAACCTCCCACCTGCAAAACTTATTCCAAATGTCAAATGGTTGAATTCCAATAACCCAAAAAGTGAAATAAATTCATATTTGAGTTCATCGTTTTGTTTCAAATTATATTTCATGATAATAGTTCGATAGGTCTTAACAGATAAAGGTATTTGAATCCGTATAAAGAGTTCAAAATATCATCTACTCGGGGTAGTGAATCTGCAGTGGACTTACGTTCCGCGTTGTACGCTGACAGTCAAACCTTTAATCAACAAACAAGGGATGTAAATGCTCACTTTTGAAATACTAATTACCATACTCTTTAATATAACATCCTCTCTAAAAATGGAACACGGCACGACCATTATTTAATTGTCTTGTTACTTTAATAAAATACATTTTTCTAAAAATGTCGTAGTATTTGATCGTCATTTGGTCCAGCTTTTGTTTGTACTTAAGAGGATCCCAAATTGAGGTGAAGTATTAGGTTAACCGAATTTAGTAAACTGAGTAGCGTCCCTGTCAATGCAAGCTGTCTGACTGAAGTAGCTCAATCTTAATTTTACCTAGTAACTAGCATGTTATACATGAGTACACGTTAAATAATTAAATAGCGGGTGTGTGTATTGATATTAATAATTTAGTAGGATGACTTCCACACAATTGAAGTAATACATAATATGTCAATGGTCAGTATTATACATTAAATGTATATAAATGGTTAAACACAATTGAACAAAACATATATTTATCAACTATACTTTGTATTTTTTAATCAAGATATGGATTTATTATAATTAACGTCAAACCTAAAATAATTGTGGCATATTTTGACATACTATGCGGACGTTAATTGTGGGAAATGCAAGGAGAAACCTTTGTTATATTTAATATTTATCATGTATTCAGGTTATATTAATTTTAAATAAATACCTTTTACTAGGTTAAGAAATTAAGGTATTTTATGTGCCTGTATTATTGCTTCCATTTGACCCAATTAGCATGTTGAAATTTCTATTGTTTCGCCTATGTCATGTATTTTCATTGTATTTGTTATGGTTTTTGTCCAGTAGATAGCCGGTTAAACTAATGATAGGACTAATAACATGTCAGATTCCATACCTTATGATATTATTTCATACGCATTTTGATGACATAGACTACGATGGTAGTATATTCAATCTTCAAGGTGATTAGAAATGATTCATTCATTGGTATTAAATTTAGAAAAAGTCTTACTGAAATAGGTTGTAACTTTGCTATGTATATGCATACATGTCATGCTAACGAAAAGGATATCAATGGTGTGAAGATTGTTCAATGTGATTGTCAGAGTAATATTGCGCATTTGTTTCAAAATATGAATGATCAGTTGATAGACAGTCGTAACACCAACACAAATATATTAGGAGTTAAGTTCCAATGTGTTATTAAAGCCCTTTAAAATTAAATCTTCTTAAATCTTTTGTTCGGAAGAAGATTGTAATTTTCAAAAATATAATAAATACTTAGCATTGAGAAATTTCGATTGTCAAATTCAAGTTATGATTTTATAAGAAAATATAAGTTTAAACAAAATTTATTTATAAATGTTTGTCGTTCTAAGCAATTAAATGCCAACGTAAACAAACACTCACATTAGTCAATGGTATATCAATTTTATCTTGAGTAATGTCTCACGTCAATAGAATACTCACAACAGTTGTTATTCAAAACTCTTCTACTGTAATTAGTTCTAAGCTTTATAATTAGGCAGAAGAAATTGATGAGTGCGAGTTTGATCTTCACCGAGGTTGTTCAATTAAAAAGAATCCCACACGGAAGCATGGGATAATGTACGTAGATTTAAAATAAAAACATTTGGTGACATAACTAACCATACTTACGTTTGTCACATACTTGAAAATATCTGATTAAAGAGGACATTCTTACGCGTCTTAAAATATATGGACTGTCATTTGGGTGTCTTGATAACATACGATAGCAAATCTGAACTTTTATTTTAAAGCAAGAAATGTTTCTGTACTAGTACTGAAAAACTTCCTTGTACTACCGGGTACCGAATAGGGGAGGTCACGAGTACAATAATAGTTATCTTAATTAATATAATAACGAGTTGTCTCTTTTACTTAGTCAGTCATGTGATCCCGAATCTTCATTTCGGAAGGTTACGTGACATTATGTATGTCATGTTTGCAGACGACATCGCTAACACTGCCGAATCAATAGTTAAATAACAATAATGTTATTGATTGTTTTGTAAGTTACTTTAAATAAAACAGCTTATTTATTTTATAAATGGAGGTTATTTAAGGAACAACGAGACAAGGCTTTTCAGTGGTTTACATGTTAAGGTTGTTTTTAGTTATACTTGTATATGTATGTTCATTTTACATCGACATTGTCTTGATCATTTACTGATGAAAAACTATAAAGCCATATAAGTTCGCAAAGCTATGATACATACAGAAAACGTTGTAAATTACTGTTACCAAACTCAATATGACAAAAAGCTTTGTATTCAAGCCAAAAACCTTCTTCCGTCTTATATTTTTATTATTTGGATTATTTATCTATATCTATCATATCTACACAATTCTACTGCAAATGCACGAAACTAACTGTATATGTGGGAATAGATTATGTAAAAAAGAAAGTCGACTCTAAGTGGTACTTCATTCGATAATGACACGGGTTATCAATCCATGGATCAATGGTATCGATGTTAGATCAAAGTATTTGTTACCAGCGTCATTTCTCTTCCACTAAGTGTCTTCTGAATAATCTATGTACGAAACCATCCGTTATCTATTGGCTTATCTATTCATCATCATGAATGTTTTATAGTTTCCATTAAGTTTAACAAATTGCTGTAGCTTTTTGGCATGCTGCAAAGAACGAAGGATGAGGTTTTGAACTATTTCTGAAAGTCGCCCCCTTCCTAAGGTTCGATCTTAAACGATAATGTCTGTCTTCAGTTTGTGTCTTGTCTATGCCCTACACACCATTATTTCTTAACTGCTTACCTGCAATGTCAGCTGAGTTTTAGATATGCATGTATATACTGTATATGGTAACATAACTAATTGTTTGTATGTCACTTTTTCCAAAAGTAGACATCAAAACTATTCTGTATCAGGGAAAATATGAACAAATACCAAGTTTGTCCGATAAATCCCAGCTTGTTGCAAAGGACGTGAGTAAGGGGAGTAAAATCAATTTTCAGTGTACACACGAGATAACGATCAGTGGCAGAAAGGAAAACTCTACTGGGTTGAATCTCGCATATAAACATTGGGTTTATTCTAAAAAACAGTCTTTTACAGTGTCCAAGCGATTTTGCAATATTTATTAATACTAATAAGTGTAATTAGTGTTCATGAGATTTAATAAGTAAATGCTGTTTGTAGAACACAATTCAACCCAAAACATCAAAACGAAAATAATGAACTCGTATATTGAAAGCAAAGAAATAGCCATATGTCTTAAAACTTTCAATTTCCACATGGCTTTAAATAACTATTGTTATAAGTTTGTTTGTTTGTTTTGTGTTTTACGCAGCTCTTTATATAAAGGTGTAGTATTGGTATTACAGTACTACGTGTTCATTTATCCTGATACAAGTGAATCAATGGTAATGCTAAAAAAACTTCTGAGCGCTATCACTTGTAATCTCTTTACTAGAATGGAAACCGCGTTCTATGGCTGATATCGCTGACAATTAGAATCCATTACTGCCAATCAATAATTTAAACGTAATCATTGCTCTCGTTTGACATTTAATTGATGTAGTAGCTTGTAAATCAATACGTGTCAGCACTTTTACATCAATTTTGGCTATTTTCATCGAAATAAAACTAGTGTTCAAGCCTTACAGTAGGTCTGCGTTCGGACCAAATTATATTGGTTAACCAGCTAAATCAATCGGTTTGACAATTTTCATAACGTTCGCTATTGCCTTTGCTATATAGTGGTTACTGAATCATGATACAATCGTAGTTTACGACCATTCCAATACTCTTCGATAGTCAATTAGTGTGATCATTACCCGACAAACAGCCCAAACAAATGTGACCAATGAGTCACGTACAACTTCCCAGGGAAAATGTGAAAAATTAATAAATTGTTAAACAGTCTAATGTCAGAATGATCAACCCTTCATTTCAATTTGATTATATATACGGCACAATCAGCATTTACACGCCTTTTGGCCAATACAATTTATAACAGTGAACATATTTGACAAGCAAAAGAAACAAGAAAACATACAAAAATAAAAACAAGATATACGTAAACACATTTTGATAATATGGACAATTTATTTCATAAGCATATATTACAACATCGTATAATATTAACCATAGGGGCCTGACACGCAGTTTAAAAAAAATACAAACGTATACTTTATTATATTTAGTCAAGGGATGTTACTTCATCGTCAGTCAAATTTGACTCCTGTTTGCATTTTGGCCCGAACCAAAACGAAACAAGACGATTGAATAAAGCGCTATGTGTCAGCGGGTATCTAACCAGTTAACCTAATCACTGGTCTCACGGATTTTATCCACAATCGATCCATTAACGAAAACCAGACTTAAATTCACAACACTAACGGTGAAACTTTACAGATCGGACACAGGTCTGCAACATTCCTTTCAGATCATCCCTGCTTTTAAATGGTTATAAACCTATGATAGAACCAGCATGAATTTCCTATGTCATCTAATAATGTAAACATTAATATAAAACGTTTGAGTGATTTTACTTCATAAGATACACCTAGTTGAAGCGTGAATTTCCTATGACATCTAATAATAAACACATTTATATAAAACTTTTGAGTGTTTCTACTTCATTAGCGCATTTTGTTTATCTATAATCACATAAAATGCGTGTACACGGCCGAAAAATTAAAATTTCTAATATTATTGTTTACTTTGATCCTTATTGTAACATGTTATTGCATTGGTCGCTTAAATTAAAAAGCCAATCACAGCTCTAAAATATCTGTGAAACTAAGGTTGCAGAAATGTTTCCAATTCTTAAATGTCACCGTTATTGTCATGATTTAAAGATTTTGTTCGTAAATCGATCGTTAGCGGATCAAATCCGTGTAAACATTTTTTAGGATAACCATTTAGCTACAGGCTCCTATTTCAATATTTTATGACTGCAAACATAATCTAAAAGAACTTCTATTAGAGTATTTATTTTCAATAAAATCAATGTATTTTCAAAGCAAAATAGTGTTTAGAAATGTTCTATAGGAATCCAACTTTGAATAAGTTTGCATAGTAGTATTCGAACTGCGTATTATACATATAGGTGGTAATTATTTACGAAAAAAACCTTAACATTATTGAAACAAAAATTAAACAGCATAATTTGGCAATAAAATTTGATTTTTTAAAAGATATTTGACTAGAGGATGATAACGTTTATGTCATGTCTGAATTTGAATGATCACAAAATGTTTTGAATTCATATTAATGTTGTCTTTTATTACGAACATAGAAATTAATTGACAATGATCGAGATTTAAGATGACCCGTAATCGATCAACAGCTTGATGGTATATAAGTTAATGTGTAACGGATATAATCGTGGGGGAGTGGGGGGGGGGGGGGGGGGGGGGGTGGGTAGGGGGTGGGGGAGCGGGGGGGGGGGGTTGGTGAGATGTCGTGGGGTAATTTGTTCATTTTAGCCCTTTCCTGATGTCACCTGGCGACTACCTTTTATAACCGGTCCATCAGGCTGGAACAAATATGTAGCGGTCCCATTTCTGCTTAAAACTTTCCGTAATACAGATGCTTATTTCAGCCCTTTCCTAATGCCACCCGGCGACTTCCCTTTTCACCCAATCAATATGGCTTGAAAGATGTTGTAGGGGGTCACCCAAAGAACATATCTACTAAGTTATCTTGGAATTCGAACAAACGGATTCACAGGAGAACAATTTGTTTTAAAGTTTTGCAATTTCCACTCCATTCTGATCCCGCAGCAACTCAATTTATATGCAGAAAATAAATATTTGAACAACTTTTGATGAGGGTCACCAAAGTAACATTACACTCAAGTTTGGTAAAATCCTGCGGAAGACACATTTTGAAAACATTGTGACAAAAGGACATACTGTACATGATGAGCAATTTCCTCTTTGTCACAATGTTTTTACTCTATCAAATAATTACACTTTCCTATTAAGACATTTTCCAAAATAAAACCAAAATGTATTCAAAGTAGTTTGCTGCAGGTTGGAAAGATTTAAGAAAACAGAAAGTACTATGTACATGTATAATTAATAAAAACTAAACAAGATGTCCACGGTGGCCCTAGATTGCTCACCTGAGTTATGTAATGAGATTTATAATGCAAAACACATGACAAAGTCTAAAACTGCAGAAATAAACAATGCAGTCTCCAGAGTGTTGAAAAGATACCTTCAATTTCGCCCAGTGACCTAGTTTTAAAGTCTATATGACCCTTATTCGAACTTGACCTAGATATTATTAGGACAAACTTTCTGAAAATGTTCAAGCTGCTGAAGAAAAAAGTGCAGCTTCTTTAGTTTTAACAAGATTTTCCATACATTTGGCTTAGTGACCTCGTTTTAAACTGGACAGGACCCATATTCAAACTTACCTACATATCATCAAGAGCAATAATTTGACAAAGTCTCAATAATTTCAAGTGTAAAATGCAGACTCCATTGTTTACACGATATTATTTCAATTTGACCTTATGACCTAGTTTTTGACCCAATCTACCTCATATTCGAATTTGATAATCTGACAAAATATCTAGGTACTGAAGCCAACATTGCAGCCTCTAGAGAGTTAACAATTTTTTTCTTCAATTTGGCCTAGTGACCAACGCTTTGACCTGACATGACCCATATTCGAACTTGGCCTACAAATCACCAAGACAAACAATCTGATAAAATTTCAACATGCTCTAATAAAAAATGCGGCATCCAGAGAGATAACAAGATATTCCTTCAATTTGACCTATTCACCTAGTTTTTGACTTCATATGGCCAAGTTTCAAAGCTGTCTAAGATTTGATCGAGATCAATTTTCTGATTAACTATCATGCAAAATACTGCCTGTGGAGTGATAACAAGGCAATTGTTGATGATGCACGAAGGAGAGAAGAAATCTCTCATATTAGAATCCCAATTTTTTCTCGAAAATTGTTGGAAAAGGAGAACATGCAGATAATGATGAATTTCTTCCTTTCCAAATATATTTTTCTTTTCGGGAATAACATCAAACTATCATGTGTCATCATATAACATGTGTATGCCCTAAAGCTCTATGTACAAGCACGTATTAGTGATTAACCCCGTACCCTGTCCCACATGCAGATGACGTTTAACTTTAAATAACATTGTTGCAATATCAGAAGATCCTGACAAGTAATTTCTCTTTTTGTCATAATGTTTTCTATTGTATACAATAATAACATGACCATTGATGGATGTTGTGTATTATTTTTGTCGAGCTTTTTTTTCAAATAAATATGTTATAGTCTGAATTTGTTTAAGAATTTGATTATTTTTCAGTTTATTGGCTTCATGTGTGAAGTGATAACAGCTATATTATGGGTTTATTTCATATGATTTATAAATCAACGAATAAAACACAAAACACTTTCTGTGTAAATCAGAATTATCTTATCTAAAGTGTCCTCTTCAATCATTGATTTTCTGAACATGCACAATATTGCTGTTCACAATAAAATTGTATTTATTCTCTTTCCAATGACGCAATGACAAATTCTGTTTTGGTAAGTTGTTTAGTCACAAATTTGCCAGCTCCACATGATAATGCTCAGCAGCTATCAGATCCATCACGTTTCTATTGTCTCTGCTTTTGAAAGTTGTTTCATTCCCTTCATGAAAACTAGAATGTTAAGCTTTTCACCCTTAGCACCGGCTATAGTAAAACCTCTCACAGCCATGATTTTATCACCCAGCAAAGATTAATTTAAAAATTTCGGAATTCTTAGTTATGTGTATATACTTGGTCACTAGAGGAGGTGCAATGTAGCCAGTAAATGTCAGGTTTGACTCAGAATCGCATTCCATGAGGTGAATTAACGCCTCTTCAACTGTTTCTGTATCGGGCTTTACAGGGACATTGAGTTCAACAGCCCGTTGTAAGAGAGGTCTCCTTGCTGACAGGAAATGGGTTGTCCTTGCTTGGTCGACCACAGATAAAGTGGACAGAATATACCTGAAATAATATGAAAAAGGCAAAGCCTCATCACGATCACAGCGTCTTTACTGGGTCTAACCTGTAGGTATGTGACTACCATGATAAAGGAATCTGTTTCAAGCTGTCGGAACTGAGACCGCTGTTGTACACTATTACTACTTTATCTTTTGGTGCAAAGTCAAATCTTCAACAATTTTAACATTCAATTCATCACATGAACATAATCAATACAGAAAGGTAAAAAACAAGCATACTGCGACGATGGTTCTCGCTTGTCTCTACTCTCACGACACCGCACGAATAATGAAACAAGCTATCGAGTTGTCGCAAGAACAGCGTCAAATTCACTTGAATATTTCTTCTCCTCGTGCAAAAGTACGGGAAACGGAAGTTGTAATGGCTATGTGAAGTGCTCTCTGGTTGGTCGATATTTGGTCGTGTCCGGATTGTTAGCCAATCAGGTAATAGAAAACCATTTCTTTTTGTGTCGATATATTTAGTTTTGACGTGTCTGTGTTTTCCGCGGAAATGGTAACCCTTACGGCAACTCAAATATTAAGAAAACGAAGAGACGGATCAAAAATCGGGACGATCATTCGATGTAGCATCTGATGGGCTACACAACGCACACCGAGTGGTTTCTAAATTCGAAAAACTGTGGGAGAAGATAGTTTTCGCAGGAAGAGCGGTTTTCGCCAGTTTCTATAGCAACGGTGGTTTCTATGGCGACCATACTACAAAAAGAACAACTAGAATACCCTTCATCCCTACCAAGTTTGGTCGAAATCCGTTAAACAGTTTTGGCGCTACGCTTGCCACAAGCTAACAAACAAACATTTTACAAACAAACGGGCAGAAACGAAGACCGACTTTAAGGGTCGCTAGAAGAGAGAACCAATAACAATAGTGAAAACCAGTATTTCCTTCAATTAGGCTCAGTGACATAGATTCTGGGTTAAAAGCAATGTTCAAAACATCCATTCTGCCAAAGTTTCAACATGATAACATTAAAAGAACAGCTGTCAGAGTGTTAACAAGATTTTCCTTTAATTTGGTCTAGTGACCTTATGTTTGACCCGACTTGACCAATATTTGAACTTGGCCTAGATATCAATAATCATCAGGCAAACATTCTGACAAAGTTTCAAGATGTTGAATCAAACCTTGAGGTCAAGCATGTTTACAAGATTTTTCTCAAATGTTTTTCTTTGGACCATTGTTTTTTTAACCTATATTTTAGTCACCGAAACACCAATTCTGACAAAATTTCAACATGTTAAGATGAAAAATGCAACATTCAAAATGTCTGAGTGTTAACAAAATGCTCCTTCAATTTGGTCTAGTGACCTAGTTCTGACCCACCATGACCCTTATTCTTACTAGGTCTAGATATTGTCAAGACAAACATTCTGACAAAGCTTCAAGCTGCTGAAGGCAAAGTGTGGTTTCTACATTAACAAGACTTTCCTTCAATTTGGTGGAGTGACCTAGTATATGACCCAACATGACCCAGTTAAAGGCTGAATATATTTAAACTTAGCCTAGATATCATCAAAACAGTTATTTTGAAAACATTTCAACATGCTTAAGTTTAAAATAAGACATCCTGAGTGTTTTCAATATGTTCCTTCAAATTGACATTGAAACCTACTTTTTCACCTCACAGGACCCTGTCTATATAACTTGGCCAAGATTTGATAGAGATGATTTTCTGATAAACTTTCATTCATATTGGATGTTGTAAAATGTTGCCTGTAGATTGTTCACTAGGCAATTGTTGATGGCTGTGACAGAAGGACATCAGACAAAACATGATCATAAAAAACACAAACTGTGCAATAATAAAACAGGACTTTCTTTATATATACTACATTTAATTAGATAAAACAAGCTTGATATGATTTTGATAAACTTATCCATTAATAAACATTACCTTGTATGAATCCATTAGTATTATATGTAATCAGCTGAAGGTCCTCTCCTGTCATCGTCATAACAGCTGTAATTCCATCAGTAAATGGGTTTCTCTCAATATATTCCCTTGTTTGATGTTAATGCAGGAAGTTATATTATCCCACAGTCAAAGATGCATGCAATTATCATTGTTTTGACAGGCACGCACCAATGACCAACAGGTATATAACTAACTGCCTATATGAACTTCCTCTCCCATTATCGCCATAACAGCTGTGTTTCCATGATTGTACAGGTTGATCTCAATCCATTTACTGTTTTGATGTGTATGCAGGAAAAAATATAACCCCACAGTCAAAGATGCATGATATTTGCATTGTATAGATAGGTACCAATGACCAAGGAGTATATCACTGACTGCTTATATGAATTTCCTCTCCAGTAATCACCATAAGAACTGTTATTCCATGATTGTATGGGATGTCCTAAATCCATTCTGTTTTAAAATAAAACTTGATGCAGAATATGATTGACTGCTGTTTTAATACATGACATCAGACAATAACTGCAAATAAAAGTGTCTTTATATAAAATAAAATGATAAATTAAAGAATGGGATAAGTCGATTACAAACACTATTTATACCTTTTTCTACTTTTTCCTTTTAAATAGCCTAATATTTAAACAAGAGGGCCATGAGGGCCTATGCTCTACTGGGGTAGTTCTTTGGATATTTTCAATCCAAAGCATGTATGTATGGTGAAGATCGGAGAGTAAATGGAGGCTCTATTGTCTTCACAAGCTGTATTATAGCAATTTTGACAATTTCAAGGGCCATAATCCAGTCATGCAAGGGCACATCTTGCTGGTTTCGAAAGGAACCGGGCTTACATCAATATTTATTTACTATCTAAGTTTGGTGAAGATCAGATAGTAAATGGAGCCTCTATTGTGTTCACAAGCTCTACTATAGCAATTTTGGCAAATTCAAGGGCCATAATCCAGCCTTGCATGGGCGGATCTGGCTGGTTCGCAAAAGGAACCAAGCTCTCATCAATATTTAACTAAGTTTGGTGAAGATCCAATAGTAAATAGAAGCTCTATTGTTTTCACAAGCTGTATTATAGCAATTTTGACAATTTCAAGGGCAATAATCCAGTCTTGCATGGGCGGATCTTGCTGGTTAGCAAAAGGAACCGAGCTCTCATGGATATCTAACTACTGTATTAGTTCGATGGAGATACAATTAAAACTGAAGACTTTATCGCGTTCACAAGCTGTATTATAGCAATTTTGACAATTTCCATGGCCATAATCAAGCCTTACATGGGCGGATCTGGCTGGTTTGCAAAAAGAACCAAGCTCTCATCAATATTTAACTACTATCTTAGTTTGGTAAAGATCGAATAGTAAATGGAGGCTCTATTCTGTTCACAAGATGTATTATAGCAGTTTTGACAATTTCAAGGGCCATAATCCAGTCTTGCATGCGTCGGATCTGGCTGGTTAGCGAAAGGAACCGAGCTCTCATGGATATCCAACTACTGTATAAGTTTGATTGAGGTCCATCAAAACTGAAGACTTGATCGCGTTTACAAGCTCTATTATAGCAATTTTGACAATTTGAAGGGCCATAATCCAGTCTTGCAAGGGCAGATCTGGCTGGTTAGCGAAAGGAACCTAGCTCACATGGATATCTACTATAAGTTTGATGGAGATACAATCAAAACTGAAGACTTGATCGCGTTCACAATCTGTCTTATAGCAATTTTGAGAACTTCAAGGGCCATAATCCAGTCATGCAAGGGCACATCTGGCTGGTTTTTGAAAGGAACCGAGCTCTCATCAATATTTAACTACTAACTAAGTTTGGTGAAGATCAGATAGTAAATGGAGCTATTGTCTTCACAAGCTCTATTATAGCAATTTTGATAATTTCAAGGGCCATAATCCAGTCTTGCATGGGCGGATCTGACTGGTTTGCGAAAAGAACCGAGCTCTCATGGATATCTAACTACTGTATAAGTTTGATTGGAGATACAATCAAAGCTGAAGACTGTATCGCTTTCACAAGCAATTGTTTACAGACGCACACACGGACGACCGCACCACGGCATAAGCTCTTCTGGCCTTTGGCCAGTAGAGCTAAAAATAGAAGGGATCATGAATAAGTGAACTTTCGCCGTAATATAACTGAAATAATATTGAAAGCGGCGTAAAACCCCAATAAATCAGAAAAATACCAGAATTGAAAACAATATACATGTATATTAGTTATGTCAAAAAGCCAAGCTTTGGGTTCTGCACCCAGTTTTGTTTTAGACCAATTGGTACCTCTGTGCAGTCTTATCTGGATTATTTCTTTAAACCAATAACTTTAAACTTATCTTTTTTACATCAATTGTGAAACAAGCTTTAATCTTATTTTAATCACGCTCAATGTCCTGGAGATACAACCAGTTCTTCCTCAATTTGCGCGGAAAATCCCAATCTTCACTGAATTCTGATTCAGATATTTGGGGCATATTTTTTAGAATTTAGTAGATTTTGAGTTATTATGTTTTCAAAAAGCTGTCTGCTGCAAAGGCGTCAGAAAGCGTCTATATGAGGGAAAGGGTTAATTGACATATGATTAATATAATAACAGATAATACAGAAGAATTATATCTATATTAAAAAAATTATAAAATATTTTTGTTAAATTAAATACACCAGAAGGTATGAGACTTACATTTGTGTTTATCTTATGAAGATGACATTTGATCTTACAGCATATGATGTTTGAAAGCATTGTGATAAAAGGTCAAATTGTTGACAATATGCAACTATACTTCTGTAAATGCTTTCGAATTAAAATCAATTGTACATTTTCTAATTCTTAAGATTTAACTGTTTTGTCTGATGTTTTTATACTTACTTGAATGATGTTTAGCTGCAGAGTGTATTCTTTTAAAGCATCGCATTGGTCCTGACGGCTCCCAGAATTCTCGACCCCAATTTCCTAAGAATAGCCAACCCCAATTTAGACCCCAGTTTATATAGGTGTGAATGGATGATGGTTCTTTAGTTGTATAATCACTGCATTTAGATAATGATTAATGTAATAATTATGTATGTTTTAACATCGTTATAAATTATCCTGGGTTTCTTTGTTGTACGAAAATCATAGCACAAATACGCACAGGCAATAAACGAGCATTATTTGGATTGTCAAGAGCAAAGAAATGTGTGAAAAGAGACACAAGTGCTTCAATGTAAAAAGCGAAATAACCTTTTTGTTACACTTTCACAAACGGAATGACCGTAATTTCAAACCTCAACGTGATCGACAAAAACAGAAAAAGAAGAAGAAATACTTTCGTTTTTTGATCACCATTTTGCACTAAAACGAAATTCAGTTGGTTTATAGCTGACATGAAATGGTGTCGGCGTATCGCTTTCAGTCTCTTTTCAATTCGCATTTATTTCAGTTTACTAAAAATTCAATATTCATAATATATGCCATTTAGCTTATGTTTCAGAAGTTTTTCCTCCGTTCATTCTCCGTCATCTAACAGGTTTATATCAACTGGCACACGGAAACAATTCAAATCATCAAATTTCTTCTGCCAATGATATATTACCGATTTACTGGTTTTACTTTTATGTTGTTGGACTTGTTAACATGAATTACTCTTGCTTTGTGACCGATCAATAGGTTTGGGATCCCAAACATCCTGAATTTTCCATAGTGAGTCTAGGGCTCAATCGTTTGTTTGCGTTATTCCTTAAAATAACATAATGGAAAGTTGGTGCTTTTCCCATTTGTTGAAGTATTTTGGTAACAATTTCACAGGACTATTAATAAATCATCTGATTAATCCATGTGTGTGTATTTGAGTAAAGTAAAAATCAAGTACTTCATCCATCTTGCACGCTATTTCCAAAAGTCGTTTGCTGGAGGAGCGTCAGCAGTCGGCTGTACGTTGGAAAGGGCAGGATCATTACCTTGGACGTGTATGCCATTAGTGCCATATATAATTCAGTCCTGCTTTCACTCATATTTGTATAGCGAATAATGTTTGGCACGTTTTGAAATAAAACATTAGTACTGGTTGAGTTATGCAGCGCCGTCATGCTATTACATCAACTCTGTATGAAATCAGTTATCAATTACCGTCATTTGAGCGGCTCTCCACGGAAAAACGTTTTAATGCTATAGCGACCGGAATATATCCACATCAGCCATTGCATCCACGCAGTCTGATCTGACTCGGTAATGTTCGCTAATTAGTCATAAAATGCATCAGGTTACTTCTGTAAAGCAATATTCATTTAGACCCTTTACCATGGATACAAAGGCATGTATTTTTAAACACGTATTGTTTACTGCAAAGGCTTTTTTTACTGGAACACCGCTCTTAAAAAAATATTGTGTATGCCCCTACTCGGAACTGAGCCATGATCTTCTTCTCTCGAGACAACAATGTGCTAACATGCTAAAGAAAAATACCATTTTACCAATGTCTAAGAGGAAATAGCAAGACAATGAACGCGGAATGGTATGTATATGTAAAGTACATGTAGCAGACAAAGTGATTAGCGGGTTGAAAACAGGGGCACAAATGAGCGGCAAGAAGCTAACTCCGAAATTAATGAAAAACCTCTTTCCGATACATACAACTAAAGCGACAGTTGTGGTAGAATTCCCATTTCCCATGTTAAGCTTAATATCATCATCAGGTAATGAGACGACTGTATTAACAGCACTCGAAATGATACACAGAAGAATGGAAACCTCAGAGGACAAGATTGAAGAACTTTTAAAAAGAAATATAAATAATGCACAGACACTATTTCAACGTGATGAAAATGAGATGATGTTAAGTGACTGCCGTTGTTAGAAGATCGAATCTGCCGAACTCTGCTCAATTGGGGAGTTAAAAAAGCAGAGACAACGCAAATATTATCCACTGGTATGAAATAATCAAGATGTACAGGCTAAAAGAAGTTTTTTCGTGAAAATAAACAATATAATTAGCAGGAAATCTTTGTCGAAAAAGATTGTAACTTAGGGAAGGAGTAACAGAATACAGAACGCATGTTTATAGGGAAGTATTGAAGTTCTAAAGTGTGATTATTATTTAGGTCAATTACGTAGAAAACCCAGATACCGTTATGACATGAAAGTGGAAATCAATTAGCGATTGACAGTGTATGAATAAATAAGCGTAAATGAAACGATATAATCTGTTTAAAAGCCGGCCTTTGTCAAAAGTCAATGCGACAAGCGTCATTCGTCTTCCACCAATAGGCTAACAGTCTATGTGAAAAGCAGCACGCGGAGTACAGGTGAAAGAAAACAAGAAAACACATGGATACCTTGGTATGACTGAACAGTTATTGAAAACGGCATTTAACCCCAAACAATCCATTTCCAAAAGTTTGGCAAATTCTACGCTGCGACAGTATGAGTTGGTATTCATCAGTGTTAAGTTGATTCGTTCATGATGATGTATTCGATTGATTCGAGTAACCGCTGTATAGCATACTTTAGCATACATGTACATATAACAATTTAATGAAAATACGTCAAACATGACGTTTATATCCCCTTCGTGATTTAGTGGTTAGATCAGGAGATCAGATTTCAATCTCGCGTCGGGTCATAACAAAGACTTTGAAACAGAAAAAAGGGATTCCATCCTTCGCGCTCGGAGTTGCGGGAATACCATTGTACTGGATATTTACCCAGGACACACCGTTCAACAACAGAACTACTGTTATAAGTTAAAGATCGACTCGGTGGTGTTGTGGTAAAGCGTCCTCTTCGGGTATGGGAAGTTGTGGGTTCGATCCCCGGTTCGATACCCTGCTGGGTCATACCAAAGACTCTTAAATGGTAGTAATGGCTACTGTTGAAAGATGCGTCAATAACCAAACAAACAATAAACACAAAGGTCAAGTAAAACATCATTCAAACCAATACACATTGGTTCATAATAATCAAACATAGTTTCCAGATTCTTGTCTTCGTGCCAGTTTCTTGTTGAACAAGATACGAAGGGCACCCATACGCACGGCAGTAAAGCGTAAAATATCATCTTTTAAAATTAATGGGTTGATGTAAGAACATGATTAATCTCCACTGGACCAATTTCAACTTAACTTCATAGGAAAGTACTTTGTTGGACCTCTTTCAACGTGTCAAAGGCTTACATTCAGTGTAAAATGTTGGTTGCTGCGGCATGACAAAGTGAGAAAAATGACACTTTACAAAACATGTTCAAACTATATTGATGTGTTGCAAAACGGGGAGGCCAAGCGGCATCAGAAAAGATGTAAAACGAAAAAACTTTATAATTCCGTTCTTATTTTCTTGCCAGATTTCAAGATAATCTAACATAAATGTTCCTTTACGGACCCTTTACATAACTGTTTCGGTTAAAATAGATAGCCGCTCTGTGGATTCAGAAAAGGAATAAATGAACGTTTAGTTTCAAATGACATCTCCTCCGAAACCATGGGACCGATATCAAACAAACTTCACAATAATGTTCTTTCAAATGGTTCAATGATTTAATGCCTTATTACAAATGGCCGTTACTGATAAGATATGTCATTAACCGTGTCTATTCCTTGCAGTATCATTTGCACCTGGTCATATTTTCCCAGATCATTCAGGTGATCGATTTAGGGCCATTTTGTTTAATGCTCATTCATTACAGAACAGTGTCTTCCTATGAATTGACTGTACTAGACCAACTGATGCATTCAGAGTATGCAATATATTAATGTAATGTATTAATGTTTACAGTGATAACGGTTAACTTAGAAGTGTAATCTACAAGAGGTGTTTTACAGTTTAAGCATTTTTAGTCCTTTCTGCTACATGTAACACAGAAACAAAAGGTGTGTTTAGAATTAATATCCTCGAAATTCTAAAGAGGACCACCAAAGGAACATTCCTGTGAAGATTTATTAAAATTTGCAAAGTGGATTAGGATGAGATGTCATTTGAAGCTAAACGTTCAATTTACCCCTGGTGTTGCCGCCTGGAAACTATGTATTGTATCCAGTCAATTTGTCTAAAAGAACAATGAAGAGGGTCAATGAAGGAACAAATCAGACAAGCACTTTCATAAGAGTTTTAAAATGTTGTCATTTTTCCTTTTTCTGAATCTGCTTCGCTGCCTTATTTTCAACCGATTAATATGGCTTGAACACTTTTCATGGAGAGTCACTGAAGGAACATTTCTACTAAATGACATTTGATTCGGACAAGCTGATTTAGAGGAGAAGAATTATAAATATTGGTCATGTTACTCCCTTTCTGATACAGCACAAACAAGAGTTCTATATAGAATATATATTTTTGAACCTAATTAAGAAAAAGAATCAAAAGAACATTCCTGTGATGCTGTTTTACATGTGTCCAGTGGATTAGGATGAGATGTCATTTGAAGCAATAAGTTACATTTCTCCTTTTCAGATGACACCTGCATTCTTTGATTTCAGCCAATCAATAAGACTTAAACACATGTAGACATCTCCTGTTGAACTATGACATTGCGATACACATTTATTCGGGGTTGGTTTTAATGATCACATGACCCCAATAAGCGTCCGTTGAGGAAAAATGAGAGAGAACAAATTATGTTAATTACTCATCGAAAAACGAATAACGAAAGTTTATTGCATAATCAGGCCTCCGGCCTATACACAATGTGATAAAAAGACATATATAAATCAAATATCAATGTATTGCAATGACAGGTTATACCAAACAACAGACATGTTCAAATAGCAATGTAAGAAAAAGTAATCAATGTAATTTCTCAACGATGTTAGTATTTGTTCATAAATATTTGAAGAAAAGAACAACAACAAACACACCAACAACAACAACAAACACACCAACAACAACAACAAACTACACAGTGCCTTTCACAAACTCATGGTCTTATCTCAAACTCATAGTAAAAATATCAACTAGTAAAAATACATAGCGAGGTTTCGGATAACATTACAATAAGATGAAGCCATACGGTTACACAACTTTTCGCAGCTTTCATTAGTAACATACGGTGTATTCAAATAGTTTAAACGAATTTCATTGTACAGGCGACATTTCAGATCAAAATGAAATTCATTTTCAATATTATGTTCACAGTATGCACAAATTCTATCTTCTATATAGTAACTTCAATTTTCTATCATCAAATCATGACAGGAATATCTAAAAGAAGCCATGCATTTTCTAAATTTACTATATCAATTATATTTAAGTAAGGTTCCTTGCCAATATCTATTTTAAAATCTCTGTATGAAAATAGTGTTCTGCTTTGTACACAATCAGATCGTCAATTCTGCATGTATTGATCTTTTAACTATTCATCACTGAACTCACAATGACTACGTACTTCGATTCACGTGGTCTGTGATAATATTTGGTTATTTTTAGCTCTACTGGCCAAAGGCCAGAAGGGCTTATGTCGTGGCGATTTGTCCGTCGTGCGTGCGTGCGTGCGTGCGTGCGTGCGTCCGTCCGTAAACAATTTCTTGTTAACACGATACAGTCTTCACTTTTGAATATTTACATTAGCACTTGATTTTCTGTACACAAAAATTGTGTTCATTTTGCATGAACCGCTCGACCTTTCGTGACCTTTGTAGGCGGAGTTTGGAAAGAAAGCACGCTCTGATTGGACGCTGGTGAACCACCGCGCGTAGTGATCTTACTACGATCTACTTTATTTCTAAATATAGGAACGCTCATGTACTTTTAAATGCCGGTTTGTTTACATTTTGTTTCCGACTAATTAACATTGAAAACACTATTATGTTTGTATGTATTTAATGACAAAAGAACACGCATTAAACAACAAATAATCGCACATTAGCATTACGCTGTTTTTCCTGTTTACGACAAAACAACTGTCAAAACATACATGGCTGTCAGAAATCCCGATTCCGAGTTCGGCAATTTCTTTCTTGGATCTACAATGGTTGATTTATTATGTGATTCGGACGATGAATACCTGTCAACGTTGGACTTGGGTAATCTATTCGTCCAGTCTCTAAAAACTGTTAGTGATGAAATACTTCCAATATTAAAGACAACGCCAGTGGCACTGCCAGAGGAAACGACACCAGATGAACCAAAACCCAAACGATTTAAGGCACTGGCCGATGATGAAATAAACAAAATCGAGGAAAAACATCAGTCAACCTCCACAAAAAAGAACACCCAGTGGGGCATAAATTTGTTTCAGGGTACGAAATATATTATAAAACTATTTTTTTAAGATAATCAAGTTAGAAGTTACATAATTTCTGAAATGCAAGTAATATTTAATGACTCTTATTATGCATTAAACCAGGGACATATTTTATTTTATTTATTAGGGTTAAATGCTGCTTTCAACATTATTTCAGTTATATCACAGCAACAGTTCACTTATTCGTGATTTAAGGATTGACTCTTATTTTTCGTGCGTTCATGCAGTATGAACGCTCGGCCGCCATTTTGCAAATCCATGAAGCGCGCTAGCGCTTCTTGGGAAATTTGCAAAATCGCGGCCGAGCGTTCATACTGCATGAACGCACGAAAATAAGTCATTCCTTATACATGTATGTATTTACATTTTTCACTGTGCCAACATTTGAAGCCAGTAAAATTCAAAAACTATTCAAGAAATGAAAAAAAATATTTTCTGGAAGTTTAAACATTCTTCTATTTAGCAAACTTCATAGATTTGCAAAATCGCGGCCGAGCGTTCATACAGCATGAATGCGCAAAAAAAAAAGAATCAATCGTTAAAAATAAAAATAAATTCCAGTTGTTCATTGTATCTCTACTTTTAGTTGTAATTTTAAGCTTCCAGAATATGTATGTTTTGTTTATGTGCAAAATGTGGATTTAAAGTTTTATTTGCTACAACATGTGAAGTTTCAACAATTTTATTACTATGGATGATATTTCAACCAGATAACGGGTGGAGTTATCTCTTATCTACATCCCTGAATGCTGATTAAACAGATTGCAAAACCACCACCAGGCTCTACATTGCATGAACACACAAGAAAAATGACTAAATCCTTAAAATACACGTAATTTTAAGGATTTACACTTATTTTTCGTGCGTTCATGCAGTATGAACGCACAAAAATAAGAGTCAATCCTTAAATTTACATTTTTCACCATTTTTTTTTTTTTTTCGACCTAAAACAGTTTGGGAACAAATCTCTAAGTTAATAACAATTATCAATAAAGAAATGTAACTGACAACATAATGTTAGTTTAAATGAATTGATGATATTTGTAGAATCATAGGTTAAACTTAATGATGTTGCTGTAATTGAATCTTATTTTTCGTGAGTTCATGCAGTATAAACGCTTGGCAGCGAGATTTCATACTGCATGAACGCACGAAAAATAAGAATCAATCATTTTATTAACATTTCCCCTTTTTCATTACTTTACTTTTTTCGACCTAAAAGTAACCTGAAAAGACAGTGAAGTGTGTTGTTTTTTTAAACTATTTACAGAAAAAATGCTGTGTAATAATTGATCTGACAATATGATGTAATAAAAAATGTTTTGACGGCTGGTTTTGAAAGGGGCCAGGTCAGGATGAAAACTAAAATGAAACATTATCCACCCTTAAAGATATCATTTCTTTTCAGACTGGCACAAGGAAGTTTACCATGGCGAGTTAGATTTCTACACAGTCACCAAGGATAATCTGGCTGAAAAATTAAGGAAGTTCTACTGCGAAGCTGCTCCAAAGCAAAACAGTCACCGTGAAAAAGTTCTCCCCGCCCATCAAGCCAATGAGTACCACCGAAACACGTTGACCAACATAAGAAGTGCGATCAATAGATTTCTGAAGGATATTGACAGGAATATGGATATTGTACGCGACACAGAGTTTACAAAAAGTAATCGAACCTTTGACGGACACTTAAAAAGTAGGACAGAATCCGGGACCTCTTGTCCAACCCAGCACAAAGAAATCGTCTCATGTGATGATCTTAAGAAAATATCAGATTACCTGCAAGGCTACGAAAACTCTCCAATTATTCTTAGAGAGGCAGCTTGGTACCTGATAGCCATCCATTTTATCACAAGAGGCATGGAATTCCATTATCAACTGAGGAAACAAAGCAGTTTCGTGAGGATTCTGATGGCAAATTCCTTATTCTTAACCAGGAAACCAAAGAAAAAAATCACCAAGGTGGCGCCAACAAAAAAAGTCCGCTCTCTGAAAAGAGAATATATGCAACAGGAGGGGCTCTTTGTCCTGTGACAGTCCTGAAATTGTTTATCAGGAAACAAACTACCAGTGCCAAGATGCTCTTTAGCCAAATAGACAATAATGCACTTGCAAACCCATGGTAATTTAACATTTGGTATACTGAGAAGCCCCTGGCTAAAAGGACATTTGAAATATTCATGAAGAACATAAGTGCCACTGCAGGTCTCCATCAACGGTATACGGCCCACTGTTTACGTGCAACCGCCATACAAACCATGTATGATGCAGGATATGAAGCAAGGCACATCATGTTCATGAGCGGCCACAGAAATAAGGAGCATCCCATACCAAGCTTCCCGGACCATCCACAGCTCTTCAACCTTACAAGAAAACACATATAAGTCTGGATAATGATCAGGTGCCTCCTTGCACACAGATGGTTCAAAGCAGTAAAATGAGTAATATTTACATTCGCCTGGTATTTTTTATAAGTTAAACTTGACGTTCATTATGCATGAACCGGTCGACCTTTCATGACCTCTGTAGGGAAAATGACGTCATTGTTTATTTAAATAACGCGACGTAATTTAACCAATGATATACGACGTTACAAATATCAGCTATTCATTTAAACAAACGTATGCTGACGGTAACATATCTTCATTGTTATTAAAGATGTGTTTGCAAACACTTTTAAGTAATGAATGACTCTTATTTTTCGTGCGTTCATGCAGTATGAACGCTCGGTCGCCATTTTGAAAATTTCTCAAGAAGCGCTAGCGCGCTTCATGGATTTGCAAAATGGCGGCCGAGCGTTCATACTGCATGAACGCACGAAAAAAAAGAGTCATTCCTTAAATGAACAAAATATCAGTCATGCAGATTTTTTCAGAGCTGCTTCTTTCAGCAACTGCACCATCAATATTTATAAACCACAGTAACTTTTCTACAAAGTGGGATCTAAAATTAACACTTGTTCATATTTGTTCCAAATCAGATTTCTGCTTAAAGTCTTCATTAGTTGGAAAAGTTAAAAGAAACTGTTTTTATAGATACATTTCTGTCATAAATTTATACTAAGAATAAACTGTAATTGAATACTATAAATAATGCACTGTTTCCAAAGTATGTTTTTATTTATTTTTGGCAATATTCTGGCTTCTGCAAGAATATTTGCCATTTATTTCATTAAATTTCAGAATATTAGTCATTTGTTGTGTTGACTTTAATCTACATATATCCTCCCAGGCGCGGAGCTACCTTTATGCCAAAAAGCCTGGGTTTGCACATTATTTTCCTGATTTTACTTTTCTTCATATCAATAATTAATTAATAAAAGTACATGTATATTTTCTGTAAAGTCACTTTTACATCGCTTGCGGTCCAGCAACGTACCTGCATCCTTTCTAAACTATTTAGCAAACCACTTTCTAAATTGTGTGAATATTGCCAAGGGCAAGGCCCATCTTATCATACTGTACTTTGATTGCCATAAATCCCATATGTTTCTCTAACTTTGACAAACTGGGGCAGAGATCATGGTATATTGTATTCTTTATTCTGCCACCCCAACATCTCATATTACTCAGCCATTGGATGTCTCATGCTTTGGGCCTTTAAAAAGCCATTTATATTTCAATATTGCATGACGTATTAAAACACACAACATTTAAATGATTGAAGACTGTCAGACTGTCATGTAATTTCGCGAGTTAGAACAATCGTTTAAAACTTGGCAATTCAGTGGTCACCTCTGGGAAGCACATGATGACATTACAATTCGTTCGGAAATGTTAACAGAAAACTGAAAAATACCATTATGACCCTATATTTACCTTGAACTGAAAGTATTCCATAAAATCACCGTGACTACATTGTTTATTACAACTCACAGTCATGTATCCGGTCATGTATAAGTAAAAATAAAAGAATGCCGAACTCCATACCAAGGGGGAAAAACGCTCTTACCATTTCTATTTGCCCTACACGTTTTGTTCCATTTAGTGTATGAAAGACTTATTCGAACACTCTTAGGTTACATTTACTATCGAAAGATTAAAAAAAAATTGATTATACATATTTCTCTGCATATTAGTTAGGGACTACTTATTATGCGGATGAAAAAAGAATGCCTAACTTCATACCAAGGGCGACAAATGCTGTTACATTTTTCTTTTTTACTCTACACGTTAAGTTCCCTTTATTGTTATTATAGACTTGTTCCCGAACACTTTTAGCTCGAAAAAAATAAAGTAATAAACAGTGAAAAATGTAAATATAAGGATTGACTTTTATTTTTCGTGCGTTCATGCAGTATGAACGCTCGGCCGCCATTTTGCAAATCCATGAAGCGCGCTAGCGCTTCTTGGGAAATTTGCAAAATCGCGGCCGAGCGTTCATACTGCATGAACGCACGAAAAATAAGAGTCAATCCTTAATTGTATCTCAACCAAACTTATACAGTAGTCAGATATATATGAAGCTACAAAACCGGTTTTTGTATACGCATGAGATGTATGTGCGATAGCTATTTATAGCTTGGGCGTTTCGAGAACTCACTCCTAGCGAGACAATCGACAGAGGCAGTCGCATCTTTAAAATTCAAAATTCGATATTTGTTGGTTATTTCACATGTAAGATATTCGAAATGGAAATAATATCACATGTTATATATTATTTTGGAAGGGAATAGTGTTTTTATTTCTGTTTGGAAATCGTTATTAGACTAATCTTAATTCAGTTATGTTTAATAAGTATGCATATAAGTATACTCATACATTATTACATAAGGATTAATACTGCAAATGGGGTTCAACATTTAATGGCATGACATTTGACAAGTGGACACAGGTTTCCAGAGTTTTTACTATTATTTTTATCTCTGGTTGTTCCTGGGCGAGTCGGCCATACACAGTAACTGATGTCTGAGTACCGGTACATACATGTATTTCTTTAACATTGCTATTATGCTTTTATTACAAGAATATGTTGTGTATATGTATATTTGTGTGTCGACTGCCAATACACGTGTCTCCCTGTACGCACAACATAGGGTAGTGTTGTTGTTTTGAAGCGAACTAAATAAGGACCTGTATTGCTATTTACATTACATGTTAAATGTTTTATCTCGCAAGTAACTATGAGTAGAAAACGTTATTGAAAATCATTAAGGAGTTTTGCCTCGGTTCGCATAGTAACTAAGTGAAACAAACATAACAAGGTAATATATTTTCGATCATCTCTTGCTTTACTGCTATCCTTCCCTTCTCTCTACATTTCAGTATATCGAAGAGCCATTTAGTTTGATTGCAGAAGAATAATTATGCACGTTGCATTTTACATCGTTGTTTCCATCTTTATCGAATCGTCCTTTGGAGTGTCGAAAAACGTGCGTTATGAAACGATGAATACTAATGGATCACTTGTCGGCTTAGCATGCACTTTGGAAATGTTCCCCAATGCCAGAGGCGTTAGGTTCGATACTCAGACACAGGAATGCGAGTATTTGCCAGACACGTGGTATTTAAACAAGACGATAGACTTGGCATATCATTATTTCATACAGACGATGACTGAGAACCCTTTCGAGCCGGTAAGTTTATTGTTTAATTGAAGTTTATCGCCGTTTTTAACAGTTTTCAGTCATATCACGGTGACAAGATTACCATGTGAGTAAAGAAAGTATAGTTTGATTACTATACTTTCACTCTTATTTAAGCAAACTGTCTTCCCAATATCTTGCATTTTTACCAGGCAGGCATTTTGGTACTATTATTCAACTAGCTGGGCGACGCCCTACCAGCCATATGTGTCGCCACTGGGATTCCAACATTCCATTTCCCGCTGAAGAGGAAATGTGTTTCCTGGTATTCTCTCGGAAGTATTCCACATATCATTCTTCCAAAACAACTGGCTTCCTTCCTACATGGACTTATTTTACCAAATTGTTTGGAATGTGAAATCCGCTAGTCCCAATGAGTTTCGTCAATCATGTGAAATATTTCGAGCCTGTAAGAGAATTGCGGTTTATGAGTACCAATCATTATAATAAGTATTACATTTAGTGGCAGTCTCCAAGTGTTTAGGGTTGTGTAGTTGGTGAACACGGTCTCTCAGTAGTTTTCAATTTCCGTAATACTTCTATTGAATATTGACCTCTTGTCAGCTGGTACAGAGTTTGTGAAGCCGTGGCCACTAGTAAAGGGCCAGGCCAGCAGGACTCATCCAAATACAAATCTGGACTAGTCTATTTAACTCTTTTAGCGACAGTGTCAATATTGAGGTATTTGCAAACAATACAGATGCGGGTGACATGGGTAGTTAGAGACTCCCCATATTGAACATGAAAGCGCCTACTTTAAGGTTTTTGGCACTGAAAGAGATAAAATGTTCAGCATTTAATGGGATAGTTTCTATATCAAGTGAGGCTATGTACTAGGGCATGGTAGTAACACACGAATATGCAAACATGATTAAGACTGTGAACATAATAACTTAAATAAGAACAGTTAAGTACATGTGTACTTGTGATGAATTCACTATAACTCGAGTATGTGATACTTGGAATATATTGTTTAACTCGAACCAATTCCTTGAAAGGATCTGTCTTTTGAAAACAGCATACCATCAATTCTGATAACTCAGAGAAAAACAATCATAAGTGTTGTTGCTCTTTTATCATGTAATGATTTTTCAACGGTTTTGCTTTTCATAATAATTGATTGTTTGACTGTTTACGCCGCTTTCAACACATTGTCAGTTATATCACGGCGTTGCCTGGGTAGGTTACCAGTTCTACTTGTCACTTTATCCTGACACTGGCCAGTCAGTCGCAATGCTAACCCCGCAGCCCTGAACGCCAAGGATGGCAGCCATTACTACCATTTTGAAAGTCTTTGGTATCACTCGACCACGGCGGTATATCAAAGTAATTTATATGTCGACCACGACGATATATCGAAGTAATTTATTCGTCAACGACGGAGATATATCGATGTAATTTATATGTCGACAACGAAGATATATCGAAGTTATTTCTCTCTCGACCACGGTGATATCTCGAAGTAATTAAACTGTTGACCACGGTGATATCTCGAAGTAATGTATATGTCTATCACGACCATACATCGAAGCAATATATTTGTCAACCACGGCAATATGACGTTGTTATTTATCTGTGGAACACGAGGATATATCGAAGTAATTTATCTGTCGACCACGACGATTTATCGAATTATCTTTTGACTACTGTAAAATATCGAAGTAATGTATCGGTCGACCACGGCGATATATCAAAGTTATATATCAGTCGACCACGGCGATATATCAAAGTAATGTATCTGTCGACCACGGCGATATATCAAAGTTATATATCAGTCGACCACGGCGATATATCAAAGTAAAGTATCTGTCGACCACGGCGATATATCAAAGTAATATATCAGTCGACCACGGCGATATATCAAAGTAATATATCTGTCGACCACGGCGATATATCAAAGTAATATATCAGTCGACCACGGCGATATATCAAAGTAATATATCTGTCGACCACGGCAATATATCGAATTAATTTATCGGTCGACCATGGCGATATATCAAAGTAATATATCTGTCGACCACGGCGATATATCGAATTAATTGATCACTCGACCACGGCAATATATCGAAGTATTTATATGTCAACCATGGTGATATATTGAAGAAATGTATCGATGTAATTTATCTGGCGACGACGACAATATCTCGATGTAATTTATTTGTCGACAATAACAATATCTCAAAGTAATTTATCTGTTGACCACGACGATTTCTCAAAGTTATTTATAGGCCGACCACGGCGATATCTCGGAAGTAAATGATCTGTCGACCAAAGCGATATCTCGAAGTTATTAATTGCAGACGGAAATTAAACTCATTTTCATTACAAATTAAACATAGACGCTGGTTTCTGTCGACTCTATTACATCGGTCGACCATGGCGATATATCAAAGTAATATATCTGTCGACCACGGCGATATCTCGAATTAATTGATCACTCGACCACGGCAATATATCGAAGTATTTATATGTCAACCATGGTGATATATTGAAGAAATGTATCGATGTAATTTATCTGGCGACGACGACAATATCTCGATGTAATTTATTTGTCGACAATAACAATATCTCAAAGTAATTTATCTGTTGACCACGACGATTTCTCAAAGTTATTTATAGGCCGACCACGGCGATATCTCGTAAGTAAATTATCTGTCGACCAAAGCGATATCTCGAAGTTATTAATTGCAGACGGAAATTAAACTCATTTTCATTACAAATTAAACATAGACGCTGGTTTCTGTCGACTCTATTACATCGTATCTCCCGGTTTCTATTCTTAATCAAGTCTAAGTCTTGAAATGAATATATTGAGGTCATTCTGATCTATGCATGCTTATGTATGCTCAACATTTCAGACCCCAAATCACTTGGAAGACGTTCCTGCACACTTTACTGTGGGTTGCACAGTTAAGGCGTATTTTAAAACAGCAACTCTCGACTCGAACTCTGGGTATGGTTTTTTTTTTATAACTTTATAAGCCGCGTACCACGTGGCCATCCCCCTTCAACCTTAGAATATTTCGTGTTTGTAATATTTTTGTTATTTGTTTTTGATACACAGAGATGATATTTCCTTAACTCCTTGCAAGTTATCGGCATATTTCTCGAACCGTTTATGATGACAAATGCAAATAGTTTTGATCCAGATCACGCCCCGCAAAACATGCAGCTGACCTGTGATCCAAACACATTAGGGTATATTATCCCTTTCTCACACACAACAAATCTGCAGCAGACGACATTGAAATCATTTTGGAAAACATATCGAATTTTTTTAAAAGTGAAAGGCTAATTAAATTGAAAACATTGTGGCAAAAGACGAAATTGCTCATAATGAGCAATTTCATTTTATGCCACAATGCTATCACATGTTCTCTGCTGCAGAGGAATCAGAAAGTGTTTACATGAGGAAAATGGTTAATTGATTACGATTTATCGCAGTTGTTTAGAAGTACGCTTTTTGTAGACGAGACAATATTTGAGACAATTGGTACACGCATGGTCGTTTAATCAGTTTTGTAGCAGGCATTTCTAGTAAGTATTTCGTGTGACATATTGGATACTTTCCCGCCATTTACTTTTATATATGCATCTATCGAAGGAAAAACACACTTATGTATAACAATTGTGTTACTCTCAGACATTTTCGACATTATACTAATGAAATGACCGTCCATAACAAACTGCGTTTCATGTAGAATATAGTAATATACTGCCGCGATGCATTGTAAAGTACAGAATTGGTCAGAAAAGGTTAACCGTTAAATAATAATAAACCACAGACTACTGACTCAATATCTGCAATAGTATTGACCCTTTACCACATACAAATGCTTTCTGACCCGTCTGTAGCAGACGTCCTTGGAAAATATTGTGGCAAAACGCAAATTTGCTCAGGATGAATATGCAAACTCTATTTTATGGTGTTTGTTTTGCCAATATGTTTTCAATGTCGTCTTCTGCAAGTGTGAAAGGGTTAAATAACGTTGATGTAATTACCCCTTCAAGCTGCATATATAGTATACGTGTGTCCCATATAACGAAGAGTGTAATATTCCACAATATAACCACATTCTAATGTTTACCTACGTTGTTTTCGGCGATAGCGGATTAACCTGGGTTTTGACCTAGTTGTTAAACAAATGATCTAGATTGTAGACCAATCAAATGTTGTATTTAATGAATAATGTCGAAGAACTAAAGGAAATGAAACGTTTTGATTGGTTCATAATTAAGTTGGCGATCCTACGAGAAGCACTAATAAGGTTAAAGTTTTAAAATGAAATGATCTGCATACTAACCTTTAATTGTTTTCCTTAAAAGATAAATTTCAGTGAAAAAAACAGTGAAAACGTATACAATATAATATTTAAGAGCAAATTATTATTTATTTTTGAAACATGATAAGTTTTCAGTTATTTATCGTAAATTGAAATGTATACACCTCTTGGGAGCCTCGCGTAACCTCCAGTCATGTGACGGGGTATTCTAGGCCTTGATAATCTATTTATAGAAACTCAAGCTGGATTGAGATTGCCGATTAGCCTGTGGTAAACACATATATTATTGTTATGAGTTAGTAGTTGATACTGGATAAAGATATAAACAAGTTGATTACATCCTTTCTGTTTAGTATTTAATAATTTCTGAGAGTTTACATAACTTTGGCTGACACGTGGTTCTAGAGATAAACAAAAAACGCGCAAGCTACACTCGATTTCCGATTCTATATATTTTAAAGAACAATGTTCTAATCGAACAATGTTCCAACTGGTTATAATGCATTACCAATTCAAGGAGCTGTCGAATTCTTAGATATTATATAAATATTGCATGGCTTCCAGTGTGACAGTACATATTGTCAACATGAGGAAAATACTGTTACCCGAGGCGAAGCCGAGGTTAACAGTATTTACCCGAATGTTGACAATATGTACTGTCACACTGGAACCCATGCAATATTTATTTTATTATACCGAACAAAATTACACGTTTATTCAATTTATTCTGTACCTTTGTAGGGGAGGTGAACATGGGTAGCTCTACAACAATGTAACACACACAAATGAATATACCGGTTAACAGTGCTTAATCAACATTTTCACGCGCGTGCCATGTAACAGTATACTGTTAACCGGTCAAACACGTACTGTTAGCATGAAACAGTAAGACATTGCCGATGATGAGTATATGAGAATTTAACATTACAAAGTCACGTGAGGTATAATAAATAGAGAATAACTAACTGCATGTTTGTGTTATAGAATTTATGTCACAAGGGAAAAAAGGGTTAAATTTGGTTAAAATCACGAAACAGTAGATTGAGTGATTTTACACCAAATTACCCCTTTTTTCCCGAGTGACATAAATTCTATATCAAAAACATGCAGTTAGTTATTCTATTTATTATATATCTGGAATAAATCTCCCCTTTATTTTAAAGAAACATATAAACAAAAATGACTTGGCCTTAGGCGTATGAATGTTACGTAACCAATGGCTGCATCATTTTAAGACGTTCCATGGCTGTTCCATTAATATTTACGCCGCACGTTTAAATCAATGTTTTATGTCATTCTTTATATTTTCTTTTGTAAGTTTCTTAAGATGTCTCTTAGGATGACATCTTAAAATATAATTGAAACACATTTTTATCTTATTTTCACTTTAATAATGATCAAAAATCATACTATCAACATTTTAAGTAAACATAAAAAAAGTAGTTCCGGCAAAAATGATGATATAAAAAAAACTAAAAGTGTTATCGTCCCAGTGTTAGTTTTAGCATGCAATGAGCAGATTACGTGACGTATAACACTGGTATGATAAACCTTTTGTTTACATGTCTACTGGTATGATAAACTTTTATCTTTATCAGTCTACTTATTTTTAGAAATGACGTAATCGCTGGAACTACTTTTTCTGAAATATAAATGAGCCGTTCCACCAGAAAATTATCGAACCGGATCAGCCTCAGCATGCTGCGCAGGCTAACCCGGTCAGACACGTTTCGACTCCTGTGGATTTTCTGTTTAAGGAATCATTGCTCAATACCTCTATCCCCCTGAGACGGAATGTGTCGGACCGGATTAGCCTGCGCAGGCTGATCTGGATTGATACATTACGCAGAATCCATAATGTTGTTTTTTATCGTGGAACGGCTCAATTATGTTGATAGTATAACAGTCAAAGCAATGAACAAACAAAAAAAATAACAATCAGAAATAAAGTTATTATTGTTTTAATTACATTTAAACACATTTTACAATGCAAATACAAATCGAAAAGAATATCGTTATATAAATCACACGGGATCTGCATGTTCAGTCTTACTTGATGAACTGTCTTTCTTCGTTGAAAATGTCGCATACATAGACCTGTTTATTCTCACGTGATCAGTTTATAGGTAACCTTGTTTAAATACAATCTGAAGCGAGTAATGTCCTATAATGAGAAGCATATCTATGTTTCCACAAGTCATTTTAATGCACTTAAATGACTCCACGTTAAACGACAAATGTTTAATTTCTATCGTCAGTCTGTGTTTTACCACGAGAAAGGGTTCACGAACATCGATCCTCATCTACCCACGGATTCCTCTTCCATACAGCAGTTCCGACAGAAAATCATTTTACGTTTAGGCGAGATATCCAGAAAATGTTTCTTCTAGTTAAATAACTTATCATTTACGTACAGCTAGTGTTTACATGATTCTTAAAACTAAAAGTTTCGTAACGTGTCTTCGACATGTCTACCCACAACAGTGATGGTATCCTTTTCCAAAAATGAATGTCTCCAATTTAAACGACGACTAAGCCTGAGCATCACACTTGTCTTGAATATAGTCATCTGTATTTAAACTTTGAGTGTTACTTGAACTTCCTTAGCCTGAACTAACTTTATACATTGACTTTCAGATCCAACACAACTATTCATTTTCAAAACACGGCGGTTGACATACATGTTGACCTATCGTGTGTACTGAAGCGACGGCCAATCCGCAATACTTACACTTCTACTAAGAATATGTTCGAGTTAATATTGGCATTTTAAGGTATTACGTCACACCAGATATACAAATTAAGTAGTAATAATCGAGAAATATGGAGTTGAAGTCGGAACTCTTTAGCTTCCGTATGTCGTGTGTACACAATGTAATTCGGCGCAGATTTATGCACGCGCGTGACGTCATTCTATTTTAGGTGAGGTCATTCATGAATGGGCTTTTGTAATTTTGTATGTTATTTATTAAAACTAGTTAAAATCAATGTAGATTTACCTCAAACCCTTATTTTACATGCAAGATAAATAGAATATTACGTCCCTGACGTAAGATATGAACTTTATCAGACTCGGCTGTGAGAAAGGATAATTGTCTCGCCAAAGGCTCGCCAATGATCAATTCTCCCAACCTCGTCAGATAAAGTTCATATCTTACGTCAGGGACATAATATTCTCTATATCATTTTTTTAAAAATTGATATTGATTTTATGTCACTTAAATTTCAATGCAAAATATAGATAGGTATGTAATAAACAACATTATTGCGCAAATTGTATAATTCATGAAAAATTCCGGATTGTTTTGATTTTTAATAAAAACCTTTCTGATATGCAAGTCAAATAATATGCGCATGTTCCATTTCTCAGTGTTTTCTCATATTGATCGCCGTTTATCTTTTTTAAAGATTTTTCTTGTTTTTATTATTGCAGACTTACTTTAAGGTTTTGGGTGAAATCTGGCTTCGTGCCCGTTGCATATGGACTCGGGTATTATAGCGCCGCCTACGACCATTTAGTCAGCATGAAAGACAACCAACTTGGAGCATATATATACACAGAACCAAGAATGGACAAATCAAACACCGTGTACAAAGTCGACTTCCTCTATACCGAAACTCACTATGAAGTAAGCATATTTTTTTACGCTTAACCTTTATTTGTAAAGAAATAAAAGAACTATAAACTGTTTGAGCCGTTCCACGTGAAAATAACATTATGGACTCTGCGTAGTGTATCTAAAAACTGTTTGAGCCGTTCCACGAGAAAACTAACATTATGGACTCTGCGTAGTGTATCTGCAGTCCGCGCAGGCTAATCCGGGCCGACACATTCCGTCTCAGGGGGATTGAGGGATAGAGTAATGATTCCTGAATCAGAAAATCCACCGGAGGCGAAAAGTGTCCGGGTTAGCCTGCGTGGCATGCTTAGGCTGATCCAGGTCGATACTTCACGTAGATTCCACACTGTTGGTTTTCTCGTGGAACGGCTCATTTATTTGAACGCGAAACTGTTTCAACACTGGATAACTGGATAATTTAAGTGAGTTTAGCAAATACTAATACAATTATGTAAAAGACGTCTGAATAGTAAACTTGTTGCTGAACAATAAACATCACAATATTACGCCAAACAAGTCTATTTTACAACGTGTGTTTGCATAGCGTTAACTGGATGCTGTTGTACAATAAATTTGTTTTCACTTTTATTAAACGAGTTTACTAAGATGATATGCCGCGAGCCTTGGCGAACGTCATACTCAGCTTAGTTAACAAGTTATTAAAAGTGATAATAAATAAACACGCATGAGATATTCATAAAGTGATTTATGAGGCATAATTCGAAAAAATGTACTTAACGTTTACCAGATTTCTACAAGAACTTTGCCAGTTTTGGCGCAAAAGTGACTAACGTTATGACATCAAACCGCTGAAGTGACGACATTTTCATATTTTGGTTTCCGCGTTGTAACACAGACTTGAGCGTAAAACTGGAAAACAAACTAGTATTGACATATGATATTTAGTAGTGCCATAATTATTAGTCGCCGGGCAGAAGCCCGCGACTTCTATTTTTAATAGGTTTTCGGAAATCACATGGGAGGGGGGATTATTATTAGAAAGAAACACATTTAGATGTCTTGTTTGTTTAAAAACACTAAGTAATGACACATCTAAAAGGAAATAAATATTCCGATGTTTTAGGTATTTTCAGTTTCTTTATTTTGACTCGCATTTATGTTTTTTTGTTTTATTTACGAAGACAAAACAGTCACTATTTGCTAGAATGAAATACTGTATTTTACACTATATACTACATGTAATCAAAAGGCTATAACTACAAACCTTTACGTCGCACAGTCTTATGTTGTGTACATACGCGCACTACTTACTGAATGTTATTTTCATGTTCAAAGAGATGTCTTGATTTGTGAAGAAGGCATTTTATAATGTTTATCCATGTATATCTAAAATATGAACTGTTTCTAAGCTAAAACTGTTGATCGCGTGACTCGCGAATACCAACTGCGTAGATCAATCTCCTTTGCAGAGAGCCGCTCTTTACACTCACTTACAAATAGTAAATCATATGCGATTTAAAATGTTTATTTGGTTCGAACCAAATGAAACGATTTTAAGATCAATCTACGATTTACTATTGTAAGTGAGTTTAAAGAGACGGCTCTCTGCTAAAGGAGATTGATCTACGCAGTTGGTATTCGCGAGTCACGCTTCAAGCAGGTGCGCGTATGTAAACAAATTAGACTGCGACGTAAAAATAAAGAAACTGAAAATACCTAAGAACATCGAATATTTATTTCATTTTAAGATGTGTCATTACTTAGTGTTTTTAAACAAACACAATTGTAATATGTTCAAGACATCTAAATGTGTTTCTTTCTAATAATAATCCCCCCTTCCATGTGATTTCCGAAAACCTATTAAAAATAGAAGTCGCGGGCTTCTGCCCGGCGACTAATAAACGCAATCTCTGTGAAAGGAGCTGTCATAAGAATTAATTACTGCTTGAATTAAAATGACAAATGGTAAGAAAGATTTGCTCTGGCCAAGTAAACATTTACTGTGGACATGAAATATGTATATACTTCTTCTAAGTCTTCTAAGGCTGTTTGCCTCACAATGTGTTTTCGAAATGCCCAAATATATGTAAAGAATTCATTTAACACGATGATATGCAACTTAAATGATGCTGAAAATAGCGTTAAACAACAGATTAATAAAATATC
>JASEVX010000004.1:130482451-130515967 GCA_031761405.1 Serripes groenlandicus | reverse complement strand
ATATCAAAGTTATATATCAGTCGACCACGGCGATATATCAAAGTAATGTATCTGTCGACCACGGCGATATATCAAAGTAATATATCAGTCGACCATGGCGATATATCAAAGTAATATATCTGTCGACCACGGCGATATATCAAAGTAATATATCTGTCGACCACGGCAATATATCAAAGTAATATATCAGTCGACCACGGCGATATATCAAAGTAATATATCAGTCGACCACGGCAATATATCAAAGTTATTTATCTCTCGACCACGGCGATATATCAAAGTAATATATCTGTCGACCACGGCGATATATCAAAGTAATATATCAGTCGACCACGGCGATATATCAAAGTAATATATCTGTCGACCACGGCAATATATCGAATTAATTTATCGGTCGACCATGGCGATATATCAAAGTAATATATCTGTCGACCACGGCGATATATCGAATTAATTGATCACTCGACCACGGCAATATATCGAAGTATTTATATGTCAACCATGGTGATATATTGAAGAAATGTATCGATGTAATTTATCTGGCGACGACGACAATATCTCGATGTAATTTATTTGTCGACAATAACAATATCTCAAAGTAATTTATCTGTTGACCACGACGATTTCTCAAAGTTATTTATAGGCCGACCACGGCGATATCTCGGAAGTAAATTATCTGTCGACCAAAGCGATATCTCGAAGTTATTAATTGCAGACGGAAATTAAACTCATTTTCATTACAAATTAAACATAGACGCTGGTTTCTGTCGACTCTATTTACATCGTATCTTCCGGTTTCTATTCTTAATCAAGTCTTAGTCTTGAAATGAATATATTGAGGTCATTCTGATCTATGCATGCTTATGTATGCTCAACATTTCAGACCCCAAATCACTTGGAAGACGTTCCTGCACACTTTACTGTGGGTTGCACAGTAAAGGCGTATTTTAAAACAGCAACTCTCGACTCGAACTCTGGGTATGTTTTTTTTGTTATAACTTTATAAGCCGCGTACCACGTGGCCATCCCCCTTCAACCTTAGAATATTTCGTGTTTGTAATATTTTTGTTATTTGTTTTTGATACACAGAGATGATAATTCCTTAACTCCTTGCAAGTTATCGGCATATTTCTCGAACCGTTTATGATGACAAATGCAAACAGTTTTGATACAGATCACGCCCCGCAAAACATGCAGCTGACCTGTGATCCAAACACAATAGGGTATATTATCCCTTTCTCACACACAACAAATCTGCAGCAGACGACATTGAAATCATTTTGGAAAACATATCGAATTTTTTTAAAAGTGAAAGGCTAATTAAATTGAAAACATTATGGCAAAAGACGAAATTGCTCATAATGAGCAATTTCATTTTATGCCACAATGCTATCACATGTTCTCTGCTGCAGAGGAATCAGAAAGTGTTTACATGAGGAAAATGGTTAATTGATTACGATTTATCGCAGTTGTTTAGAAGTACGCTTTTTGTAGACGATATGAAAACATGTTGACATTTTGACTTTTGTGGTGGTTTGAAGACAATATTTGAGACAATTGGTACACGCATGGTCGTTTAATCAGTTTTGTAGCAGGCATTTCTAGTAAGTATTTCGTGTGACATATTGGATACTTTCCCGCCATTTACTTTTATATGTGCATCTATCGAAGGAAAAACACACTTATGTATAACAATTGTGTTACTCTCAGACATTTTCAACATTATACTAATGAAATGACCGTCCATAACAAACTGCGTTTCATGTAGTATATAGTAATATACTGCCGCGATGCATTGTAAAGTACAGAATTGGTCAGAAAAGGTTAACCGTTAAATAATAATAAACCACAGACTACTGACTCAATATCTGCAATAGTATTGACCCTTTACCACATACAAATGCTTTCTGACCCGTCTGTAGCAGACGTCCTTGGACAATATTGTGGCAAAACGCAAAATTGCTCAGGATGAATATGCAAACTCTATTTTATGGTGTTTGTTTTGCCAATATGTTTTCAATGTCGTCTTCTGCAAGTGTGAAAGGGTTAAATAACGTTGATGTAATTACCCCTTCAAGCTGCATATATAGTATACGTGTGTCCCATATAACGAAGAGTGTAATATTCCACAATATAACCACATTCTAATGTTAACCTACGTTGTTTTCGGCGATAGCGGATTAACCTGGGTTTTGACCTAGTTGTTAAACAAATGATCTAGATTGTAGACCAATCAAATGTTGTATTTAATGAATAATGTCGAAGAACTAAAGGAAATGAAACGTTTTGATTGGTTCATAATTAAGTTGGCGATCCTACGAGAAGAACTAATAAGGTTAAAGTTTTAAAATGAAATGTTCTGCATACTAACCTTTAATTGTTTTCCTTAAAAAATAAATTTCAGTGAAAAAAAACAGTGAAAACGTATAAAATATAATATTTAAGAGCAAATTATTATTTATTTTTGAAACATGATAAGTTTTCAGTTATTTATCGTAAATTGAAATGTATACACCTCTTGGGAGCCTCGCGTAACCTCCAGTCATGTGACGGGGTATTCTAGGCCTTGATAATCTATTTATAGAAACTCAAGCTGGATGGAGATTGCCGATTAGCCTGTGGTAAACACATATATTATTGTTATGAGTTAGTAGTTGATACTGGATAAAGATATAAACAAGTTGATTACATCCTTTCTGTTTAGTATTTAATAATTTCTGAGAGTTTACATAATTTTGGCTGACACGTGGTTCTAGAGATAAACAAAAACGCGCAAGCTACACTCGATTTCCGATTCTATATATTTTAAAGAACAATGTTCTAATCGAACAATGTTCCAACTGGTTATAATGCATTACCAATTCAAGGAGCTGTCGAATTCTTAGATATTATATAAATATTGCTTGGCTTCCAGTGTGACAGTACATATTGTCAACATGTGGAAAATACTGTTACCCGAGGCGAAGCCGAGGTTAACAGTATTTACCCGAATGTTGACAATATGTACTGTCACACTGGAACCCATGCAATATTTATTTTATTATACCGAACAAAATTACACGTTTATTCAATTTATTCTGTACCTTTGTAGGGGAGGTGAACATGGGTAGCTCTACAACAATGTAACACACACATATGAATATACCGGTTAACAGTATACTGTTACATGGCACGCGCATCTAAAAGGTGACGTTATTGTTTGAAATGACATCATGCGCGTGCTTAATCAACATTTTCACGCGCGTGCCATGTAACAGTATACTGTTAACCGGTCAAACACGTACTGTTAGCATGAAACAGTAAGACATTGCCGATGATGAGTATATGAGAATTTAACATTACAAAGTCACGTGAGGTATAATAAATAGAGAATAACTAACTGCATGTTTGTGTTATAGAATTTATGTCACAAGGGAAAAAAGGGTTAAATTTGGTTAAAATCACGAAACCGTAGGTTGAGTGATTTTACACCAAATTACCCCTTTTTTCCCGAGTGACATAAATTCTATATCAAAAACATGCAGTTAGTTATTCTATTTATTATATATCTGGAATAAATCTCCCCTTTATTTTAAAAAAACATATAAAAAGAAATGACTTGGCCTTAGGCGTATGAATGTTACGTAACCAATGACTGCATCATTTTAAGACGTTCCATTGCTGTTCCATTAATATTTACGCCGCACGTTTAAATCAATGTTTTATGTCATTCTTTATATTTTCTTTTGTAAGTTTCTTAAGATGTCTCTTAGGATGACATCTTAAAATATAATTGAAACACATTTTTATCTTATTTTCACTTTAATAATGATCAAAAATCATACTATCAACATTTTAAGTAAACATAAAAAAAGTAGTTCCGGCAAAAATGATATCATCACTAGTGATGATATAAAAAAAACTAAAAGTGTTATCGTCCCAGTGTTAGTTATCATTTTTTTAAAAATTGATATTGATTTTATGTCACTTAAATTTCAATGCAAAATTTAGATAGGTATGTAATAAACAACATTATTGCGCAAATTGTATAATTCATGAAAAATTCCGGATTGTTTTGATTATTAATAAAAACCTTTCTGATATGCAAGTCAAATAATATGCGCATATTCCATTTCTCAGTGTTTTCTCATATTGATCGCCGTTTATCTTTTTTAAAGATTTTTCTTGTTTTTATTATTGCAGACTTACTTTAAGGTTTTGGGTGAAATCTGGCTTCGTGCCCGTTGCATATGGACTCGGGTATTATAGCGCCGCCTACGACCATTTAGTCAGCATGAAAGACAACCAACTTGGAGCATATATATACACAGAACCAAGAATGGACAAATCAAACACCGTGTACAAAGTCGACTTCCTCTATACCGAAACTCACTATGAAGTAAGCATATTTTTTTACGCTTAACCTTTATTTGTAAAGAAATAAAAGAACTATAAACTGTTTGAGCCGTTCCACTTGAAAATAACATTATGGACTCTGCGTAGTGTATCTAAAAACTGTTTGAGCCGTTCCACGAGAAAACTAACATTTTGGACTCTGCGTAGTGTATCTGCAGTCCGCGCAGGCTAATCCGGGCCGACACATTCCGTCTCAGGGGGATTGAGGGATAGAGTAATGATTCCTGAATCAGAAAATCCACCGGAGGCGAAAAGTGTCCGGGTTAGCCTGCGTGGCATGCTTAGGCTGATCCAGGTCGATACTTCACGTAGATTCCACACTGTTGGTTTTCTCGTGGAACGGCTCATTTATTTGAACGCGAAACTGTTTCAACACTGGATAACTGGATAATTTAAGTGAGTTTAGCAAATACTAATACAATTATGTAAAAGACGTCTGAATAGTAAACTTGTTGCTGAACAATAAACATCACAATATTACGCCAAACAAGTCTATTTTACAACGTGTGTTTGCATAGCGTTAACTGGATGCTGTTGTACAATAAATTTGTTTTCACTTTTATTAAACGAGTTTACTAAGATGATATGCCGCGAGCCTTGGCGAACGTCATACTCAGCTTAGTTAACAAGTTATTAAAAGTGATAATAAATAAACACGCATGAGATATTCATAAAGTGATTTATGAGGCATAATTTGAAAAAATGTACTTAACGTTTACCAGATTTCTACAAGAACTTTGCCAGTTTTGGCGCCAAAGTGACTAACGTTATGACATTAAACCGCTGAAGTGACGACATTTTCATATTTTGGTTTCCGCGTTGTAACACAGACTTGAGCGTAAAACTGGAAACCAAACTAGTATTGACATATGATATTTAGTAGTGCCATAATTATTAGTCGCCGGGCAGAAGCCCGCGACTTCTAGTTTTAATAGGTTTTCGGAAATCACATGGGAGGGGGGATTATTATTAGAAAGAAACACATTTAGATGTCTTGTTTGTTTAAAAACACTAAGTAATGACACATCTAAAATGAAATAAATATTCCGATGTTTTAGGTATTTTCAGTTTCTTTATTTTGACTCGCATTTATGTTTTTTTGTTTTATTTACGAAGACAAAACAGTCCCTATTTGCTAGAATGAAATACTGTATTTTACACTATATACTACATGTAATCAAAAGGCTATAACTACAAACCTTTACGTCGCACAGTCTTATGTTGTGTACATACGCGCACTACTTACTGAATGTTATTTTCATGTTCAAAGAGATGTCTTGATTTGTGAAGAAGGCATTTTATAATGTTTATCCATGTATATCTAAAATATGAACTGTTTCTAAGCTAAAACTGTTGGTCGCGTGACTCGCGAATACCAACTGCGTAGATCAATCTCCTTTGCAGAGAGCCGCTCTTTACACTCACTTACAAATAGTAAATCATATGCGATTTAAAATGTTTATTTGGTTCGAAACAAATGAAGAAAAGAACAAACCTATAAAGAGAGTTTCAAGAACGACACCTCTGCGAATAAGAAAGAATCGGGTATTTCGTACACAATTATTTCGTCCTTGACAATTTTAAATGTGTCATTTAATTCCCTAAAGGCATATTGCTTCCGATCTGCATATTGATATGCATCATTGACACAAGGTCGCTCATCATGATATAATTTTAAAACATGAGTAGTTTGTTATTTTCATTATAAAAAAGGAAGGAAAGAATTAAAATAAATTAACATGTTGTAGGGCTCAGTTTATGTTCGAAATTAAGTTTAAATTATACAACAATTTCAATGAGATTTAACTGTTTAGTTGATATTATATTTCGAAGGTGGTCTAATTTATAAATATTGAACTACATTTCAACATTTGTTAAAGTATGATATAAATAGGATGCCAAGCTAATATCATCTTGAGAAATAGATAAAACTCATGTCTTCAACGATTTAACCCTTATCTCATTGTTTTAAAGTAGATTGATGCAAAGGTGTCCACTGTTGACTTTAATAGAGGAAAGGTAAACTGACGTGCTATTGCATGCAAATCCTAAATTGTCTGTTTTGTGGTTTTATTGAAAAATAATAAAATTCAAATATTCTGACAAACATCTTGAAAAGTGTATGTGGAATTCACAAATCTTATAATTATTCCTTAATGAAAGCACTGTATACATACTAAGACTAATGATTGGCAAGATTACTCATTTCCATTACTGTTTATGATCAATAATTAGTTGGTTGTGTGTATGGTCAACCTACTTTGGAATGGGGATTGATAAAAAACAATGAAAGGCTTCAATTATCATTCACTTCGTTGACAAAACAATGCAAGTTATGATACATTTTCACTTGACCCCACCCCTGATGTTCCAATATGCCCCTCAGTTGATAACTGTTTATTCAACTACTATAATGTTAGTGTTATGCATAACTGCAGTATGGATTTCCGGCGACATTGATGCGTTGCATCAACTTTCTCTTGTGATATTTATGTAATGGGATTTTGACACTCCCAGAGAGGGCTTTATATGATAAACTAAGATATCAAGAAACACAGCACTAAGGCGTTAATTAAATAATGTTCAGCATGTTATATGACCGTCACAATAGAACGCTAATGTACTGTGCTTCTTTTTGAGTATGGATGTCTTCAATTATCGTCGATATGAATTGACTCATTTTGGACACATTTACACTGTACTTGTACGTATTTAGTATGCTCTTGAAAAAGTAGCAGACGCGTTTAATAAAAGGTACATAATTTCAATTCGTTCTTTTTCCATTGAACGAAAAAGAATTAAAAGTATTGTTAAGAACCTGAACGAATAATAACGCACCAGCCACTTTCGTAAAAATGTCTCACCCAAAACAGATATTTAGATATCGTCATCAAGTCCCGTCCTGCTGTGGGAAGTCTTGTTAATAACTATAAAAGGTCAAAGGGAAGCAAGCTGGATCGGAGCGCCGGACAGATTTGAGTAATTTGTAACCAACCCTGTGTTCCATAGTAAACACAACGTAAACACGTTTTGTCTATGGAGCGGAACGAAGCCTACCTGTATTATGCATGTACTCCCGTCAAACAGGTTAGGTTTACCGACTAATGCACGGATTATCGACGAAACCTATATAGGTTTCGCAAAACAGGTTTTGGGTTTGGTGACTATGGAACACAGGGCAGAACATTGTTTGCTTTTAGATATATTGACAGCTTAAGGGCCGTTTTCAGAACAACATGTATTTTCTGAAGCAAAATTCACTGCGGTATAAGGATGACATTTAATTTGATGTCTTAGTTCAAAAAGAAGAAAGTCAACATGATAGTTTGTTGTGCTGTTTCGATAGTTTTCAGAATGAACTTTAATTGAATATAGGTGTTTTGGTTATTTGTATTGCTGGCAAAGATTCATAGTCAAAAACGCTATAAGGATCGTCTATGGAAAATGAATGGCTTCCATCTGATCTCAATACTTTCAGATATCTGTGGATGACGTTCCCTTCTACAATTTTACCCGTCGTTACACGGACCTGGTAGATGTACCAACATCATTTGAGTGTAAAAGCCATGGCTATGGGGATTGTACTAGGGTGCAGTGGATTTGTTCAGTGCCACATTAACGTATCCAAAGGAATTCTAAGGCTTATCCGGTTTTGGTTTAAACACTATTTTATTTATATTCTATTGTACATGTACATTTTATAACACTTTCAAATCAAATATAATTACAAAACAGGATTGAGCAGAAAGCATTAAGCTTATTTAGGAAGCTCTCTCCTTGTGATTCGTATATACTGGGTTAACCGATCACTTAATGAAATAAGAAGAAGAAAAAGAAGAAGAAGAAGAAGAAGAAGAAGAAGAAAATGATGTGGAAGAAGAAGAGACATTTACCATTTCCCAAACAGAGCAAATCCGTAGCAGACAATTTTAAAAACATTTAATTAAAAATAATGAAAGTATAGATATTTAAATGAAAAAAAACAACACAATTATTTAAAAAAGGTTAAATCATTAGACATTAATACTTTTGCTAAATTGTTTTTAAATTCGTCTGCTGCAGATGCGTTTGAACGTGTAGGAGTGTTTGAAATGGTGTTATGCGGCGTTTGCGATAATAACACTGAGAAGAGCGGTTTATTTCCGATTGTCCCACGTATTGATTTTAGGGCTAAAAATCGATGTAGGACAATCGGGGAAAAATACAGGTAGAGAGTGTCGGCTAATCCCTGCCCGGGGCGAAGATATCACTACAGTTCGGTTCATTTAAAATTCCAATATCTTTGTAACTTTTATTTATGAAATAGTATGTTACGAATTTTCTTTTCTTTGTTTATCATCAGAAAATAAACTCTGTTTGGTACTCTTTTATAGAATATAGGAATAATGAAAAAATCAAACTTATTTACTCAATTGCACTAATGGATTCTTCACGCAGGCGTTCTTTTAGGAATGCTAGTCGCGTGTCGATGTTCTTGTATTTCCTTCTCTTGGTCGGTATTTTACCTCCTGTAGCACTGAACTACCTTGATACAGGATAGGGCTTCAACTTCCTGGATTGTTTTAAGGATTATATTGTTCTATGTTCGGATGAGGATGCTGCACAGCTTTTTTCAACATGCTATGCCGGCCTTCTACATTGTTCGTCGTGCATAGGTAAATAATGGAATAGGCCAAATAACACGACTGTATTCTCACCTTTCCCTTACCGCTCTTTTTCACTCCGCACTAAGGGTAAATAGCATTTTCAAAATGTGGGACAATCGGGAAGACACCAGATGAGTCTGAACTTTCAAGCCATCAACATATGCGCTACATTGGAACTTCTCATTGGTCTGTTTTATTCAAATACCTCATCGGTGATTTATAGGGACTTGTCAATACTAAAATGACATGATACATGTTACCGTCATTCAGCATAAATAGGGGTTAAACGGTGGTGACAAAGAATTTCTTCTTCCAGTAGTTCTACGTTGCTTTGTATTGTACTGCTAAGCCCGTGGAAAATGATATCTCGGTACACCGAAGAAACCAGTTCCGCTAGCTCCTACTATTGAATTACGCAACGGTACTGTGACACAATTTGCCATTCATAATACACATATAATACATTTTAAGACAGAATCAAGTCATATTATACAAATTCGTGTATTGTTACGACTTAAATCGCATATGTTACGCACGATGTAATATTTATGAATGATGCATGAATGACGTCACAATAAAACCATATTTAAATGATGTAAAATCATATGTCGTTAATTATATTATCTCCCTTGTCAGATAAAGACCAAGGAAGACCAAATGGTTGGTAGGTCCTTTTAGTTGGAATCCTTTGTCTTTATCGCTATTTCGCAATGAGATATTGCAATTACTCTGTACACATTAATCATAAATGTGTTAATTAAAGTGATGATTAAAAACAGAAAATTTACAAAGCAGTGTTTAAAGAAAAACATATGTGGAATTACTAATCAATCTAATAACAGTTTGCCAAGAAAATGCTATTATAAGTGCACCATCCAGTGCAAAGAAACCAATGATAAAAACAGAGGAAACCAAATGATAGGACCTGGCTAGATGTAGAGAGCATTAAAGGGAGATAACTGACCGATGTCTCCCATTCCCGACTTTGTTTCCACAAGGCCCATCTCTCAAAATGGTAGGACTTCGATTATGTTAATCGTAATGTCATTGTTGGAAACACGACAAATATACTTGCCAACAGACTGTTCTAACTGGTCTGGATTGAACGTGTGAAGTAATTCTATGTGTCAGAAATTTGATTTGTTGTCCAAGATAAACGTTCTGCTGGCTGCATGCTATCTAATATGAAAAGTTAAAACACATGTAAAAGTGCTTTGATCGACCGTCAATGAAAACTGAATTGAGATAGTTCATCAATTTTGTTTGATTCGTGCTGAAAACGCTTGTTTCAATTTCCGTATTCATGAGCAAAGCCCCGGCAGCTTAGTAGGTACAGACTCAGATTGTCAATCCATGGGTAATTAGTTCGAACACCAGCTGGTACAACGTTCTTACTCACGTTTGGCAAAAAGTCAAAGACAAAGGCGGCATTCGTCGTCCACCAATGGGCTGACAGTCTTCGTAGAATAGCAGCCAGTTGCTTATAAAAGACATTCGTGTTGAGTATTGGTGTGATAAAGCTAGGTAACCCATGGGTAGGTGAACCGGGCGACCTGATATTACTGACACAAATGTGGAAAAAGGGCGCTAAACCCCAATTATTGACCGGTAACAGGAGATATTTACCTGTATTATAAATTATCAAACGTTAGTTGAAAATGACATACAAACTAACTAATTTTATCTTAAACGATATCTTCATAAATAACACATTATGTTTACCCCAATGTATAATGATTTCAAACACTAAAATCATCATTGTTGTCATTTCTACTATACCCTCTGTATAACGTATAGAAAAAACATTGCATTACCAGATAATACTAATTTTAAAGAAAAACATTTAAATTTACCAGATGCAGCATGATAGCGGGAATCAGTAAAATCCATGCACAGGGACTTGCTCCTCTAAAAATAGATATGACCTACTATGCATAGATATTAACAAGGGTGGACACAGATTTCTGGGTCCCCTCGCTTCAACTCATTTTATTCAAAGTTTTCGAACAAATGTATGAATTTAAAGTAGGGAATCAATCAATAATGCTTTCCGCTATCGAACTATACCAAAATAACGTGTTTTTTCCTCCCTACGTATGTTTATTCCCTTGAAATATTCGCGATTTCGCCAAAAGGACAACAACCTGGACACAAAACGAAAGTACCTGCGATCGACATTTCGGAATGGTTCGTTTCTTTTCGTTGCGGTAATTGTCAGTGATATTGCGATTATTTGCCCGGCAACTGTCAAACCGTCGGACCCTTTAAAAAAGATCGTTAAAAGAATTTTCGGAAGGTTCGGATGTTTTCGCTGCGGTAATTGTCCGTACTTTCGTTTTTGTGTCCAGGTTGTTGTCCTTTTAAAAACTTTTAAGTTTTAACAAAGTCAAATAGCAGACTACTGCTTTAATAAAAGGAAAAAAATATAGATGTATGGAAACAATCTAGAACATTGATATATTTTACAGAAGATATTGGACATTCTAACAAAAAGTGAATTTCATGTTCTACATACTTTACATTGTCTTTTATTATAATTGGTATTTTGTTTGGTTTGTGCCATCTTTCAAGTGCAATGTCTAATCTATGTGCATAAACACGAAAATTATAAGAGCGATTCTAAATTCATCTATTTTTATTGAATGTAAATATTGTTGGAAAACGAAATCAGTAAAATATATATATGTTCAAGCTCTTGAAAATGTTTGTAAATCAATATTCCATATCTGGCAATTATTATCATAAAGTCTTATCCTATCTTTAAAAACAGACAGAAATAATTTTCACATTTTCGACAATTAGGTTTAACCATACAATATTAAAACTTACGGCTTCAAAAATAATTTTTATTGACTTGGCCCATGATTTCTTTCTGGAAACAATTAAAGATCATTCAACATCATGTCATACACATGTTTGATATATTTTCCATTTGAAGACCTAGTTATTTTAAACTAATATTTTATTACTCTCATAATTCTCTTAATTTACCCAGTATTTGTTTGCAGAATTTTAAATGAATATTTTCTAATCTAACTGCTTTTTTTCATAACTCATACATCACACCATAAGATAATATTGGTTCTATATGTTTATCAAGCAATTCAAAATTATGGAAAATAAACATCCTAGGGAATTCAATCGTATACAATTTAAGCATACAAACAGACTTCAATGCTTGGCCATACAATGCCTCAAATGTAGTATCAAAAGATCCCCTACTGTAAAAAGAACACCAACATACTTAAACATAATTTTACCCCACATTTTAGAACATTTGAAGTGAATCTTAGTAAATCTGTAGATAAAATTACCCGAAATTTATTTCAAATTGGGTTTACAGATGGCCTTTTATCTTTCGGAAGCTTAAGCTATGCTATCAAGTGATATCTGGAAGCAGAATTTTATTTAAACGTGCAGATAGTATAAAATTGCATACATGCCATTCTGACTCCGACACTTGAAAATCAACCTACAAGTATTTATGACCGGTGTAAATTCAGATCATCATGTGTGTATGCACTGTCTAATAAGGATCTCCATCGTTCACATTGCCGACGATATCTGAATATTAGTTTAAGAATGACTGACCAGACTGATCTTGAAATACAATGTTGACCAAATGTCCGAGTGTGCATTACCCTGCATTAAACCTTTTCTGGATGACGGTGGTGCAGAGGTAGAGCGTCGGCCCATCGTATCAAATGTCTCTGGTTCGAGTCCCGTGATGAGCGGGTCTGTTCACATAAACGGCGCGAGTAGTGGTTAATTCTCCAGTAAGCAGACATCGAGCGTGATTTGTATAAGCTGAAAGCTTCCTTCGCAATCGATGTAATATAAATAATGTTTAAATTAAACCTTTTTGATTTGCAGATTTTAACATATTTCCCATTGATAAAGGTTAACCGTTTGCCACATACGTCAAATATGTAGCCGTCGACTTTGAAAATATCTAGGCTGATATATGGAACCCCTCTATAAATAAAAGAACAATTGATGAATAAAGCTTAAAACATTGTGGTAAAAGTATATCTTTGAAATATGTCGTCTTTTCTCAAATATTGTTTTCTTTAAGTGAATCCTTCAATGTGTTCACTACACTTTTTGAATTTTTTAAACCAATTAGTTATAATAAAAAGCAACGTTGTTTCGTTAGCTGATATGCATCTTTAGTAATGCTCTCGGAGTTATGATTTATGACCGATAACTCCATAGAGTGTATGTGTCTAACAAAGCTATGCTGTCACAAGAACGAACAACATATATAATTTACAGTCAGCGATACTGAAATTGTTATATCAATGTGTATAAGGTAATAATTTATATTCTATCATCCCAGGTGTCACTTTATCGTATAAATGATGATTTTCGTTGCACGTGCCTTATCACGTTATCATCGTAAATGTTTTATATTTCCCGCTAAATGTTTAGCAAACCTTTAAGTGCCAAGCTCTCTGTTTGTGACAAAAAGGGCTACCTTTTTGCGTTACGATATTATGCATTTTATTAAGAACGGAATACATAGTATATGAAACAAACAAATGATACGACTATAAAACTACGCGAAATCTAATGCGTCTCTCACGCTTTCCATGGCTTTCGAACACGAATAAAAACCATGCCCTATGTTACTAACTGTAATTACTATACTACATATACATCGTGCACGCCATCCAACCTACTCCTACCATCCCGTCCAAAAGACACAGCAAGATTTATCTGTTTGTGACAAAAAGGGTTACCGTTTCGCGTTACGATCTTATGCATTTTATTAAGAACGGAATACATAGTATATAAAACAAACAAATGATACGACTATAAAACTACGCCAAATATAATGCGTCTCTCACGCTTTCCATGGCTTTCCATGGCTTTCGAACACGAATAAAAACCATGCCCTATGTAACTCACTGAATAGTAATTACTATACTACACTACATATACATCGTGGACGCCATCCAACCTCCTCCTACCATCCCGTCCACAAGACACAGCAAGATTTAAGGCAAAATATCGACTACTTTCGTTTCCTGTAATGTTCTACGTTGTTGGGTCGTGTGTAAATGCTCGAATGCAACATTGTCTTTTCTGTATTTCGATCTTATTGATTTCGTAATCAGGTGTGCTAACTTCTCCTTTAATTCACTCCTTACACCGTGAAGAAATAAGCAGTAAAACAAAATATTTGTAAAATCCCTACGGCGGCTCCATTGTTACTGTCTATGAGGACTTCGTCTACTTCCTTGTGATCGCCATTTGAAAAGGCTTTATCTTTCTCGCAGGAGATTGCCGATGCTTTACGTCAGTATGGCCATGCATTGAACTAATTGGCCCTGTTCTGACGAATTGGCACTATTCCAAATATGCACAAGCAAATCAATTATGATGTCTTGTGATAAGTCATGCACATCCAGTTTGATGTCCCGTTGTTCTCCCACAGATAAAATGCGGTTTTCATCGTATAAAGAAAAACAACACACTTGTAAATATTAATTCACGGAATGAACGATCAACGTATTGTCCATCTTCAATCGCATTCTTGGAAATACGGATTCGATGTTTACTCATGCTTTCATCATGCGTTATGCCCGCCATTATTTCATCCGCACTAGTTTAGATTTTGAAAAGAAAACCAAAAGCGATTTCTTTTACCTAATCAAGCACGGACTGAATTTTATTCTTAGGAAATAACGTGTCCATCTTTCAAATAGAATTTCCTTGACCTAAGTGCAATTAGTAAAACACATTATACAATTTACGTGATATCTATGACTGGTTGCTTTTGTAATTCAATGTGGGATATAATGTCAACATACCTGCTATCATTATTTTTTATTTAATTTATTATTTTACATTTGTTAGCACCGGGAGTGTATCCATTGCCTGATTGTTTTGTGTATTCGTAACAAATGACCGTTAAAGTCCGTCTTAACCGTAAATTACCAATCGCTGGTGCTGATAAGCTGTGTAATATATTGTATATTTGGGGTTCATAAAAGATAATGTGGGACTTATTTATGAGCAATCATTGCGTTCCCTTCAACGAAGGTAAATGCAGCTTAATTAATCCATGTCATGACATTGCTAGATTCAGTTCCTCTATTATTATTCATTTATAATTCAATTCAATACTATTTTGTCTTCGTGTGTTTGGTATTTATATTTTGTTTGCCATGTGGAACATACGATAAATAACTAAGATCGAACCGATATATATGAATGAAATAATAAATAATATTTTTGTTAAGAAAATTCACATTAGCAGTTAAGATCCATGAGGAGTATTGGAACTCGTTATAAAATCACGCGGATTCGTTGGACCGATTTATGTCTGAAGTTTGACATATCAAAATTGTAATTGTGTACTTCTTTTACAGGTTAAAACTGACATGTGATACAAATACATTTATGTAACGTTTTTGAGAAAAGTGAGAAATATCTCAGAATGAACTTAAGTACTTGTTATAAATACTATTACATTTTTAGATTCGCGTTTTATAAGAGCCAAGTTATAGTTATATAATTAATATATCATAACGTCAAAAGTATTTACTTCTGAACTAGTTCGTGCATATATAACACAACTATATAAAAGGTGCACATCTTTTAATGTTTATGAATGTTGCAGCAGTGCTCCTTTTGAATCAACTATTCGAGTTAATAAGAACACGAGACTATTAGTTGTAGTATACCTGTCAACAAAAGTCAACGTCGCGTGCACGTTACCTTTTAACTCAAGACAAAACCTGTCTACGCAAAGCCTTAACGAATAGCCTTACTTCCATATTACAAACATACCATGCATGATCAAAGCTTTAATTTTGTTTCGTTTGTAAATAAATTAAAAAAGTGTTTTGCATATTTTGATTATGAAAAACTAGCTTGCAACATATATTAGGTTAAACAGTTACATATATATTGATTTCGTAAACCTAAGAACTAACGTATTTTGTTGATAATTCTTTTAGCGGGTGTAATGATCAGAATAGCGTAATCAAGTGTCATTTATCACTTATCAGTTCTTTTGTTTTGATATTCGACGTACTGAAATATCAGCGGTAAGGGTGTCTGAAGAAATGGCAGATTAAATCGAAAGATTTTTAACTTATTTCTAGCTTATGTTAGTGAAAACAATAGACAGTTATATTTAAACCTTTAACTGAGTAGATAAGATGCATCGATCTTTCTATCAGCGGATGGGCCTGATATTTCAGCTGTTTATGAATGTCCTTCTATTCTACTGCTGCCGTTTTTACGCTGACTGTGACAGAACTATTCAAGTCACCGCACTCAATCGTAAATTTAGCGATGAAGTCTTGATAAAAACAATAGAGAAAAAAACTTTGAAATGGTGTGCAGATATGTGTGTGTATGTGACTGACTGTCAGTCTGTTAGCTACAGCGTAGCGACAAAGAAGTGTGAACTTTTCAATATCAACAGCACGTCAGCAATGGAAGGGGAATCTGATATGGTAGATGTAAATAGTACAGCATTGATGGACATCTCCAGTTGGATTCAGGTATGAAAACACACCTCATTATTGAAGTAGCTAAGTGTTCACCATTTATTTGTTGTATAATCGGGTTTTGATTCCTAAGATAAAATCTTGAATTCATAACACAAATACCAAGACAATGAAATACACACCATTACATTAGAAGAACACCATACTGATTTCCGTTTTGCGTATCACAATAGGGAAAAGGCCCGACAACTAAAATGTATGAATAATCAAACAAACGTCCAACATATTCAAAGAAGATAACCCTGTGAACTCTAACACACAACACAAAGTATCAAAGATCGACACCGAATGGCAACCTCATTAAATCTTGTTTCAACAGACTAGATGATGTGCTGTATCATCCTATGAACGAGAGTACTGTCCAGGTCTACGTTCGGCAACTGGAATTGTACAGTAACCTTTTTAAGGACATAGTACGGTTATAAAAGGGACATAGCTGCGAGTGATTACCTTACCTTACTAACATATTGAATTTCTAAGCTTCAATTTGTTATATGTTAATCATGGCTTTAGAAGTAGCAATTGATTATAACACACTGAAGTAAAATGTAAAGAAACTGTTAAACGTGTATACCAAAGTGTGTGTGTAATATGTAAAAGGATCTAATAGCTTGCTATGTTATACCAAATCGTTCACATATCATATAAATCTCACATTTTTAAATATGACATATGAAAATCACACCTTTCCCATATACCATGAATGTCTTTTATTGTTGCAATGTTATTTTGATTTATCCATAATATAAATGCCAAAATATTTTGGTTAAGTAACTATCAATGTCAACTTAGTCATTTACTTAAATACATTCCACCATACATGATTTACACAAATATTAGGGAAACAAAAATGATGAAACATGCTTTAAAGTGTTATAGTATTATTAAAATTAGTGCTAGGTTAGGTTGGTTGAATTGTTTAAAAATGATTCTTAAAGAAGAGGTTTTCTTTCTCACAAACAGGTACAATATGTATAAATCTTTATTTTCTCTATATAATTTAAATCAATAATTCAGATGAGTACAAAGAAAATAAGAAAAGCGAACATGGAGAAAAACAAAACAATGCATATATATTCGAATACATCTGAACATATACGTCACAATGTGAATTCAACTGTCCCATCAAGATGTCAGAGTCACACGCCTGCGGACTGTGATCAGTAGGGTTCAGTACGATTCACAAACCCTGTTCCAGGCAAAAGCAAATGGTGAATTCTAATCTTCCAATGTCTATGAAATGAGAAGAGTTCAATAAAGGACATAGACATACATTAAGTAATTATAAATTATATCATAAATGACGTCGCCGGGAGTGTAATAAAGCCATTGTATAAATTGCGTATTCAACTAGTGTAATAATAATGCTACGTAACGTCATAATGAAAAGCATCGAAAATGACCGCGCTATATAGCGACTTTATATATATTTTGCGCTAATAATCGTCGAATTGGAATTTATGATATAAATAGAATATAACATTCGTGGTCATTCAATACAAACTTTTATTATACTCGTTTTCTAAAATTGCTAAAAACTCGCCAAGGTTCGTTTTTATCAATTTTAGAAAACTCGTTTAATAAAATGTCGTATTGAATGACCACTCATGTAATATCCTCTATTTAACAATGCATCAGTTTAACTGATAGAGCACGATACGATTTTGAGTCGTCTGATAAAATCCCTAACTGTGACCAAATTGTCCTTTTCTCCAAATGTTAAGATTGATGGATGGATGTGTTGGTGTTTTACATCACTTTAAACAATTCTTCAGTTATATCACAGCATTTCCTTTGTAAGTTACCAGTACTGCTGTTCCATTTATTCTGACACCAGCCAGTCAGACGTAATGCTAACCCCGCAATGCTGACGTCAGGGAGAGCAGTCATTACTACAATGTAACGTTGTTAAAGTCTTTGGTATGACCCGATCGGCTATTGAACCCGCGACCTCCAGCGGACAAATTTCTACTACACCATCGGGGATGTCGATGTTATCAAGAGTCACCTTAAACGAACTCTCAAATGAGGGTTGTCACCCTTAAAAGGTTATTCGTAACATACTCATCACATAATCAGTAATCTATTTAACCTATTGCTTGTCTGTAACAAGTCTGAAATGAAACTGGCTAATTTCATGGGAGTCGCCATTTTGGGTATGTATAAAAAGCGGACGGCCCGACGTAAAAAACAGATTGAAAGTTATTGTAGTCTAGTTTATCTTTCCTAAAAAAAAAAATCTAAATCGACATTTAAGGTCATAAAAGTGCTGCGCTATTTCGTGTGATCTAACTTTGTACACAAAAGTTATAAAATAAATGTAACTGTGTACGAAATATTGTTTCCCGTTTGTAATAAAAGACGACCACAATTCGACGCCAGAACATAAATTTCGACTGTACCGGAGCCAAAAAGAAGACGTGACATCATTTCCGTAACACTTAATTTTGGCGTAATGTCAAATGGAGCGACGTCGAAATTGGTATCAACACGAAGTACCCAAATTTCTGTACATGAGCTATAGATTCACTCATAAAAACAGACTGTGTATGTTCAGGTCAATGTTGATCCCAATACGCAACAAATACATACAGGCCAACTCATATCCATTCTGGGTTGATACGTCCTAAAAGTAAACAAACTAAAACAAATAAAAATAAAATTGTAAAATCAACCTGGCAAGGAGATAAAATATTTATAAATTATAATTATTTATCAATTATTGTGGCAAAAGGATAATTGTCTCATAATGAGCTATTGTTCCTTTGGCGGCAATCTTTTCCTAAGTCGTCTGCTGCAAAGGCGTTAGAAACCGTCTCTATTATGGAAAGGGTTTAGCAGAAATGTGACCCCTTACATAATTTGTTCCAGTCATATTTACTGGTTGAAAAAGGTAGTCGCCATGTTGCATCAGCAAAGGGCTGATATATTATCAGTTACACATTTTCTTCTTAAGTATAATGCAGGTGATCGATTAAGGATCATCTTCGCCCTCATGATTAAACCCCGTTAATTATAAATGTATTCCTTGGTTTTCTGAAAGTCTTTAATTTATTATTTTCTGTTCGTAATGATAGACGACAAATACCGAACATTTGATGATCATGCAAAAAAACATGACATTAACATTATTATCGTCTAGTCAATTACTTATAAATAAATGTGTATGGCCAAAGTGTGTTCTTTAATTTTTGTTTACAAGCAATTTACGTTTTTTCGTAAATAGGTAGCACCTATAGATATATTAACTTTCTTATAGAATATATCGGAGTTCACTTTTAAAAACGTAAAACTAAGTTAGTATTTAAACCAAAAAGAGCTTCCATATAGTCCTGACCGTTCAATGAACGTAACATCGTACACCCATTATAATCAAACTGACTGAAGACAAGTGTTCAAATGATTTCCTGCAAGTCTGTTTCATAGCACAGTTGATTAAAATATGGTCTGTTAAATAAGTACATATGTCGAGATTACCATATCTCGAGCAATTCGATTATGTAGAAGACATATATACAATCAACAGTCTCTTGTTGGTATATTCCGCAACAAGAACTGAGCGATGATATATTTGATTACTACTGGTCGACAGCTATTAATTGTATTTTGTTATTTATTGCTAATATGTAACACAAATACGAGGTAAATGTCCATTTAGGAATTTAGCTTCATGTTTGAAACGTTACACTAGTATACATTCACAAACAGTTAAACAAAATGTTGATGTATAATTTAGATTGCTATCAACTTATATTAAGGACGAAATTGTAATGAAATATATAGCTTGTATGCATCGAAAACGAACAGCGGGGACTCTGAAAAGACTGTGCGTAGGAATAGGGACGTCAGTACTTTGGCTTTGTTTTTTCTTATCGAGTTTCACAAGTTTCATGTTATTTTACCTTTTTAAAGGGACAGACAGGTGGATGCTGGGACAAACCATGTGCTTCACATACCGTGTGTATACCGAATAAACAGTCAACAACATGTATACCGTACGGTAAGTTTGTGCTTGTATTACTCAAAGAACATTGATTTGCTTCTGTTTATGATCAGCATTGTTTCAATCGAGTTATATTCGATTATTCAGTATCAATAATTTCGCGAGTGACAAAGTCACATGTGGAAATGTTGAAACTGAAAACTATGAGGTACAATATTGTTTGATCATTTATTAAAATAGACGACCATGATGGTTTTATATTGCTCACCCGACGTAATAGAACTTACATTGTTTTCAAAGTGTTTACTCTCTAAAGAAAATGTCCCTCGCCCTTTGGTGACAATGTCTAGCAAGATATCGAAATAATTTCAGCAATCTAAGTAGGTGGTCACAACAAGATTGTCAAAGTTTTCACTATATATAATGTAATAAAAACAAGCCGCGCCCCCTGTTTACTATATAAACAAATGAGGAAAACAAGCCCAGTCCCCTGGCAGTAATGTTTTTCAACGGATCGGAATAATAAGAACGGTCTTAGTAAAGCGTCATCCAAGAAACATTTGTCACAAAATTACAAAAGAATACTTTGAAATCTATCTGTTCTATTGGAAAAGAAGATTGAATTTTTTACCATGCACACTTACCAAAACACATGCTCCTGTTTTTGATGCCGCAACAACTAAATTTCTACATGGACTTAGATGATTTGAAAATAGTTTTGAAAGAGGGCTATACAAAGATCATTTTTAGCAAGTTTAGTCCAAATCAAAACAGTGTTTAGAAGGAAATATTAGTTGAAGACCACGTTGATCAGCGCACATCCGGTCTACTAGACGAAGGGACGACGGACGGATGTCAGGCAATAACAACAGCTCTCCATGTTTTGTAAAAAAAAAAAATATATGTCTGCTTTTTTTAATAAAGTTATCAATATACAGTTAATCTTAAACATGAAATGTGGTATTTATTTGCACGTTATGTGTAAAATATAAGAAACTTAACAAATAAAGTGCTGCCAGTAGAGTGATCGAACAACAGTATATGGATTTAGGCTACGCCCCATAATTCATTCATAGCATAAACAAATCCAAAAGCTTCAATTATTTTTAAATTGCCCGAATATGCAGTTTTGCTTACTAATAAAACTGTAACGCATGTTCCAAACAAAACAAGAAAAGTATTTTGAGGGGAGGGGGAGCTCCAGATATACCAGATATACTAACATTTTACATTAAGTACCTCCCTAAATAACGCGCACCTGTTACTCGGGTAGTTTCAGTTATGCACGCTATCAATCTGTTTTAGCTGTGATGTCGAGACGAGTTTACTTATGAAGCTAAATACCGCAATGGTAGGAAACTATCGCGACAACGAACATTGATTTAAAATACCAAAGCAGTAATCCGATTAACTAGACATTACTATTTGTTTATAATCTTCCTTGCATTTTGCTTTGCACTTATATCGATATTTGTATTAGACAAGTATTTTTAAACACATGTACATGTACATGTATTTAGGTTATTATGTGAAGAATAGCCCGTCATCAGGAGATAAAGAGACGCAACCATCAATGACTGTCGGTAACGGATCCTTCACTAAGATGAAAGATTGTAAATAATAGAAGACACTTATTTGTCTACAAACATTATGGCTAAACATACGAATAAGAAATATATTGACAAGAGTCATGTTTTATCAAAGACTATACACAACGGAAAGAAACCATATTTAGTACAGGTTAAATTTCATGAAGGGGTGCTGTAATAGGTTACACACTTCGTGATACAATTATTGATTACATGTCATATTAATATCACAAGAAGACCGCTGCAATAACATGATTTAATAAACATACATTCCAATTCAAAACGGCTTTATACAAAACCTTTTCAGATTATTAAAAACAAAAGAGATAACATGTTTTCTTTGCTTAAATAAATTCATTCAATATCCAGAACATTTTAAAATCAAAACATGGTCTATTTTAAGGTAAGGTGAAGTTGGTGTCTAGTGTCTAGTATCTAGTATCGTTTAGCATAAACGATACTGGCAACCAGAATCTAGTATCGTTTAGCATAAACGATACTGGCAACCAGACACTAGTGTCGTTTAAGGAACTAGATTTATAATTTTCAATTTCAGACTCCAGTGTCGTTTAACATTAAACGACACTGGCAACCAGACACTAGTATCGTTTAAGGAACTGGATATATTGATAACTCGAACATATCGATATCTCGAACATACCGATAACTCAAACACATCGATATCTCGAAAACATTGATAAAACGAATGTTTTTAACTTGAACATATTGACAACTCGAAGATATCGATATCTCGAACCTTTCGATATCTCGAACTTTTTCGATATCTCGAACTTTTCTATATCTCGAACTTTTCGATATCTCGAACTTTTCGATATTATATCTCGAACTTTTCGATATCTCGAACCTTTCGATATCTCGATTATTTTTCGATATCTCAAACTTTATATATCTCGAACTTTTTGATATGGATATGTTCGAGATATCGAAAAGTTCGAGATATCGAAAAGTTCGAGATATCGAAAAATTCGAGATATCGAAATGTTCGAGATATCCAAAGGTTCGAGATATTGATAGGTCCGACATATCGAAAAGTTCGAGATATCGAATAGTTGGAAATATTGTTGGAGATATCGAAAAATTCGAGATATCGAAATTTTGAGATATCGGAAAGTTCGAGATATTGGAAAATTCGAGATATCGAAAAGTTCACGATATCGAAAGGTTAGAGATATCGTATTATTCAAGATATCGAAAAGTTCGAGATATCGAAAAGTTCGAGATATCGAAAGGTTCGAGATATCGATATGTTCAAGTTGTCAAAATGTTCAAGTTAAAAACATTCGTTTTTCAATGTATTCGAGATATCGATGTGTTCGAGTTATCAATATATCCAGTTCCTTAAACGATACTAGTGTCTGGTTGCCAGTGTCGTTTAATGTTAAACGACACTGGAGTCTGAAATTGAAAATTATGTATCTAGTTCCTTAAACGACACTAGTGTCTGGTTGCCAGTATCGTTTATGCTAAACGATACTAGATTCTGGTTGCCAGTATCGTTTATGCTAAACGATACTAGATACTAGACACTAGACACCAACTTCACCTTACCCTATTGGTACTATTTTAATGTATAATGACTTCAACACCTCCTCTTTTTTAAAATTCATAGTTGCGATTAGCGGTCGTAACTGCATATGGACAGATGTAGAATATACAAATGTTTTTACCTGAACTGTCATTGAGGAATGGTGTCATCCAGATTTGTATTGATGACCTTTAGCTAAATAAACTATATACGCGTTCAATATTTCTCCTATGTAAAACACACCACGGGGTGAAATCTGTTTCGACCAAAGGGACATCATTTTACAACACCTCCATAACTTAACTACATCAGATAAAGATAACATTTGCCAAGAACTATGTTCTATCGGGTGAACATTAATGTACTATCATGGTCTTCTTGTGTTGAATGCTGAGTTCCAAATGTTTTGCATTTGTTTTAAATTGGCATGTTTTAAGACTGGCTAGAGGTTAATGATAGAAAAGAGTTTGATAGGTGCATCAATATATATTTCGAACTTAATATCAAACATAAAAAATAACGTCAAAAAATACGCAAGTGTCACACTATTTACTATAATACGATTTAGTATAGAATATATTATCCTTTCAAACAATATTTATTTCTAGTCGGCCAACACTTTCAATACATCCAAAATGATATGAGCCGTCCCGTAAAGTAAAGTATCGACCCTGATCAGCCTAAGCATGCAGCGCAAGCCTACCCGGACAGACACTTTTCGCCTCCTGTGAATTTCCAGTTTCAGGAATCATTTCTCTATACCTCCATCCCCCTGATGCGGAATGCATTGGCACGGATTAGCCTGCGCGGACTACGCAGAGTGCATAATTTTGGTTTTCTCGTGGAACGGCTCATATATTATACAATACTTCTTCATTTGCGTATATAACAATCATTTAAAACAACAGAAAATGGTTACCACATGTACTTCAAGCTTACCGACTGCCGGAGTGCATTGCAATAAACACCTTATAATTGTCACGTGGCATCCCATTGTTTTGGTTAAGCCACATATAAGCGTCAACGTTATTAAAATATCCAATGCCCTATGTCTACAACTTCAAAAGAAAAAATGAAAACTCTTTGGCATACACATACCAGATGACTTCCTTTTAGCTTCCCATTGTTGGCTATTTAAAGAGTTATATGAACTAATCAGTTGGAATATTATGTTATTTTTTCACCAAATATAACATTGATGATATTGAGGCTAACAGTGTAAAAGATTCTGGTGCAAAAAAGGGAATAGAAAGGTTCATCAGAGTATTCACTGTAAGCAGATGCAACACATTTCCTTCTTTGCTCGTCTGCTTTTCCAATTAGAAAAAGTTGGGGTTGTGTAATACCCTTGGTGCCGTCGTCGTCTGCGTCGTCGTCATCTGCACCGTCTGCGTCGTCACAACAATGTAACCTTTCCTCAAAACCCAAAACCCGTTTAACATTTCCAAAAAATATACATGTTCCTAGGAAAAATTCGCATGTGTATGCCAAATCACATTACTCTGGCTTTAATAAGTATTCAGTAATGCTCCCTTTTCGACTTATAAAAAGGCAGAGTGTTGCCATTCGCTTGCGACGCTCTTGTTGTTTAACACGACACATTCGCTTCCTTTTCAGGCTGTGCACCTTACCAACCCCCTAATAATGGCGTTGTCCATTCGTTGTCGGATGAATTATTTTTTAGTGTAGGTAAACAAATATTTGCTGGTTGCAAGTCGCCATACATGGATCACAACGGTACAGCACCATTCTACGAGATTTTTGGTATGGGTAACGGGGAATGGACCAAGACTTTCAGATGCTACTCAGGTAAAAGTTCCACCATCAAGACACTTGTTATCTTTTGCTTTGTAAAACGTCTGAAATCGTCAGAGAGAAAGACACATTAAATATGGAAAACCGTATGTATGATCCCGAGACATAACAAGGGTTACATGAAGCACTGCTAGACGTTTTAAGATAGTGTACATGGTTACATTACTGGCTAGTAATATTAAGCATATGCTAAAATACAGAACAACACAGGGGATTTAACGATACAAATTGGGCTACACGTATGTATATATATGAGCCGTTCCACATGAAAACCAACATTGTGGACTCTGCGTAGAGTATCGACCAGGATCAGCCTAAGCATGCCGAGGAGCAGGCTAACCCGGACAGACATTTTTCGCCTGCTGTAGATTGTCTGTTTCCGGATCATTACTCTATACCTCTATCTCCATGAGACGGAATGTGCGGACTGCGCAGGCTAATATTGGTCGACATATAACGCAGGGTCCATAATGTTGGTTTTCTCGTGGAACGGCTCATATATATTTAGTGTAAAGCTGTACATGCATGTAAACAGTTATTAGTTTAGCTTATGACTTAGTCAGGAATCCCGTTTACCTATCTGTTATCATTTATACTGTTACGTGACCGATTCTTGCAGTTGAAGAAGTGTGTTTATATAACATCATAGAACCTTGGTATAGTAACCTGACAATAGAAGTAACCGGCAATACCCTGTTGGACACGAGTAAAATCCTATTCCCGTCAACAAGCGGTTGGGCCCCGAGCAGCGGTTGTGATTCTGGAGCGTTTGTGAAGGTATATATTGTACATATAATAGCTGAATTAAATAGAGTCCATAGTAAATTGTAGCAATATCAATATAAACGCTTGAATTCAGCAGCCAACAATATAGAGCCCGGTCAGATGGCAAGGATGTGCCTGATGCCTTGGTCTATTTAGGGTTGTACATGCCTCACAAAATCGGTCCAAACAATCAAAAGATAAACCTTTGAAAACTAAAAGTGAACATTAGAAATGACTGTTTACGAGCCAAATCAAAGTTACCTGGCAACCTTTTCTTTTTAAACAGTGTTAACAAATATTTCACTTCGACACAGTTATGATAATGATTTCAATAATCTTTTAATTAAAGGTGATATTTGTGGAGACAGTTGAGATTGCAGGGGTGGCAACTAAGAGCGGTGGCGATTATGGTACCTGGGTGAAGGCTTACACAATCGAGCACACTTCCTACTGTTCATCTTACGGCGAATATTACACCAAACTTTCACACGCTAATGGGACGGTTAAGGTATTTCTTGTTTTGCCTTTTTTAAACCCAATTATATACGAATAAATAAACATGTGCTCTGCACCAATAAGTTATAAGATTTCGAAATACTTTATTAGATCTAATAATTTCTAAAAACTTCAGATAATTTTATTTTTGAATTGGTTTGCATCGTCATCATTTTCCTACACTTAACATACACACATCGACGCTATTTAAAGTTATTTATTCAGAATTATGACTTCAATTCCTTGTCAAATAACGTTACAACCACACGTGTAACGTTGACTGCGAGCGGTCTAACGTTATCCCCCCCCCCCCCCCCCTCCCCTCCCCCCGAAAGAAAATGCATTTGAATTTGTATCCACATTATTAATTACGGTCTCTCCTGCATACACCAGGGGTATGTCAACGTGCTTGGTAATAATAACGAATACATATTGTTTTAAACACTCATGTACACTTATTGCAAACTTAATCTATTTCCGATTATAGTCTTTGCTAGACGGTTTAAAAACAGATCTCGGGAAGGAAGGACAAATCTCAAAAATGCCCACCTTTGCGTTGTTTGTTCTTTTTTCTGTAAATATCTCTGTTATAAAATCTTTCTTCGAAACTTTAAACTGATGTGTATAAGCCTTGATCAAATAATCTCTGTTGTTTTTAAATGACTGCGGAGATCATTGGGGAAAGTTACAATCTTCTTATGACGTCCCTTTCCGCAGATATTACCAAGATACACTACTAGGATAAATACTGGTACACTGACTCTGTACTATTCATGATATGTACTATAATATGGTGATAACAGAATGTGTAGTATGGATGTATATGTCATGGTATTTATTATAATATGGTGATAACAGAATGTGTGGTATGGATGTATACGTCATGGTATTTATTATAATGTAGTGATTGCAGAATGTGTGGCATGTGTGTATTCTTCACGGTATTATTAATGTGGTATTAACAGAATCTGTGACATGGGTGTTTTTTATTGTTCATGGTATATTTTATAAAGTCGTAACAACATTATGTGTGGCTTGTTTGTTATTTTCATGATATGAATTTTAATGTGGTAATAACAGAATGTGTGGCAAGTGTGTATAAGTAACGGTATATAGTTTAATCTGGTGATAACATAATCTTTGACATGGGTGTGTAATTCATGTTATGTGTTATAATGGGGTGACAACATAATCTTTGACGGGGAGGGGGGGGGGGGGGGGGGGGGGAATAATTCATGTTATGTGTTATAATGGGGTGACAACATACTCTTTGACATAGGTATATAATTCTGGTGACAACATAATCTTTAACATGGGTGTATAATTCATGTTATGTGTTATAATGGGGTGACAACATACTCTTTGACATGGGTATATAATTCTGGTGACAACATAATCTTTGACATGGGTGTATAATTCATGTTATGTGTAATAATGGGGTGACAACATAATATTTGCCATGGGTGTATAATTCAAGTTATGTGTTATAATGGGTGATAACATAATCTTTGCCATGGGTGTATAATTCATGTTATGTGTTATAATGGGGTGACAACATAATCTTTGACATGGTTGTATAATTCATGTTATGTGTTATAATGGGGTGACAACATAATCTTTGACATGGGTGTATAGTTCTGATGACAACAACATCTTTGACATGGGTTCATACTTCATGTTATGTGTTATAATGGGGTGACAACATACTCTTTGACATGGGTGTATAATTATTGTGACAACAAAATCTTTGACATGGGTTCATACTTCATGTTATGTGTAATAATGGTGTGACAACATGCTCTTTGACATAAGTGTATACTTCTGGTGACAACATAATCTTTGACATGAGTGTATAATTCATGTTATGTGTTATACTGGGGTGACAACATAATCTTTGACATGGGTGTATAATTCATGTTATGTGTTATAATGGGGTGACAGCAAAACATGTGACATGGGTGTATAATTCATGTTATGTGTTAAAAATGGGGTGACAACATAATCTTTCACATTGGTGTATAATTCATGTTATGTGTTATAATGGGGTGAACACATAATCTTTGACATGGGTGTATAATTCTATTGTCAACATAATCTGTGACATGAGTATATAATTCTGGTGACAACATAATCTTGGACATGGGTGTATAATTCATGTTATGTGTTATAATGGGGTGACAACAGAATGTGTGGCATGGGTGTATTTGTCATGATATATAGGTTATTAATGTGGTAATAACAAAATGTGTGACAGGGGTGTATACGTCATGGTATGTAGTTTAATCTCGTGACAACAAAATCTGTGACATGGGTGTATAATTCATGTTATCTGTTATAATGGGGTGACAACATAATGTGGAGCATGGGTGCCGCTGACTGATATACATGTGTAGTATGGGATGTAAAAGGTTGGAATTGAAATTAATATAAGATTATTGAACGTTGAATGGTTTTAAAATAAGTCATGCATTAATGTAGGCATTTCTGAGATGTGTATGAACTTATTAACTATCCACATTGGGAAATGATCTGCGAAAACCAATGTTATGACATTTCGAGCTTTCAGGAACATTCTATTAATCACTATCCATTAGCTCCTTAGCATGATTTCGCAGGCGAGTGTATTTCCAATTGTGTAATCATAACCCAAATGTTGGTTTTCGCAGAGCATCTTTCACCTAAAGAAATAAGTTTCAAATGTGGCTATTAAATATGTATGTCAAAAGAAATTCTTAAAGAATTCAGCAGCTTGACTTCAGTCAAATGACGAAATACTCAATTAAATCATATCTATTCATTTAACATAGGTTTACAAAGGAAACGACGATGCTGATTCGATCCAACGAAATTTCTTTGACTCCGTATTGTCAATGAAATGCATTCAAGTTTTGATTGTCGATTCTGCCAAAGGGTATTCCATGCGCCTGGAATTTCTATCATGCAGCGACCAAACGATTCCCAAATAGGTGGAATACAAAAACGTGATGAATATACATTTTTGCTATACAAAAAAACAGAACGATGGTGAAGATTCTTAAGCAACTATTTTACAGGCCTTTATATTTGCTTACATAGAAGAGAAAACATTGGCAAATTCGGACGTTCTTAAGTTATTCCCGAAAGCTGGAAAAGAGCCTCATCGTTCCTTTCTTCAATGGTAAGGGAGAGAGTAAATTAATATACAACAATCATTTATCCCGTGTTTTTGTAAAGTGTTTGAAAAACGCTTAACCTTTAGAATAAGAATAGACGTTCCATCGAAGTCAATGGTATTCACTTATGTCCTGCAGCAAGGGTTTCGTATTACGACAAATTTGATCTTACAGGATAACAGTTGTTTAGAAATGATTGGCTACAAAAGAAATCCCTGGCTTTTATGGTCAAATGCATTTATACATGTATAAACACTGTTGTACTTCTGCCGCCTTAAACTAGCTAGAAATAAAGAGTAATAAGTCGACCCATGTTTTCCGGATTTGACCAGTTGCACCCGTCAATTAACCAATGTATTATTTACGATGTCAGAATATTGTCAGAACAAGTGAGGGCAGTCAGATTTGTAAACTAATCTCTGCGTTATTTAATTATAGTATGAAACATGTTCACTATAAGTGCCCATGTTGCACGCCGCAAAAACCATTTCAAACTAAGCAAAACCACACACGATATAGATATTTCACATAAAACGGAAAGGTTAATGTTTGAACAATTATCTGTGTATCGAGGGCTTGGCGTGAAACGGTTGTAACTAAAATGTGTAGTTTTTATCAAGGTTAATCACCTCGCCATAAAGTCTTTAAAAGCGCGTCAAATCATTTTACTTGGTAAACAATGGAAATGTAGGTGCCAATGCTCGTTCTGAGCAATGGCAACTAAATTTGCATTGTTTACAAAAGGGTCAAAATTGCCCCTAAACCAGGGATTTCAAAATAGGTTTTTAGATACAACCATTTCATGCCAAGCCCTCGGTATGTGTGTAACCGTCGTAGGAATCTGGTTTAATCGCTGCAATCAGAAATCAGAAACAAATTCCAAATGCACTTAACCCATTACACTTCACGCAGAAGACATTTGCGTCTGCTGTTGCAGATGACTTTTGAAAACATTGCAATAAAAGGTGAAATTGCTCAAAACTATGAAAAGCCATGTGAAGTAATGGGTTAACTGCCATTTCGCTCAAAGAATGGATATGCCACAATGTGATCAAGCATATTTCAATTAACATAGGCGGTACAAATCTTTTATATTAATATTGTCATATTTGTACTGCATATCTTTGTTCATGTTCATGCTGTAAGTATTTTTTTTTAAATCTTTGATACTTTTCTATAAATTTCAAAGCTTTCCTTCAGCCTGATTTCCCTAACACTTGTCTGGTTTTATTTGTACAATATTTTGTCAGGTTATACACACTTCTTATATAGTTTCTGTTTTCCGTTCAATGTATGGAGTTAAAGTGTGTTTTTCATTGGAATTCATTTTCAAAATATTACAGCAGCGAGGTCGTTATTTTGTTTTTCAAATGGAAAATAACGAATCCATATATGCATGATATTGTCCTTTTTATACGTGAACTCTGTCCCGAGTGATGTTAGCGCATGTGAAACAAACTTATACGTGTAATATGCCTTAACTCTTTCAGCGCCGAATTGTTTAAAGTAGACTCCTCCATGTTAATAATCGGGCGTCTCCATGTCTCATGTTATAAAACTTTCGGACTATTTTTATACTTAAAAGGCAAACAATACTGATTTCAGGTGAGACAGCTCGTTACGAGCTGACTCACCTGAATCTGTATTGTTTGAAAAAACCTCAATATTGCCTTTGGCGCTGAAAGAGTTAACCGTTGGTTTGACAGTTGTCAGCAATGCAAAACTCTATGTGTGACCCAGTGATGTTTACTTACTCAAAGGAGATACTACAAGGAAACCTTAACTGTTTAAAACATTACAATAACACAATTGTCTGTAAATAAAAGGCAATCTACGAAAAATGTGTGCTCTGGAAAGGGATAACATGGGGAAATGAAGGAAGGAAAATTAATGGATTGAAAGTGTTCCCTGCTATGCAGAACAAACCATATGCTTTTAAAATTTAATGTGTTTTTGCTATCTATACTCGCCTCATTTAACCGTATTAATAATGTACACGTTCGGATTGTTATAACGATTGATGAAATTGATTACCATGGCTGATTTAAATTAGTGTTTGCCATCTGGGAACTGTATCAGCAGATAATCAATAAATTTATCACAGGATGTTTTTTTTTATAACGTGGACGATTTCAACTACACTTTCTTGATCTACTAATTGAATTTCTCCGAATGTTGACGATAAGGAAGAGGTTTAAAGCAGATAGTATTGTACAATTGTTAATTCAAAGAAAGAGTTATCTTTCACAATCAGGATTTGACGGACTCTGGCTCAACCAAGGGTCCACGCCGCCACGCCAAATATGTACTGTATGAGCCTTTCCACGACAAAACCAAAATTAAGGACTCTGCGTAACGTATCGACAAAATCAAGATTCGGACCGCCATATTCCGTGTCAGCGGGATGGAGGTATATATTAATGATTCCTCAAATAGAAAATCCTCAGGAGGCGAAAAACGTCTGCCCGGGTTAGCCTGCGCGGCATGCTTAGGCTGATCCGGGTCGATATCACAATGTTGGTTTTCTCGTTGAACGGCTCTTATTGTGTGCATGAGGCATATACATATCTACATTTATGTAATCACTTATCTTTTGAAAACTATGTACAAAGTGAGTACGGAATGAGCGGCCTTGTCTTGGTCAGCACACTTCCCAGCTCCAGCTTAAAATTATGCAAACCATGGTATACAAATGTTGTCTAAGTAAATTAACAACATAAAAGGGTTATTTTATTACTCTCCATGAAATGTATTTACCGAGTGTCGATATTGGCAGGTTTAACTTTATAAACAATAAAAAAGCTTTTAAAAATTAGCAGGGAATGATGCAAAACAAACAAATACATGCACAAATGTGCAAGTCTTTCTCAGTCAGCACTTTCCCTAGATCTATAAAGCTGTCATTTGAAATATGTTGCTATCAACCACAATGCCCATCTGTTGTATATAACTGCAGCTCAACACAGGGGATAGTTACCCATTAAGCTCACCATTTGTATATTTTGTAAATAAAGTTGACAATTCCTGTTATGTAATATAATTAAAATATTTGCACTTTATTTTTCAGATTATGTTTGATATTTAAAATGTAATTATGTTTTATACAACTGTCACATCTTAACCACACTTTTGCTACCTTCTTTTGCTTTTGACTCTCGTAAAACTATGTCTTGCAAATTAATTGACCCAATCTAATAAAAAGCTCTAAAAATCTCTAAGAAAGCAACATAGATATAAATGCCAATATTCAACAAGTCAACGACTGTGTCACTTCACAGAATCCTTTTAAATCACATAGAATCGACTTAAAACACAATATATACACAATTAAACTGTAACTCACTATAAAACCATCTGCAAACCATTACTAAAAATAATGTTGATTCTTGAATGAAAATTAACATATTGAATCAAAAATCCAAGTCACACGCTACAGGTCATGGTCCGTGCTTTCACTATACGATTCCAAGAATGAATGTGTAGTATGCAAATTAGCTTGTGACCCAAATGATACCATTAAATACGTACCAACGTTAACAATAGAGCTATTTATTAATCACAAAAATAGAAAATTTAATTTCTAAACCTTTTAATTTAATATTTATTCTGCACCACATGCAACAGAGAACCTGTGGACTGATATA
>JASEVX010000004.1:130398533-130482251 GCA_031761405.1 Serripes groenlandicus | reverse complement strand
ATCTATCTCTCTATCGCTATCTCTCTATATCGCTTTCTCTCTATCTCTCTCTCTCTCTATCGATATCTCTATCTCTATCTCTATCGCTATCTATCTCTCTCTCTCTATCTCTTCTCTCTCTCTCACTCTCTCTCTCTCTCTCTATCTCGCTCTCTCTCTCTCTCTCTCTCTCTCTCTCTCTCTCTCTCTCTCTCTCTCTCTCTCTCTCTCTCTCTCTCTCTCTTTCTCTCTCTCTCCCTCATTCCGTCATGTCTCATGACAATTGTATATTAACTGTTTATTATTTTTCTCGTGTACCATAATTGTAGTTTGAGAACATAAAGGATGTGTTCTGTTCTGTTCATATCAATCATTGTTTAACATTGTCAATAAACATGTTCAAGTACAGCTAATTTGGACAGTTGAATGTTTTAGAAATATGTTAATATATTCCCAGGCTTAGACTTTCATCACAGAGCTTATAATAGAAACTGAAAAGAATCAGAGAACTGTGCATTGTGTGTTAATTACAAAAATTTACAAGATGATATTCGTTCTATAATATTTTTAAGCAGATAGATAATACACGCTTTTTCCAACAGACCAGATATAAGATAAAAACATCCAGCTAGTGTTACTCTTAAGGATACTACGGCTGCTTGGACCCATACACTATATGGTATATACTAATTACATATGATAACTTTACAGCGTATAGCCCCATTAAACAGTATCCTGTGTCTGAGGTCAGGTCTTCAAACTGTCTGTCAACGTCGGTCATATTGCTCAGATTGTCCAAGGTAAAAAAGAAGCAATTCTGATTGGCTGAATACATAATACGGAAATTTTTCTTCCTTTGAACAATTATACTTTTTGTTGAAAGTGGTCAGCATATAGGATATATTGTATTGGAGATATTGCATCCGTTATAAATATGTCAGGACAATTTTCATTTAAAAAGGTAGATAACTCTTGTATAAACAATTTGAACATTATTGGACTGCTTACGTCCCCTTGTCCTGTACCCATGTTGCTGGACTTCAGATTTGAGTACATTGATAGCAAAACATTAAACATTTTCCCCTGAAGTCCCCTGTTAGATAAAATTCTGAATAATTTGGCACTAACGAATCAAATGCTTTATTAAAGTCCACATATAAAACATAAAAACGAATACCAGGTTTGCAAATATATTTCTGCATCATACCTTGTAAAGTGAATAAATTATCAGTTACAGAATAACCATGTCGAAATCACGCTTGACTTTCATCAATTAAATTAAATGTGAATGCCCAAATATACATCCTATCATTAACAATATTTGAAGATATTTTATACATTACATTTTCAAGGGATATCCCTCTGTAATTGTTAGGGTTATCTTTAGCCCCATATTTATATACAGGTACAAAAACACTTTCGCTCCATGATTCCGGAAATTGCTTTGAGTTTAAAATTCCATTAAATAATAAAACTAAATATCGATGGCTCAGCGCAATACTAGGCTAACTCTATTTTCAATTTTTTTACAGGAGAGTGAAAAAACTGTTTACATGTTTTCCCTTTTGATATTTTGTAGGTATTTTTTCTGTTCTATATGCTGATAAATGTTTCGAAACTAATGATCATATTCTTTTTAATCTGAAACTCTTTCTTAATAGTTTAAAATCAATTATTTGAGTTAGCAATAGTTTTGCACTGAAAATCAATGATTTGTTGAAAAAAACTTAGCGCAAAACTAAACTTAAGTCAAGTTAGACATAGTTTTGCACTGAAAATCAATGATTTGTTGAAAAAAACTTAGCGCAAAACTAAACCTTAGTCAAGTTGGACATAGTTATATTTCACCAATTTAATTTTGAAGTTATTTTGAAGTTTAAACAATGCAATAAATAGAACATGCTCCATAAAAGTTTTCTTGGACTCTTTCTAAATTGAAAGCATTTATTTGCCTATTATCAGTAATGGCTAAATTATGTTTATATTTAATGACAGAGTGGAAAAGGGTGCAGCAAGAGTTAAAATTTCAATCTTTTGATAAATTTATAACTTTATTTTGCCTATTTAAACAAAATGCTATACATCAAAAAAAAAATTAAATCTTTGCTACATAAAACTGCCTTTTCTGGCACCAAATACAGTATGCCTTTGAAAGCAGTGTAGGAAGCAATCTGAAATCTTCCTGTACTGTTAGTCACACTGACAGCAAATGTAACCATTGTTCATTAATTACTGATAAGTGGTGACTTGATGCTTCCAAGTTAGTACAGTCCAAGAAAATGACTATCGAGCAGGATTACCAATATTTATCTTAAAATGTTTGATAAAATTGCCCTCAAACTATTTATTCATTGCTCCATAAAACCGCATTTCCTCGCATCCAAAAAAGCAGGCATTTGGAAGCAATGTAGGAATAGTTGTAGGATAAGAAGGCCTTTTGGAACAGTGAAGAACATTTAAGATCACTCGTGACGAGCAATCTGAACCTTTCCTTCACAGATTTTCAACTCTGTCAGTTAATGTGAACATAATTCACCCATTATTGATAAGTTGTGAATTAATGCTTTCGATTTGGTGGACTGTTCAAGAAAATAACTATGGAGCAAAGAGTCAAATAGTTATGTTGTTAACTTATTTATTCACAACATATTTGTGAGCATATCATTGTAACAAAAGTACATTATTACAACAAACAGAAACTGTGGTAGGATTGTTAAAGTACATATTGGTAACAAAATAGCCTTACAGTACTAAGAATTAGTTGGGAATCTCATGAGAAATGACTGCATGCATAGAACGATGTGATGGGAATCAGGGATCACACCCTACCTACATAAGGAAATGAGCTCTTTGTACTTCTCAAATGTTATCATGGAGTAGTCCTTTTGCAATATATTTAGCTCAATATCTTTCACAATCACATTCAGAACAGTGTTTGACCTTCTTAACCACTGAGTCGACTGGACCATTGTTATCATACTAAATTTCTGCTATATTGGAATTGTTAGAGTCTATTTTGACTCTGTCCGAAAACCTTGTTCCTTTCTTAATCCTGATAAAAAATTGAGTATTTGGAAACAGACTTGAAGTAAAAAAAATATGACAAGTTCATTTCCTAAAGCTACAGTCACACGTAAGCCGGACTCAACACGGAGCAACACGGTACACCCCGGATCAATAGATATCTTGATCCGGGATGATCCTGGGTGAAATTAAGTCACAAAACATCGTCACCCCGGACCCAACACGGCACCTCAATGTATGAACACGGAGCCAACAAGGATCTGACCCAGGTACCACCACGGCAGCTTCCAGTAGCTAACAAGGTCGCAACACAGACCGTCTCGAACTACCCCGAATGAAAGAATCCTCCTGGCCGGTCCCGGATGACCAAGGCAATTTTAAAGAGTTTAAAATTGCTGGGGTGGTGTCCCTGACCATGATAGACCATCCAGGACTATCCCGGACCCAACATGGATCTGACCCCGGATCGGCCAAATTTCAGTACGGGCGGTCGGATGGACTGGGGCTTGAGCATGGTTTGGATTTTTATGACATGCAGTTCTTACAAATTAGTTGTGTATACACTAATTTGACTACTTGCCCTTTCAATACAGGCATGGACAGAATAATTGTCCTTCTGTGTGTGACTCTACAGTTTGAATAATGATTTGGGCATTTTTAAAGGCTATATGAACTTTCTGAGGAGAAATATTCAAAGTTTGGAGAAAAAATGTCTTGCAAACCCTAATATTTGTACAATTTAATGACAAAATCCACATAAATTAATTAACTCATTTCTGACTAATGGTACTGGACTGTTTATTACTTTCTTCTTCTGTGGAGCAGAATACTTAAAAAGAAACTGCCTTTATCATATTGCATCTCCTGACACTAACCAGTCAATTGTAATGCTATCCCCATAGCTTCTTCAATAATTTCTGCAGCCAATTGCCCAAACCCTGATCCATGACTTTCAAATTGTATTTCACTCTGATCAGCTACTAACTTTGCAGTCTTCCATGTTAATGTCTTCAACTATATCTTCATTTTCAAAATCAATGCACTGTTGTTATTCACTCTCAACAATAGTTGGAACAATTTCTTCAACTTGGGCATTAGTGTTTTGTCAGTTACTTTACTATTAGATCCTCTTTCCACTTTATAACAGTAACTGAGCTCCATTTCATTTGGTGAAACTGATTTATCAACTAGATTAAATTTTCCTAATGTCATACACCTTTCTACTCAATTCAGTTTGCACCTATTGTTTCTATTCTTTTTCTTTTTGGAAGAATACAATTGGATAAACTTGATTCTTAGTAAGTTTCATTCAACATTTTCTTCTGAAATTGTGAGAACATTTATTCAATACCAGAAGAGATGTGCTCTAAATCTAACCGAGAGTATCAGACTTCAAGATTTTTGAGTTTAGATAATGGGATGTCATCTTCAGATGACACAGCTGTAGGAAGTTTATAGTCATTATGAACACACATTAAACTATGTTCACTGTCATAACCTAAACTACATTGTTGAAGTTATTCTTCAATCCTTTTGATTTTCTCATCATTTGGGTCTTTAATTATTTGAATGCCGGTAGCGACGCGGGCTGTCAATCCAGGGGTTGTGAGTTTGAATCCCGGCTCGGCCAACTTTCTTACGAGGATTGACAAAAGTCAATCCGACACGCGTCATTCGTCTTCCACCAATGGGCTTAGTCTATGTGGAAAAGCAGCCAGTTGCTTGGGAAGATTGTTGTGTGGAGTACTGGTGTGAGAAAACCAGAAAATGCATGAGTAGGTGAACTGGCCGCCGTGATATAACTGAGAAATTGTTAAAAACGGCGTTAAATCTCAATCAATTAATTATTTGAAGAATATAGGAATATACTCCTTCTGATATGTCAGAAAAATTATTTGATTCACTTGTATCAGTACATGTATTCTACACAATATCTACATGTGTGGCTTCAAATGTTATGAATTCAATTTCTGGTTCACCCAAACTTGATGCAAAACAGGATCAAGTTTTCAAACTTACAGTGTGAATTGTGAACACTACATTTCCATTGGTTTCTACCATACTGTTTTTGTTACTTGAATGAGGTGTTACTAAGCATTTCATTGTTAAGAAAAGGATTTGTTTTATCTTTCTTATGGTTTGATGCAAACTTACATAAGGTTTAACTCTTAAAATTGAACCTGCATCAGATTTTAACACTGCTCCACTGATTTGGAAGATCACTCACAAGTAGATACTCCTCTTTCTGTACACCAGATGAGGCTGTTACTACATTGTAATAAACATTTTTCCCTTTGATTAATATCTCCTCCAGGGCTTATTGTGTCCATTTTGAGGCTTTCTTAATTATAAAGAACATTTTGGTTGCTTTAAAAACACTTTTTTTCTATTTTACATGTTTTAAAATAGGACAAAAGAGAGAAACATGTATATGATTTATACTATTTCTCAGTGCAAAACTATGTCTAAGTCAAGTTAGTTACAGTTTTGCACTAACATTTTTTTTTAAATTTATGATATAGTCGGTGCAAAACTATAGCTAACTCTACTTAGCTATAGTTTTGCACTCAAAAAAAGAATGATTTGACTTAGCATATTTTCTTGAAATTCAAATATCCTTGTTAATACTTGGAATATAATCAAGAACTTTTGAGTGAACCAGGAGAGTTTGATCATTGTTCAAAATTTATAATAAAACCAACTTTGAAAAATTATAGAGTTAGCATAGTATTGCGCTGAGCCATCGATATGGTGATATTAAATCACATGTGTATTTATAGAATTCCGAAGAAATACCATCTTTACCGGTAGGTTTTCCATTTTTAAATTTTTTAACATGAGACTACAAGATTAACTCTGTTCCCATATCCGTCAATGTAATAACATAAATGTATATATATCCAGAATTAAAACCCACTGGAAACTAAACAATAGTACATACTAATTTTATCACCTGATTTTGTTTTAGCACGGAACGTTTTTGTTTGGTCTGGGAAAAGGTTCAAGTTATTTTAACTCTTTCAGCGACAGAGGTAATATTGAGGTTTTTGCAAACAATACTGATTCAGGCGAGTCAGCTCGTAACGAGCTGTCTCACCTGAAATCAGCATTGTTTGCCTTTTAGTTATCAATATAGTCCAAACTGTTATTACATGAGGATTGCAGACGCCCGAATTTGAACATGGAAGAGTCTACTTTAAAAAATTCGGCGCTGAAAGAGTTAAGAATATAGAGTGCCATGTTATTGATATATTTATAACCTATGAGCGAGGAGTTCTTTTGATATCTGGTTGGTCGCCGAATGAGTGAATGTAATGTCTAAATAAATACAGGAATAGCAACAACAATATTTCTTTAGCTATTTTGTCTACTCTCCAAACTAAAAGAATTTGCAGGAAACAGTTCAAAGTATGTTAATTGTTTCAAGGCGGTCCTTTTATTTACGTTACCATCTAGCGCTATGTTAGTGTATGGAGATAAAGGTTTTTTCAAGGCGGTCCTTTTATTTACGTTACCATCTAGCGCTATGTTAAAGTATGGAGATAAAGGTTTTTTCAAGGCGGTCCTTTTATTTACGTTACCATCTAGCGCTATGTTAAAGTATGGAGATAAAGGTTTTTTCAAGGCGGTCCTTTTATTTACGTTACCATCTAGCGCTATGTTAAAGTATGGAGATAAAGGTTTTTTCAAGGCGGTCCTTTTATTTACGTTACCATCTAGCGCTATGTTAAAGTATGGAGATAAAGGTTTTTTCAAGGCGGTCCTTTTATTTACGTTACCATCTAGCGCTATGTTAAAGTATGGAGATAAAGGTTTTTTCAAGGCGGTCCTTTTATTTACGTTACCATCTGGCGCTATGTTAAAGTATGGAGATAAAGGTTTTTTCAAGGCGGTCCTTTTATTTACGTTACCATCTGGCGCAATGTTAAAGTATGGAGATAAAGGTTTTTTCAAGGCGGTCCTTTTATTTACGTTACCATCTGGCGCAATGTTAAAGTATGGAGATAAAGGTTAACCATCGTTTCATATAATTTCACTTACGTGTCCATCAAATATGAGCCGGTTCGAGACCATTTCTGCCCTGAGTTCAGTCAGGAACGTAGATATGATCTACGTCCCGAGTTCAGTCAGGAACGTAGATATGATCTACGTCCCGAGTTCAGTCAGGAACGTAAATATGATCTACGTCCCAAGTGTGATAGACACTAATAGTGTAAAGTTTAACAAGGAAAAAACAATATTTTCATTTATCCTGACACAAGCGAGTCAGTCGTAATGTTCCCCAACAATTATGAGCACCAATGAGGAAAAAGACATTACTACCATTATTACCATTATGAAGTATTTCAGTTTGTATGACTCGATCGGGCATCGAATCCGCGACGTTCAAGACCCAAGACGGGCGTTCTACTATTTCCAAACGGAACGGTTTTGTTATAAATGAAAAAAGTAAAACATGTTTCTTGTTCAGAGCATATTGAACAACATTGTTGAAAAATAGTGATGTGCAATTTCACCTTTTGCCATAATGTTTTCAACTGTATTTAGATTTGTTTTAATGTTGGAAAGGATTAACTTGATAAAGACATGTCACGGAGCCGCAACATGTGAAAACGGGTCACTGATTCATCCCGATGTTTGCATCTCATGTGGAGGTATTTGAATGAAAATAACAGGGTTTCATCTATGAGGTATTTTTCGTGATCTGCTATATGTGAAGCCCCTCTATTGTAAATGAACAGTTAAAGCTCTAGCGAGTCTGTAAGGATGCATGGACGCACACGGGCCGTTATTTGATGAATATGCAATAAGATCCCTCTTCGCCTAGCGCGATTCAAATGTATGGGAATATATGAGCCGTTTCACGAAAAAACAAACATTATTGACTCTGCTGAAAGTATCGACCAGGATGCCGCACAGGCTAATCCGGGCAGAAATTGTTCGGCTCCTGTGGATTTTCTGTTTCAGGAATCTTTATTCTATACATGTACCGCTGTCAGCCCGGATTAGCCTGCGCGGCATGTTTAGGCAGATCCGGATCGATACTTTACGCAGTGTCAACAATGTTGGTTTTCTCGTGGAACGGCTCATAAGTTATCATAACTGATTTTTGAAATTATCGAGCCATAAATCAATCTGTTCAAAACAATTTATTTATTAATACTTATATTGTATGATGAAAAAATGTATAGTTTAAGTCAATAAAATATCTATCTATCATTACCCTTTTCAAATTCTCGACATTTTCGAATCGATACTTGATTAGTTTCAGACACGTCAATAGAATACAGATACGGGGTGACTAGTTTTCCCTGTAGCATATTTTGTGTTCAGTTATATCACGGCGACTTATGCATGGGCCCTGGGTAAGACAACCAGTACATTGATAGGCATTGTGCCTTGTCCAAGGACATTCAACGATGACCGCCGCTGCAAGGGATCGAACCCGAGAGCTGGCCCCAAAACTATAAAACTTTTAAAACGTGCTCCATGCTCAGAAATGAACTCCATGCTCCAAATAAGGCTTTTAATTGGTCAATTTGGAGAACGAATTTGCTTCTGACCAATCAGATACTTGAGCACAAATTCTGAGCACAGATTAAACTTTTATAGTTTCGGACCCTGGTAACATAATCGACATCAAGACGTGCTTATGTGTTTTTATAAATGCGATACTGGGTGTGGAAAAACCCTGCCACACGGAAACAACAAACAATTAGATTGATGTGTTGTGAACTTGGATCTGTTAGGCAAAATAAAAGAAAATCCTTCATAAACTATCTTACTATCTTTAGATTCTTCCCTACTGAAATTATTGCAAGGAAAGAAAGAGTAATCTTACCAAAAGATAGTGTAACTTTACGAACTGTTTTTTGGAAAATATCTTCCCTTTTCCAGACTATTTTCAAAGTCATTTTCTGCAGATCTTACAAAGCGTCGTTTGTATATTGGTTTTCAACGTTCTGTTTTAACCCTTTTCCTCATATAGACGCTTTCTGACGCCTCTGCAGCAGACGGCTCTTTGAAAACATAGTGACAACTTTTCCACTTTTGGTCATAGGTTATCCATTCAATTATGGAGATTTTCTATTTTTTGACAAAATATGTTCAAAGATTTTCCCTTTTCCAGACTATTTTCAAAGTCATTTTCTGCAGATGTTACAAAGCGACGCTTGTATATTGGTTTTCAACGTTCTGTTTTAACCCTTTTCCTCATATAGACGCTTTCTGACGCCTCTGCAGCAGACGGCTCTTTGAAAACATAGTGACAACTTTTCCACTTTTGGTCATAGGTTATCCATTCAATTATGGAGATTTTCTATTTTTTGACAAAATATGTTCAAAGTCGTCTGCTGCAAAATTGTCGTATGAGGGAAAGTGTTAATATTAAAATGTAACCCTTAGGACACTAATTAAAATGAAAATCAATAAGTATACATGTCCGTTTTAACCGCCCATTCCCCCTTCACATCATAATCAACACACTGTTTATCCAACTTCAAAGGAATACATTCGGTTACGGTTTGTTCTCATCTGTATACAACTGTTTAAATAGTGAGGAAATAATTAATTTTGCACAGCAACGCCTTTCTTTTTCTCAACGATTTAAAAAAAATACCTGAAAGGTAGGAATGTTTTACACAGAACTCGTGAAGTAAGGTGACATCTTATAAACGTCACGTACACATACAGCTTAGAAAAAGAGGAACGAGAGTGATTATGACATACCACGTAAGAAAAAACTTGTTTTTTCCTTTTAAATTATTATATCATGATTAATGTGTCGTTTTATTAATCTATTCGAATGTTCCAATAACCAAACTTGCTTAGAAATTTCTGTAAGAAATAAGAATTATGTTGTGTGACGTTTTTGGATTTATATGATTATTTTGAAACATATTGAACGAAATTGACGTCATCTTTATTTAGAAACATATTGGACGGAATCGACATCCTCTACACGAAACCCATTAACGTATTTGTTAAATATTAATCGATGTTTGTAATATCATTCAAGTTATTTGTGTGAATTTGGAAACTATTTATTCATAGTCATTACCATAAATATTAGATCATCACTTCATATATAACAATCATCATAAGCATAAGTCAGCTGACACACAGTTTACATGAATTTAGGGTCATTCTCGAAAAAGATATTATATTTTCAACATGATGTTAAAAGGGTAATATCAGATTGAGAACATTATATTTTGCAGAGAGAAGAATTTATATAATGTTTAAGTATCTTGTTTCCCAATCAAATAAATGCACGGCTTGACGATCTATGTGTAAAATACCTATCTATATTTGATGTTCGATATATATATACCATCGCGGGGAGGCTCATATCGTTTTATAAGGGAAATCGATGACATTGAAACAATGCTGTAACTATTGACTATATATCCATTGTGTTATAACGGCGATATGACCGTCATTTACGGCAGTATTTTTTTTTAAAAAAATTGAAACCCGAAGTCACATACCAACTGTTTCATATTAACAGACCATGTATTACAATTGATATTACTATACATAAGTTTTACATCAGGGAATTTCTATATCCGAAGATTTGTGAAATCTGCCTGCCTCTGATCGATAGCTCAAAATTGGATTGATCACCAAATAACTGAATTTCACCCCTGACATCGAAATGTACCTTATCAATAATTGAGTATAACATCGCTGTTCGTTCTTGGTCAGACGCTGTCCTCTGGGCTTGATAAACAAAAATGCCACTACTTGAGAGGTTTACTCCCATATACAATTTTAAAAACTCCACCACTAACACTTTTCGGAAGGGTTCCCTCTGAAAACCATTACAACAGTGTGGAAAGTAATGCCCTCTTATATTACACTAGTTATTCAATTGGGTACAGAATACTGTGTAAGCCATTACTGGAGTGAGATCACAATACCGAATCGACTTCAAATACCAGAATAACAATGTTAAGTTCATCTATGGTAAATGAATCATTTTTATGTAGTACAAGACATGACATGAACTGATTGGGTTGGTCATCGCCGTGTAGAGTTAACTGTTTGGCGAGCATAGTACAAGACTTTCGTACATGTCAGTTATAATTAAAATGAACAAAAGCAGAACAAAGGTGCACTTTGTTTGATGCCTAAATAACTTCAAATATTCAGAAAATCTACTGCTAGATTGAAAACCTAACTGTACTCTTTCATAGATTGGTCGTATTATTTTAACTACCTTGCCAGAGGGACATTGATTAAGTAACTCTTGGCAAATTCAGTTTCTTTAAACAAAATCGATGGCATTCTATAAATCCACAAAAGCGCAATATACCTTTTCATCTCGTGCTTAATTACTTTATTAATAATCGCACTACTGATCCATTTCCCCTGACATTAGCGAGTCAGCTGTAATGCTAACCCCACAACCCTGCGCTCTATGGAGGGAAACCCATAACTACCAGTGTTTAACATCTTATCTTTGGTATGACCCGGCCATGGATCGTTGTTTCAGTGTAGGGTCGAGATATCTTTTCACTGAGTACACCAACAGTGATATTCGAGGAGTGGCTTTGCCTCGAGTGCAAAATTACTATTTGCTGGGAAATATAGCTCTCCCTTTAATCTTAATTAATCAAAGTGTTGTCTAGTTAAAGTATTTACTTACTGGTGTCACTTACTGAACGGAATACAGCCTTTATTATATTCAAACCACAAGTATGGTACACGAGAAAAACAAGAAACAGTAAACATGCAATTGTCACGAGACATGGTGGAGTGAGGGAGTTAGGGAAAGAGAGAGAAAGAGAGATTGCTATTTAGGAAAATACCGCATAGTATGATTAGTGTGTAGATAAAGATCAGACTGTGGCAATGTTCAAACCCGATCTCAGTCCACACTGTTCTCTGTTCTATAAACCATTATAGCGTTTAGGGCTATGGCTCTTTCCCAATAATCAAAATAACCAATAAACCTATATTCAATTCAATTTCATTCTTAAAAAAAAGAACCAAAAAACTGACATATTCACCTTCCTTTTGTTGAGCTATGACATCAAATCAAAAGTCAACATTATCCCACAGTGAAATTTACTTTCAATTTCAAAATAAATATGTTGTTCTAAAAATGGCTCTTAAGCTGTCAATATAGATTAAAGCAAACAATGTTTTGATTACAAATCAGTCAGAGGGTATTCAACACTTTCAACTTTCAACACAATCATTATTGTCCAATGGAAGACCACTTCAGTCTGATGAATTCATCTGAAATCAGCTAGACACAATTGTCTGCCCGGCGCTCCGATCCGTATTGCTTCCCTGTGACCTAAACACTTGAATAAACCTACTGTGTTCGAATATTACATGTGTCTGGATATACTACATACTATATAGCAGTAATTCTAAAGTGTCTCTACCATCTGGCTGTTATGTTTAGCAGTATCATTATTGACATAGGTAGAGAAATAAATTTATGAAAAACAATTTAAAAAGATTAGGCATTTCAAAGGTTATATTTATTCGACTTTGACGGCATTTTAAGAAAATCTCAGTCAAAAATTATTTTAACCAGTAGACATTAATTTATTAGCCTTCGGCATTCGTGATTTAATTTATGACGTCAATAACCTTAAAAAATAGGGATATTCAGCAGTTTATCACCACAAAGTAAAATAATGCCTGGACATTAACCGGCATTTTTCAATAAAGCACGTACTTACGCGAAATATAACATAGTAAGTAAGATCTTGATATAGATGTTAAAATGTTAATTTAAAGAGATTAATCCACTTGGTTATATCATTCATCAATGGGACCCTCTTTAAACACATATCGAGGGCTTGGCGTGAAACGGTTGTAACTTAAATTGGTAATTTTTTACCAAGGTTATTTACCTCGCCATAAAGTCTTTATAAGCGTTAAATCATTTTTCTTGGTAAACAATGGAAATTTAGGTGCCACTGCTCGTTCTGAGCAATGGCACCTAAATTTGCATTGTTTACAAAAGGGTCAAAATAGCCCCTAATCCAGGGTTTCAAAATAGGATTTGAGTTACAACCGTTTCACGCCAAGCCCTCGATATGCTATTAAATAATAATATATCTATAGGTGCTACCTATTTACGAAAAAAACGCAAGATAATTATAAACAAAAATTAAAGAGCATACTTTGGCCATAAAAAAGGATTTTTAAGTAATTGACTAGACAATAATAACGTTAATGTCATGTTTCTTGCATTATCAAAACATATTTGGAGTTCGTATTGCTGTTGTCTATTATTTGAACAGAAAATAATAAAGTAAAGACTTTCAGAAAATCAAGGAATACATTTATAATGAACGAGGTTAAAACATTAGGGCCAAGATGATCGTTAATCGATCACCTGCATTATGGTAAAGAAGCAAATAGATCAGCCCTTTTCTGATGCCACCTGGCGACTCCCTTTATCAACCAGTCAATATGACTGGAACAAATTATGTAATGGGTCACATTTCTGCTAAACCCTTTCCCTATTCGAGAAGGTGTGTGAGTCAATAGCTCATGTATAGGAATTTGGGGTCTTTTATGTTGATACCACATATTTCTTACAGATTTCCATTTATTTTTAACTTTTCGTACAAATGTTAATTCCCACATAACACAGCACTTTAATGATCTTAAATATCGATTTAAAAAAAAAAAGATTAAAAAGACGACAATAATTTTCAATCCGTGTTTTTCTGCTCATTTTATACATACCCAAAAAACCGATTTTAAAAAAAATGATTAAAAAGCCGACAATAATTTTCAATCTGTGTTTTACGTCTGCTTTTTATACATATCCAATTTCATTTCAGAAAGCTTCATGGGTTATTGAAAAAAAAAAAAATCTCACACCTGTTACCTATAAGCGAAAAAATCCATTTATGGGGTTTTTTCGTATTAGTTATTGAACTTTTACATAGTCATGATGATGAAAAGAAACATACTGTAGTAAACATGAATAAATATGTCACTGTGAAATAAACACAAAAGTACCCGTTTATAATTACATGCATGTACACATTTATAAAGTTAACGCCCAGCTCCGGTAGCTTAGTCGGTAGCGACACAGGCTGTCAATCCAGGGGTTCTGAGTTTCAAATCACAGCTCGGCCAACAGTCTTTCCGACATCTGACAAAAGTATTTTACCAGTGGGCTAACAGTCTAGCTAGAAAAGCAGCCAGTTGATTGGGAAGTATGTTGTGTGGATAACTGGTGTGAGAATGCTAGTAAACACATGAGTATGTGAACTGGCCGCCGTGATGTGACTGTACACGGCGTGTAGCCCAAATCAATCAATATGAAGTAAAACAGATGACGTATTAGCATGGTCGGACAACCACGGCAGTTGACTCCGCTACGTTCCAAACTACATGTAATAATAGGTCAAACGGAAGCTATTTGGATCGGAGCGCCGGGCAGACAATGTTGTCCATAAGACTGAAATGGCCTCTTATTGGATGTAATTATGATTTTGTTGAAAGGTGAAAGCGTTTTTAATAAAGTTGAATATGTAATTAAAACAGTATAAGCTTTTAGCTACATTGACAGCTTGAGAGTAATTTTCAGAACAACAGGTATTTTCTTAAATTGAAATTAAATTCAATGCGGGATAAGGATGACCCTTGATTTGACGTCATTGCCAAAAGGGAAGGTTAATATGTGATTTGTTTGTACTTTGGTAGTTTTAATAATGAACTTTAATTCTATATAGGTTTTTGGGTTGTTTTGATTGTTGAGACAGAGCCATAGCCCAAAACGTTATAACGGTCGCCTATGTACAATACATTGCTTCCATCTGACCAATAATGCAACTGAGCGGTGGTCCATGACGACCAACGTAAACGTAAAAACTACACGTGTAAACAATAAAGTGCTTCTACCTGCGCTTCCATTCTAAAAGATACAACTTGTATTGTTTATAAAAGATCCCCAGTCGCGGCACTACGGTCATGGTGGAGTGCCATTGGCAAGGCACATTTTCTAGCCTAGTACTGGTTTGTTTACCCAGGGATCATGAATAGGTGAACTTTCGGCGTGATATAACTGAAATAATGTTGAAAGCGGCGTAAAACCCCAATAAATTAAGTCATGACTCTTTTCCTTCTTCGTTCTAGAGGTTCCATCTTGTACAGTGAATGTAAGATGCCACAAACAGCGTACACAATTCTCATTCTGTCTACTGTGGTATCCATATGTGTCAGTCAAAGATGCCCCTTCCTTGTGGTTCAAGCGGAAAGAGACTACTATAATTCAGGTAAGTGACGTTTAAGCTAATAGTTCTAACATAATAAATGTAAGATTGGTAATCCTGCAGGTCAACTCGTATATATTGGTAATCCTGCAATACACTAACATAGATTGGTAAACCTACAATACACTAACATAAATTGGTATTTCTTTAGGTCCACGCACATAGATTGGTATTTCTTTAGGTCCACTCACATAGATTGGTATTTCTTTAGGTCCACTTACATAGATTGGTATTTCTTTAGCTGCACTCACATATATTGGTATTTCTTTAGCTGCACTCACATATATTGGTATTTCTTTAAGTCCACTTACATAGATTGATATTCATGCAGGTTCACTCACATAGATTGGTAATCTTGCAGGTCCACTCACATATATTGGTATTCCGGCAAGTACACTCACATAGATTGGTAATCTTGCAGGTCCATTCACATATATTGGTATTCCTGCAGGTCCACTCACATATATTGGTAATCTTGCAGGTCCATTCACATATATTGGTATTCCTGCAGGTCCACTCACATAGATTGGTAATCTTGCAGATCCACTCACATATATTGGTAATCCTCCAGGTCCACTCGCATAGATTGGTAATCCTCCAGGTCCATTAACATAAATTGGTATTCATGCAGGTCCACTCACACAGATTGGTAATCCTCCAGGTACATTCATATAGATTGGTAATCTTGCAGGTCAACTCACATATATTGGTAATACTGTAGGTCCACTCATATATATTGGTATTCCTGCAGGTTCACTCACATAGATTGGTATTAATGCAGGTCCATAAACATAGAATGATATTACTTCGGGTTCACTCACAAAGATTGGTAATCCTCAAGGTCCATTCACATATATTGGTAATCTTGCAGGTCCACTCACATAGATTGGTAATCCTACAGGTCCATTAACATAAATTGGTAATCTTGCAGATCCACTCACATAGATTGGTATTCCTTAAGGTCCACTCACATAGATTGGTATTACTCCAGGTCCACTCACATATATTGGTATTCATCCAGGTCAACTCACATAGATTGGTATTCCTCCAGGTCAACTCTCATAGATTGGTAATCCTGTAGGTCCACTCATATAGATTGGTATTCCTTCAGGTCCACTCATATAGATTGGTATTCCTCCAGGTCCACACACATATATTGGTATACCTCCAGGTAAACTCACATATATTGGTAATCCTCCAGGTCAACTCACATAGATTGGTATTCCTTAAGGTCAACTCACAGGATTAAAATTCCTTGAGATTCACTCACATAGATTGGTATTCCTCCAGGTCCACTCACATAGATTGGTATTCCTCCAGGTCCACTCACATAGATTGGTATTCCTCCAGGTAAACTCACATAGATTGGTAATCCTCCAGGTCCACTCACAAAGATTGGTATTCCTTCAGGTCATCGCACATATATTGGTATTCCTCCAGGTCCACTCACATAGATTGTTATTCCTTAAGATCCGCTCATATAGATTGGTTATCCTCCAGGTCCACTCGCATAGATTGGTATTCCTCCAGGTCAACACACATAGATATATTGGTATTCCTCCAGGTCCACTCACATATATTGGTATTCCTCCAGGTCTACTCACATAGATTGGTATTCCTCCAGGTCAACTCTCATAAATTGGTAATCCTGTAGGTTCACTCATATAGATTGGTATTCCTTCAGGTACACTAATATAGATTGGTATTCCTCCAGGTCAACTCACATTCACGTGTACATCGCCCAACCGAGTGTTCCACTCATAACCTTCTTCATATTCATAAACACTGTCAACGAATGGAATGACAATACATTTTAATATTTGCTATCGTTGTTTTTAGCAGAATTGACTAGAATCGTTTTAAAACATTGATAACATCCCCGTGGTGTAGTGAATATGCGTTCGTTCTATGAATGCTAGACCCGGGTTCGATCCCCGATCGAGTAATATGAAATATTTTAAAACTGGCAGTGTTGACAATTTGTATCCGCTTTGGCGTATCAGTTTCAGGATAAATTTACTACTCGTAAACACAGCAAGCGGCTCTTTATTAGCCAATTCCTAAAGTAAGCGAATTTAGCTGACACTCGTCGAAATTAAAACTGGAATCAGTTCATAATTTTAAAGTTTTATTACAATATCGACATTGTATTACCTCAAGTAGTTTTCCATTAATGAGCTCCATTCTGGTTCAGAGAAATGTTCTGTTAGTTGTAGATTGCATAATGGCAAAGAAAGTACATGTATCAGTGGAATATTTTTAAAAATGAATGCACTGTTTCCAGCCTACTTTAAAGCCTCCAGAACTGAACCGCAAAATAGCCACTGTCTAAAACAAACAAAATACGGTAACTTGTTTGGATAGCAACGGGAAAATGTATTTGAGTTGACATCACTTACGCAATAGAAAGAACTCAAAAGAAATTTGCTGTTAATATATAGAAATTACAGAATAGAAAATGATAGATGTATTTCGCTGTCAACAGACGAATACATGACTTGATCAAGCGCGAAGAGCATGGGAATGGGGATTGCTCAAATATTGTGAATCGAGTGGAAGCAGCCTTTTGATTCCGATATATAACAAATGCAGATCAAGTCCCAGTGATAACTATATAAAAAGAGAATCAAATCAATAAAATGATGCTAAAACACGGTGGATGATTGACAGCAATAGTGTCCATCGCTTGATTTAGGTAATTTGTCAAGACGTGAATAAAATATTTCGATTCTGAAAGGTTTTCCTGTAACGCAATCCACCTTCAGTGCGTATCTCCACCATTGTGTAAACATAGTAAATCGTTGAGTTATGTCCTCGGTGTCAAATGCTAGACTGGAATCAGTGCCTTAGAAAATGTTATTATTACAAAATTAGCATTAAACTACTTCACTCGTTACTTCGTTGAGTACTTCTCAATTACTTAACACCATTTCGGGTTCAGAGGCATGTCATGATTATTGTAGATAATGTATCGTATGAAAGGTATAAATAGCTATAAACTGTATCTTTAAAATCATTGGCATGTTTTCCATAGAACTTATATTTCATCTATTTTGTGTCAGTTTTGTTAACAAAAATCATCATTAATTATAAACGCTGCAAGACAATCAATGCAACCGTTGGTTTCAATAACCAGTAAATGTAGATACAAACGATTTGATTTGCTATTAGAATTTGTCTCTCAATATATTTCTCTTGGCGTTAACTATACCACGACGTCTGTGAAATACACCACCATTCAAACAGTGTCGAATACGTTCAACTCTTAACATTATTCAAAATATAGATTATACCTGTGAAAGCTCGAGACGAAGGCTCGAGCTCAGGACGCATATAGGTTACACGTACGAAGACTTCAAATCTCAAACCCCATAAGACTTAATTGTGGCTATTTTGTTTCAAGCAGTTGTATACCGCCAGACTTCCGGTTCAAGAAAAGATTAATGGCGCAGTCACGATATTCTTACGATTTGGTTGGATGAAAATTTAATTTCTAAACAAAACAAAACTTCTAAAGGAAATAATTAAATAAGATAACACCTATTCGCTAAAGAAATGCAAACAAGAAATCTGATATGTGATAAAGTTTGCGTGTAATTAAGCTCGTTTTCTATTTTTAAATGAGTTCAAATACTTTTCAACTAACCGGATGTAAACAAATCGAAGTGTCTATACTGTTGTTCGAGAAACCTTTTTCCCAACTCCAAGACGCGATTAGATCCCAACTACAACCTTGACCCGGTGTTAGGATAATATGATACTCGATTGTTTTGACCTATAAACAATGTTTACTCACTTGATGTTTTTATTTTGTAATTAATTTAGATTAGACGAGATAATAAAATAGAATATGAAAGAAATAAAATATATCAAAAGTTATCTAGTGGCAATGACCTACAGTTTATTTGTATACATATATGTCGTTCTAACTTTGTTCATGTAGATGTTTTTTAATGTGTACTTACATGTATATGTGTGGAACACTGACACATGCAAATAAAGATTTGCTAGATATCTGTTCAGGGTGAGTGTATTAAATTTAATACACTCACCCTGATCTGTTTCAAACAATTTCCAGAATGTTGTTAAACGTTGTCAATATCATGGTAATAATAATAAATAGTTAATTTTTCAATAAAAAAAACGGTTTCAAATTTACCGAAAGATCAAATATCTTATTTACGTCCAGACAGGCATACAATGCTATGATAAATAATACAAATACTCATGTAGGCAAAAAGTAATAAGGGTGAGAGACATACATAAAGAGACCGAGATACAGTCACGGAGAGACGGATATACAGACAGAAAAATAGGGGATTGAGGAGGGGGGGGGGGGGTTGTCAGACAGACAAATAAACAGAAACAAACATATAAGGAGTTAAAGAGACCGAGCTACAGACAGAGAGAGAGATATATATATATAGAGATATATAGAGAGATAAAGCGAGAGAGAGAGAGAGAGAGAGAGAGAGAGAGAGAGAGAGAGAGAGAGAGAGAGAGAGAGAGAAAGAGAGAGAGAGAGAGAGAGAGAGAGAGAGATAAAGAGAGAGAAGAGAGAGAGAGAGAGAGAGAGACATAAAGAGAGAGAGAGAGAGAGATAAAGAGAGAGAGAGAGAGATAGAGAGAGGTACACACAGAGAAAAGAGAGAAGGAAATTAGGTACCCGTTGTGCTTTAGATCATATGGAACCCCCGATTAAGCATATGTAATTAAAATGGTTTATATCGCTCCGACAGAAGGTTATTTGGAACAAGTAATGCATAAGATCAGAGGCAACCTCCGATTAAACCTTGGATATGGTCTGTATAGCTCCGACAGACGGTTATATGGTACAAATTAGCTCCGACAGACGGTCATTTGGTACAAGTAATGCATAAGATCAGACCGAACCTCTGAACTTGTCAAGATTATGGTCTAAATAGCTCCGACAGACAGTCATTTGGTACAAGTAAGTAATGCATAAGATCAGACCGAACCTATGAATTAGTCAAGATTATGGTCTAAATAGCTCCGACAGACAGTCATTTGGTACAAGTAATGCATTAGATCAAACCGAACTTCTGAATTAGTCAAGATAATGGTCTTTATCGCTCAGACAAAAGGTCAGTTGGTACAAGTAATGCATTAGATCAGACTAAACTTCTGAATTAGTCAAGATAATGGTCTTTAAAGCTCCGACAGACGGTCATTTGATACAAGTAATGCATTAGATCAGATAGAACCTCTGAATTAGTCAAGATAATGCTCTTTATCGCTCCGACAGACGGTCATTTGGTACATGTAATGCATTAGATCAGACCGAACCTCTGAATTAGTCGAGATAATGCTCTTTATCGCTCCGACAGACGGTCATTTGGTACATGTAATGCATTAGATCAGACCGAACCTCTGAATTAGTCAAGATGAATGGTCTTTATCGCTCAGACAAACGGTCATTTGGTACAAGTAATGCATAAGATCAGACCGAACCTCTGAATTAGTCAAGATAATGGTCTAAATAGCTCCGACAAACGGTCATTTGATACAAGTAATGCATTAGATCAGATAGAACCTCTGAATTAGTTAAGATATAGTCTGAATAGCTCCGATAGACGCTCATTTGATACAAGTAATGCATTAGATCTGATTAAACCTCTGAATTAGTCAAGATAATGGTCTATATCGCTCAGACAGACGGTCATTTAGTTTAAACATATTTTATTGAAAAATAGTTGTACTTTGGTATATATGTAATACATGTTATGTTCATAGGATTGGAAAACAAGCATTATAGGCACTTATACAAATGCCTTTCCTCAGACGGTCATTTGGTATAATGCATTAGATCAGATAGAACCTCTGAATTAGTCAAGATAATGGTCTATATCGCTCCGACAAACGGTGATTTGGTACAACTAATGCATTAGATCCTACGGAACCTCTGAATAAGTCAGAAAAATGGTCAACGTAGTTCCGACATACGCTCATTTTGTACAATTAATCCATTATATCAGATGGAACATCTGAATTATAGTCATGACTGACGGTCATTTGGTACAACTAATGCATTAGATAAGACTGAACCTCTGAATAAATCATGAAAATGGTCAACAAAATTCCGACATACGCTCATTTGGTACAATTAATTTAATAATGGAACATCTGAATACGGTCATTTGGTACAAGTTATGCATTAGATCAAACTGAACCTCTAAATTAGTCAAGATTATGGTTCATATCGCTCCGACAAACGGTCATTTGATACAACTTATGCATTATATCAGATGGAACATCTGAATTATAGTCATGACAGACGGTCATTTGATACAAGTAATGCATTAGATAAGACCGAACCTATGAATTAGTCAAGATAATGGTCTTTATAGCTTCGACAGACAGTCATTTGGTACAAGTAATGCATAAGATGAGACCGAACCTCTGAATTAGTCAAGATAATGGTCTTTATAGCTCCGACAGACGGCCATTTGGTACAAGTAATGCATAAGATGAGACCGAACCTCTGAATTAGTCAAGATAATGGTCTTTATAGCTTCGACAGACGGCCATTTGGTACAAGTAATGCATAAGATGAGACCGAACCTCTGAATTAGTCAAGATAATGGTCTTTATAGCTTCGACAGACAGTCATTTGATACAAGTAATGCATTAGATAAGACCGAACCTATGAATTAGTCAAGATTATGGGTCATATCGCTCCGACAGACGCTCATTAGATACAAGTAATGCATAAGATCAAACCGAACCTCTGAATTAGTCAAGATTATGGTTCATATCGCTCCGTTATACGCTCATTTGATACAACTTACGCATTATATCAGATGGAACATCTGAATTATAGTCATGACAGACAGTCATTTGATACAAGTTATGCATTAGATCAAACCGAACCTCTGAATTAGTCGAGAGTATGGTTCATATCGCTCCGTTATACGCTCATTTGATACAACTTACGCATTATATCAGATGGAACATCTGAATTATAGTCATGACAGACAGTCATTTGATACAAGTTATGCATTAGATCAGACCGAACCTCTGAATTAGTCAAGATTATGGTTCATATCGCTCCGACAGACAGTAATTTGATACAAGTTATGCATTAGATCAGACCGAACCTCTGAATTAGTCAAGATTATAGTTCACAAGTAATGCATAAGATCAGACCGAACCTCTGAATTAGTGAAGATTATGGTTCATATCTCTCCGACATACGCTCATTTGATACAAGTAATGCATAAGATCAGACCGAACCTCTGAATTAGTCAAGATTATGGTTCATATCGCTCCGTTATACGCTCATTTGATACAACTTACGCATTATATCAGATGGAACATCTGAATTATAGTCATGACAGACAGTCATTTGGTACAAGTAATGCATAAGATCAGACCGAACCTCTTAATTAGTCAAGATTATGGTTCATATCACATTGACAGATGGTCACTTGATACAAGTAATGCATTATATCCTATGTAACCTCTGAATTAGTTAAGATAATGGTCTTTATAGCTCCGATAAACGGTCATTTGGTACAACTAATGCATTAGATCCTATGTAACCTCTGAATAATTCATGAAAATGGTCAACAAATATCCGACATACGCTCATTTGGTACAATTAATGCATTATATCAGAAGGAACATCTGAATTACAGTCATGACAGACGGTAATTTTGTACAACTAATGCGTTAGATCCTACGGAACCTCTGAATAATTTATGAAAATGGTCAACAAAGTTCCGACATACGCTCATTTGGTACAATTAATGCATTATATCAAATGGAACATCTGAATTATAGTCATGACAGACGCTCATTTGATATAACTAATGCGTTAGATCCTACGGAACCTCTGAATAAATCATGAACATGGTCAACATAGTTCCGACATACGCTCATTTGGTACAATTAATCCATTATATCAGATGGAACATCTGAATTATAGTCACGACTGACGGTCAATTTATACAAGTAATGCATTATATAAGACTAAACCTCTGAATTAGTTAAGTTAATGGTCTTAATGGCTCCGACAAACGGTCGTTTGTTACAAGTAATGCATTAGATCAGATAGAACTTCTGAATTAGTCAAGATAATGGTCTTTATAGCTGCGACAGACGGTCATTTGATACAACTAATGCATTAGATCAGACTGAACTTCTGAATTAGTCAATATAATGGTCTTAATCACTCCGACAGACTGTCAGTTTAACCAAGTAATGCATTAGATCAGATAGAACTTCTGAATTAGTCAATATAATGGTCTAAATAGCTCCGACAAACAGTCATTTGGTAAAAGCAATGCATAAAATCAGACCGAACTTCTGAGTTAGTCAAGATAATGGTCTTTATAGCGCCGACAAAAGGTCATTTGATACAAGTAATGCATAAGATCAGATAGAACCTCTGAATTAGTCAAAGATAATGGTATAAATAGCTCCGACTGACGGTCATTTGATACAAGTAATGCATTAGATCAGACCGAACCTCTGAACTTGTCAAGATTATGGTTCATATCGCTCATTTGGTACAATTAATGCATTATATCAGATGGAACATCTGAATTATAGTCATGACAAACGGTCATTTGATACAAGTAATGCCTAAGATCAGATAGAACCTCTAAATTAGTCAAGATAATGGTTTTTATAGCTCCGACAGACGGTCATTTGATACAAGTAATGCATTAGATCAGACTGAACTTCTGAATTAGTCAAGATAATGGTCTTTAAAGCTCCGACAGACGGTCATTAGGTACAAGTAATGCATTAGATCAGATCGAACCTCTGAATTAGTCAAGATAATGGTCTTTAAAGCTCCGACAGACGGTCATTTGGTACAAGTAATGCATTAGATAAGACCGAACCTATGAATTAGTTAAGATAATGGTCTTTAAAGCTTCGACAGACGGTCATTTGGTACAAGTAATGCATAAGATCAGACTGAACTTCTAAATTAGTCAAGATAATGGTCTAAATAGTTCCGACAAACAGTCATTTGGTACAAGTAATGCATTAGATCAGACCGAACTTCTGAGTTAGTCAAGATTACTGGTCTATATAGCTCCGACAAACGGTCATTTGATACAAGTAATGCATAAGATCAGACCGAACCTCTGAATTAGTCAAGATAATGGTCTTTATCGCACAGACAAACGGTCATTTGATACAAGTAATGCATAAGATCAGACCGAACCTCTGAATTAGTCAAGATAATGGTCTTTATCGCACAGACAAACGGTCATTTGGTACAAGTAATGCATAAGATCAGACCGAACCTCTGAATTAGTCAAGATAATGTTCTTTATCGCACAGACAAACGGTCATTTGATACAAGTAATGCATTAGATCAGACTGAACTTCTGAATTAGTCAAGATAATGTTTTTTATAGCTCCGACAGACTGTCAGTTGATACAAGTAATTCATTAGATCAGACTGAACCTCTGAATTAGTCAAGATAATGGTTTTTATAGCTCCGACGGACTGTCAGTTGATACAAGTAATGCATTAGATCAGACTGAACTTCTGAATTAGTCAAGATAATGTTTTTTATAGCTCCGACAGACTGTCAGTTGATACAAGTAATGCATTAGATCAGACTGAACCTCTGAATTAGTCAAGATAATGGTCTTTATTGCACAGACAAACGGTCATTTGATACAAGTAATGCATTAGATCAGACCGAACCTCTGAATTAGTCAAGATACTGTTCTTTATCGCACAGACAAACGGTCATTTGATACAAGTAATGCATTAGATCAGACTGAACTTCTGAATTAGTCAAGATAATGTTTTTTATAGCTCCGACAGACTGTCAGTTGATACAAGTAATGCATTAGATCAGACTGAACTTCTGAATTAGTCAAGATAATGGTTTTTATAGCTCCGACAGACTGTCAGTTGATACAAGTAATGCATTAGATCAGACTGAACCTCTGAATTAGTCAAGATAATGGTCTTTATCGCACAGACAAACGGTCATTTGATACAAGTAATGCATTAGATCAGATAGAACTTCTGAATTAGTCAAGATAATGGTCTTTAAAGCTCCGACAGACTGTCAGTTGATACAAGTAATGCATTAGATCAGATAGAACTTCTTAATTAGTCAAGATAATGGTCTTTAAAGCTCCGACAGACGGTCATTTGGTACAAGTAATGCATTAGATCAGATAGAACCTCTGAATTAATCAAGATAATGGTCTTTAAAGCTCCGACAGACTGTCATTTGGTACAAGTAATGCATTAGATCAGATAGAACTTCTAAATTAGTCAAGATAATGGTCTTTATTGCACAGACAAACGGTCATTTGATACAAGTAATGCATTAGATCAGATAGAACTTCTGAATTAGTCGAGATAATGGTCTTTAAAGCTCCGTAAGACTGTCATTTGATACAAGTAATGCATTAGATCAGATAGAACTTCTGAATTAGTCAAGATAAAGGTCTTTAAAGCTCCGACAGACGGTCATTTGGTACAAGTAATGCATTAGATCAGATAGAACTTCTGAATTAGTCAAGATAATGGTCTTTAAAGCTCCGACAGACGGTCATTTGGTACAAGTAATGCATTAGATCAGATAGAACCTCTGAATTAGTCAAGATAATGGTCTTTAAAGCTCCGACAGACTGTCATTTGGTACAAGTAATGCATTAGATCAGATAGAACCTCTGAATTAGTCAAGATAATGGTCTTTATTGCTCCGACAGACTGTCATTTGGTATACGGTATGCCTTAGATCCGACGGAACCTCTGAATGAGTCATGAACATTGTCTATTGGCACAAATGTTCCTATGGTGACCATTTACCAAGATTGCATACATTTTGTTTAGAGTGCTGGAGGTTACATTCGGTAAAATGTGTAATATATAGTAACTTGCTTAAATTGAGTTGTTAATGAAATGTTCTGGGTTTGTTTAATATATAGCTATTTGGCGAGCAAAAGTTTTCCGTTGGAGGCATTGGTATACGTTATAAAGAGCCTTATATACAATGTAGTATTCTTATAATATACATGTACCAAGCTATAGTATGTCATATATGTCTGACGAACAATCATTTTACTGTTTAATTGGTCTGACATTGTACATATTTCATAACATTGTGGAATGAATACGTTGACATTTCTTTCGTATTTACAGATAACTATACTTCGGTACATCATTTGCATTTTTTGTTTGTTTTACTTATTCATAATTAAATGGAAACATTATGGAAATTATTAAATGTTACATCATGGGGAAAAGAACAGACATGTAACTTTTTTCATACAGACGACATGTTCATACAGTACACTTGATTTTTTTATCTAATATTTTCTTAATTATTTATTTCAGACGGGCACATAGGCCTTTTAAAATACCGACATACCCCTAGTTATGCGAAAACGCGAAAAGGGGAGTAAGCTTTAAGGGACATTGAAACCATCAAAAGTTACTCCTTCTGGGAACCTGCAATAGTTTAGGTAACTTTAAGAGGTCAATAAAGCAACACATTAACCTCCCTGCTGACCCTGCAAAAGTAAAAATCTTACTGAATTGATTTTAAAAAAATCGATTATGATACCTTTCCGGTATACAATAATTTGCTAACACCAAGTTACAACACATCTCATGTGTTGGAAGCATCTTTGTCTTTTTAGTAGGCATGGAACCATGTATATCAACATGTGTGCAATGACGAGCGCTTTTAAATCTCTGGTTGGATTTTGATAGGATTATTTGGTCTCATTGGTCCTTAAAACCTTATCTTAAAGTTTTTATGAATTCTGAAAACCGGTATGCACTCAGAACTATATAAAAGTATGAACTATATCGCTGGTGCTTTTGACCCCCTTTTGATGTTTTTCATAAAAATTATGAAAATTAATTTGTTTTATCTCATTCTCTGAAACTCTTTTATGTCTACACGAAACTAGCAGTTCTTAAGATTAATATATAATTTTTCCGCAATATCTATTCACTATCTATTGTTTCCATATATTGGTGTAGACCTGGTGGTGATTTTGTTGGTCCGGAAGGCCAAAACTTAGGTACTACCTCAGGGACCCATTTTAGGCCTTTTTGGTGCGTTTTCGATGTCGGATGGTCACTCACTATGGTTATCTTGGCTTTTATGTGTAGCGCTAGTATATTCTATAAGTATATGGCAAAATTATTATTGTACTCGCGTTTTTGCGTCCGTACTTGTTTTCGCGTCAGGCAAAATACTCATTTGGTCTATTTTCGGCCAAATGTCGTTTTAATCTTCTTTTTCTCACTTGTACGCACATCAATATATTATTTTGAATATTATTTTGAGGTATGGTTACATAGATATGTGAACTAGCTACACATCCATGCCTAAATCGCACCTCCTTCCTTGTTCCCCAACCCGGGCGGAGTCGATACCGTGCCTGTAGGGGTCAATCACCATCCCGGTCATGTCAATTATCTTTTTCTGACCTGTTAGCGCTATCATAGTTCATATTGAGGCAGTGTTGCATAGGTATGTGTACTAGCTACGCAACCATGACAAGATCGCACCTCTTTCGTTGTTCCCCTACCTGGACGTAGTCGATACCGTGCCTGTAGAGGTGATTTTGACACTGAAAATCATCATCCCGGTCATTTCAATGATTTTTTTCTGACTTGTAAGGTCTATGATAGTTAATATTGAGGCCTGGTTGAATAGGTACTGGAACTCGCTACACAACCATGACTGAATTGGACCTTCTTCCTTGTTCCCCGACCTGGACGGAGTCGATAAAGTCAAAATCACCAAACAAGTACTTTCACTAATATATAAACGACTCTCAGGTTGGGAGAAAACGAATTTAGGCATGGTTATGTAGCTAGCAACAATAACTATGCAACCAGGTCTCAATACCATATGTCATATTATGCACAGGTGACAAAAAGATTATTGTGAGCACATTGGTGGAGATTTTAACTGTAAAAGTGACACTTAAAACTACATTTACCAATACCTATGAGGTATGGTTGCATTGGTATTGGTAGGAGTAGTAGTAGTAGTAGTAGTAGTATAAGAAAAAGAAGTAGTAGTATCAATAGAAGTAGTAGTAGTAGTAGTAGTAGTAGTAGTAGTAGTAGATGACAAACACAAATACCCATACATACATACAGACAGACATACAAACATACAATCATATATACATTCAGACAGACAGACAGACAAACATTCAGACAACATACATACATTCAGCCATACATACATACAAACAGACAGACAGATGGACACACATACATACATTCAGACATACATACATACAGACAGACAGGCAAACATTCAGACAGACATACATACAGAACTAGAACTATCACTGAAGGTGATGAATACCCCCAGCTGGTGCCTGACAATATACATATGTATGAGAAAATGAAGGGTCCATAACTCATTTAAAAATAATTCCAGTGCAACACACCGACAATATGCACAACTAGGCTTGGTATCAATCATTCTTGTGAAATTCTGACCAAGGATTGCTGAGAAATAGTATTCACAAGAAATGTCCAAAGACCATCGGACCAACAAACCAACAAACCGACCAACCGACCGACAAGCGTGACTCCTATATAGCCCCCATATACTATGTATCTGGGGGTATAATTACATACAGACAGAGGGACAGACATAGATTCAAAAAGACAGACATACATATATACATACAGACAGATGGAAGATATATATACAGACATACAAGTATATACATTCAGACAGACATACATATATACATACATACAGGCAGACAGTGTTAGTAGAAGTATTGGTTGTAGTTGCAGCAGTAGTAGTAGTAGTAGTAGTAGACAAACACAAATACCCATACATAAAGACAGACAGATATTCAGACAGACAAACAGACATACATACATACAGTGTTAGTAGAAGTATTGGTTGTAGTTGCAGCAGTAGTAGTAGTAGTAGTAGTAGTAGTAGTAGTAAGAGTAGTAGTAGTAGTAGACAAACACAAATACCCATACATAAAGACAGACAGATATTCAGACAGACAAACAGACATACATACATACAAACAGAGGTATGGTTGCATAGATAATGGATATAGCTACATATACATGATCCTTTTCATGGGTCTGTCATTTTGTCTGTCCGTGCGTCCTTGATGCAATGTTGAAAAACGGGTGCAGATTCGATCCCAGGCCAGGTCATATCAAAGATTCTGAAAAGGGCAGTGATGATTGCCCTCCTTGGTGCTCAGGATTGCAGGGTTAGCATAATGATTGACAAACTGGTGTCAGTATAGTTTTACTGAAAATCTACCCAGAAAACGCTGTGAGATAACTGATTTAACTTCACACAATCAATCAATCAATCATCTTTCCAGGTTTTTTGCAGCATAAACAGAGATATCCAGAATTAGAGGACAAGGGTCTTACTCTTTCTTTGATGTAGAGGTATTGGTTTGTTAAAAATCAGATAAACTCAAGTGTTCAACTTTTTTTTTTTTATAATTCAACATGAATTGAAGATTTAGCAAAACTTAGACATAAACATAGTATGAAATAAAATATACAACAGACATATCTATCAATGTTATCAGTTATAGCACTATCACATGTGCACGTCTCTTGAACGCATGTTGGTTAAAGGGAGCAATTTCTCAGTATGCTGCAAGGTTTTTAGCCAAATGTTAATCATGCTTTCATTTGTAGAATATTTTAACAAGAGCATCTCCGACATTATCCAATAGCAGGGTCTTTTTGTATGGAAGTTTTTTATTTCCTGTCACCTTGACCTATGACCTACTTCACAAAACTGTCTAAACTCTCTTGACACTAATCCTGTGTATTGTTGTATGAAGGATGTTGTATGAAGGAATTCTGTCCACCTATAAAGGTGACAGAGCAATGACTTCATTTCAGTCACTATGACCTTGACCTTGAACTTTGTCAATGAAATGCCTTCTCGGACAAGAGACAATGCTTGAGAACATATGTGTAAAGTTTATCAAGAATCGGATGAAAAATGAAGTTGCTAGAGCTATAATGTCCTTGGGAAAGTAATAAAATCACTGTGACCTTGACATGGGACATTGACATAGGTCAGTTAAACGAGCACTTGTACAAGAGGCAATGCTTTTGAGCATGATTAAGATGTTTTATAAATATTTGATATTGGGACATGTACATACATGGCAGATCACAAAGATAACTTAACCTAGATGTTTGAGTTGTAATATGCACATGAATTTGGTCAATATCATAATATATTGTTATTCATTCAATAAAAGGTTTACCAATCAACATGGATTGAAGGTACATGTATCTGACATCAGCCTAGGAACATTTCTACAAAATTTTAGATCACCCTAGGAACATTTCTACAAAATTTTAGATCACCCTAGGAACATTTCTACAAAATTATGGATCACCCTAGGAACATTTCTACAAAATTATTTGACAATCGGCAGAGAAGATTTTTAAAGGTTTCACTATTCACTATAGCAATATAAGGCAAAACAGCCCGCCTCCTTGCGGCCATGTTTTTTGACCCCATCAACATGGCTTTGAGGAATCTGATAGAGAACAAGAACATTTTCTACAAAATTATAATGAAACACTAAATCTTGAGGCAAACAAGCAAGGTTAATGCTGGAATAAGCAAACAAGCAAGGTAAATACTAGAGGAAGCAAACATTACATTAAGAACTTAAAGAACATAATATAATATTTTGACCTTTTCACACATACAACAAAGCTGCATTAGAAGACTTTGAAAACAAATGGGCAAAATGTGGAAGAACTATATAGTTGAAAGTATAAATACTGGCTAAAATATTGAGCCAAAATGAACGATTATTCATATTGCCACAACGTTTTCAAGATTTATTTACAGCACAATAATCAAATTAGTGTATATGGGAAGACAGGTGTCAAAGAAAATTAGCTAATTAAGGTGGGGATACAAGCAAACAAAATGTGTAGCTAAATGTTGAAGCAAATAAGCAAGGTTAATGGTAGAAGCAGCAAACATTATATTAAGAACTTACATAATATATCCTTTTTACCTTTTCACGCATACAACAAAGCTGCAGCAGACAACTTTGAAAATATATGGGCACAATGTGAAAGAACTATATAGTTGAAAGTATAAATACTGGCTAAAAATATTCAGCCAAAATGAGCAAGTGTCTATTATGAGGAATTATTCATATTGCCACAACGTTTTCAAGATTTGTTTACAGCACAATAATCAAATTAGTGTATATGGGAAGGCAGGTGTCAAAGAAAATTAGCTAATTAAGGTGGGGATACAAGCAAACAAAATGTGTAGCTAAATGTTGAAGCAAAAAAGCAAGGTTAATGGTAGAAGCAGCAAACATTATATTAAGAACTTACATAATATATCCTTTTTTACCTTTTCACGCATACAACAAAGCTGCAGCAGACAACTTTGAAAACATATGAGCAAAATGTGGAAGAACTGTATAGTTGATAAAATTGAATATTTCAAGCCAAATTGAGTAATTGTCTATTATGAGCAATTATTATGGTTGCCACAATGTTTTCAAAATTTATATTTGACTTGAACAAAATGTTCATTGTTATATACAGAAAGTAACATACATGTAACAATGACAATTATCAAATGAAATTATGGAAAAAGAAATTTAAATTTAAATATAAATAATGATGTTGTTGTTAAAATATCTATATTTTTTCATGTTTTCAGTTTGAAATTGTTGTATATAAAACCATTTTCAGAAACATTTTCATTTCCTATATATCATTACACCTGTACACAGAACAGAGCATATTCAGTGATAATGTCCTTCGTAATTGACCCTGACATCCTCTATGACATGCAAAGCAAAGTATACATACCATAAACACGCCCATGTTAATGTGGATGTCCTTAGTAGTTGACCTGGGCATCCCCCTACATGTAATGCAATTTATACATATGCATATTCAGACAAAACTAAAACAATTTATATCATACACATGCGCACAAAGAACAGAACATGTAAGTAAGAATGTCCTTCGGACATCCACCCAGGCATGCAATATATATATATATATATACCATACACATGGGCTTGCCTACACACGCGCACACAGAACAGAACATGTCAGTTTAAGAAAACTCATATTGTCTTGGGGATACAAGCAAACCAAATATGTAGGTAAATTTTGAAGCAAACAAAACAAGCAAGCTTAACGCAGACAGGGTAAGCAGCAAACATTACATTAAGAACTTATATGACACTTTTCTTTTAACCATTTCACACAGACAATAAAGCTGTAGCAGACAACCTTGAATATATTGGCAAATTTTAGAGGTCTAACACATTTTGCCAAAATGTATAAGACCTCTAAAGTTATAATTAGAATAACTGAATAAAATAGAAAACATTGTGCCAGGAGGAGAAATTGTCCTTTATGACTCAGACTAATTATGAGCAATAATTTGGATTGTCACAATGTTTTAAATATTCATCTCCAGCAGAGCGACCAAATTTATTTATATGGGAATTGGTTGAATCAAATCAAAATAAAATAAATAAGGGCATAAAAGAGCACATTTATGGCAGAGTGGCACATGTCATTAAGTTCTGAAGGAGCTGTGTACGACTGCATGAGCTGCCATTTCAATTGTTTACCAAAATATTAAATTTATTTTAGTCAGTCTGTTTTTGGACAGATTTGGCAGCTCATTCCAGCGAACAGCCTCAACATTGCAAACAGAATGCAGCCAGCCAAAAGCTTGTTATTCTTACCTTGTGTGCCACCAACATATTCTCATTGCTAAAGAAATAAACATAATTTTCAAGGTAATAACGTATATATAAACAAGTTAATGTCGTATTGCAAGCAATACAAAAGTCCCCTACCGGATAAAGACAGCACATTGTGTATTGTATGTGCATTTGTTGACAAAAACAACAATGCACTGCATACATTTTGGATACAGTCCTATCAAATATTTCTCATTTCGACCTTTGACCTGTAAGTGTGACCTGGACCTTTCAGTTACAGGCCTGTGTCTTGTGCGCCACATGTCACCTCATCATGGTGAACATGTGTGCCCAGTAACTTGGGAATTCTGTGATGCATGGTTTTTCATTTCGACCTCTTAGTGTGACCTTGACCTTTGAGGTACAGGCATGGGTCTTGTGTGCGACATGCCACCTTTTGATGGAGAACATGTGTGCCTTGTAACTTGGGAATCCATGCCTCATCATAACGAACGTTTGTGCCAAGTTTCATGGAAATGTCTTATGTGCCACATGTCACCTCATCATGGTTAACATGTGTGCCCAGTAACTTGGGAATCCTATGATGCATGGTTGAAATGCAGGCCGGACAAGGTACAGTCCTATCAAATAGTTCTCATTTTGACCTTTGACCTCTAAGTGTGACCTTGACATTTGAGCTATAGGCATGGTTCTTGTGTGCCCAGTAACTTGGGAATCCTATGATGCATGGTTGAGATGCAGGTCGGACAAGGTACAATCCTATCAAACAGTTCTCATTCTGACCTTTGATCTCTAAGTGTGACCTTGACCTTTGAGGTGAACATGTGTGCCAAGTAACTTGGGAAACCTATGATGTATGGTTGAGATGGGAGCCGGACAAGGTAGTCATATCAAACAGTACTCATTCTGACCTTTGACCTCTTGAGTGTGACCTTGACATTTGAGGTACAGGCCTGGGCCTTGTGCACAACACGCCGTCTCATCATGGTGAACGTTTGTGCCAAGTTTCTTTGAAATCCTATGAGGCATGGTTGAAATGTGGGCTGGACAAGGAACAGTCCTATCAAATAGTACTAATTTTGACCTTAGAACTCTAAGTGTGACCTTGACATTTGAGGTACAGGCCAGGACATGCCGCCTCATCATGGTGAACGTTTGTGCAAAGTTATTTTGAAATCCTTTGATGCATGGTTGAAATGTGGGCCGGACAGGGTACAGTCCTATCAAATAGTACTCATTTTGACCTTAGAACTCTAAGTGTGATCTTGACATTTAGGGTAAAAGCCTGGGTCTTGCACTCAGTTAACACAAATGGATTCTAATGTGCAAAACCCGTCTATTACACATATACAGTTACATGAACTGTAGTACTATTGTGCCAAGAAGAACAAGAGCACAAGAGTGACCTTGACCCTAATTGAAAATATTGTTAAATGCTTAATACAAACACAATTTAAATATATTATGTCAACTATAACTTATAAATTACCTTTTATCTATTTTCAGTAACAATGACCTTGACTTTGACCCAGGGATCCCCATAATACAATCCCATCAAGAACCTTCTTAAATACTTATTACAAACAAAATGTGGTAACAATATGTCAACTCATACAACAATAGTGTGTATAATTAGTTATGTAACTTGTAAAACTCTTCTTTCATTCTCTTGTACATTTAATTGTGAACAATCATTTCAAGTTTCAAAGAGATAGCTTTATTAGTGACACAAACCTAACCTAAATTCTGACTTAAAAGGGGACATAAATTTGAGAAAATTCAATCAAGAGTTTTGGCACTTGTACCTGTTTTTGCTGCTATGATGTCATACATATATATAATAAACATGGGAATGAGACAGCATATAATATAACTTAATATGACATTCCTATTTGCTAAAATACACCCCTAAGAAATTATTACTCAAAACTGTCCATTGCTAGAGTTATTGACATTTGACTTGCATTGCACTAATTTATAACACAATTTAGGCAAGTGACATAAAAGTGTCAAGAATTTACATTACTCAATGAGGATGAGTTTTCTGGGGTTATTAAGACATAGCTATAATATTGCAAGAGAAAAGTGGAAAAGGGAGATAAATCCCACAATAACCAGACTAGAGATATGTACCTCATATTATGCTTCTGTTCTGATCACAAGTATAAATGCTGCAGATACCCGTAGCATTTTGAAGAGTTTATGTGAAAGCAGTCTGATTAAAAAATTAAACATTCTAATGGCTGAATTTAACATTTAACCCTTTCCCAATTGTACACAAATTCTGAAGCATCTTCAGCAGTCAACTTATAAAAACATTATGACAAAAAGGGAAAATGCTCATAATGACATATATCTCCCTTTGCCACTATGTTTTCAACTTGAAAATTGTTCTTTCGTTTATAAAGAATTTCCATATTTTTAACTTAATGTTTTTCAAGTCATCTGCTTTGGCAAAAAGAATCTAGGAAAAAGTATGGTAATCTCTAAAAATGAAAGAATAACTACTTAACAGAGTTTAATTCCTTGCTGCAAATGCAGAAAATAATCATGATAAGCAGTTTTACCTTTTGTCGCAATTATTTTGAAATTAGTAGACTGCAGATGCATCAAAATGTGTCTGCAGGTAGGAAATGATAAAAGTTGATAATTGTAGTTTTCATTGAATATTTTCACATTCACCACATCTGAAAACAAATTCTGCTAATACAACATCTATGGGCAGTTTGCAACATTTTTTATGAAACCAATTTGCACATTTACTACAGGGTATCATTTCATCAACACATTCAGGCAGATTGCAGTAGCAGTAGTTTGATATTTTCATAACTTTATGACATTTTAGTTGTCTAACAGTCATTAATCTGGAGGCTAAAGGAAAATCCGTAAAATATTCTTTTTGAAAACAATCAAGCAAATGTGAGCGCATCAAGTTAATGTCAAACATGATATTTGTATCTATCATACCTGAAGAGCAAAATGATACGGCATTAGCAATGGCAAAGAGGCCACAGTTGACTCCTCCAACCTGTTTCTGAGAATCTGGAACAATAACTATCAATTCCTTTTGGCCACTACCATACAACAAAGACAACTGAATTTTTAGGCCATCTGGAATAATGCTATCTACAGGTCTAGCATTACCCAAGCTGTCAAACAGAAACAGGTTTTTGTTACTATCCAAGATAGAAACAACCCAATGGTCATTGTGTGTATGGTGGATTTGACAAGCAGGAGCATTTACAGGATCCATTATATTCGAAAGAATCCATCTCTTATTTTGAACATCAAAATAAGGGACTTTTTCTGGAAGTTGAAATCCATTAATTTTTTTACCATACTGCTTTCTCATAATTATGTTCATTGCTTCTATATGGTTAGAACTTAATCTCATGTTTGTAACAATTTCTTGTCTGTCTTTGAATTGCAAATGTAAACTTGGGATCCAAATTTCATTTGGATTACAAATGGAATTTGGATAACAAGTCTCCATATTAGAAGTTGGATAAGAGAAATCTTCAAAACTATCTGTGGAAAATCTCATTTTTTTGCAATTAAGTTCTTCTTGTGTAGAAATAAAAGGTCTTTTTTTCAGAACAGATTTTTGATGGTTTTCATCAGTAAATAAACTTACACCAATACAAGTATCCCTAATACCGTCTTCTGCTTCAGATTCTCCCCCTTTTCTGGCACCATCTTTTAATTCTGAAAAAAATGTTATTCAACAAAGTAAGTTTCAATTACAGTCTGCATCAAATTTTGCTAAATTAGCTTTGTTTGCTCTTTAAGCCGAGCAATCTTTATTCACTATTCACCCATCTTGGTCACATTATACTTGCAGAGTTCATTTTTCTTGCAAGATGGCAGACATTCCATAGTTATAACCCCTTGACAATTGTATTTTGTGTCTGGTTGGCAACCTTTTACCATAATGCTTTCATAACTAGTCTACTTCACAAGCATCAATCATTTGCATCCTAGAAACGGTTTAATTATCATGCAAACATTTTTACCTTCACTTTTTGATTTTGTTCCAGTCATCCTCTTCCATTTTTTTAAGCTTTTTCTTTTCCTCAAGGGTAAAACCCTCGGTAACTCATTGTATGCCGGATCCAAAACCTTATTCAAATCAATCAGCTGGGCTCTCATCTCCGTAAGTAAATGGGGTTTGTCAAGCCTGTAGGTCAAACTTTGGAGTAGTTTTAGCTCTTCCCTACAGGCTTTTTGTATCGATGGGATAGACTGTTTTTCTAAAAAAATGATATACAGATTAAACTTTCACACATATCCACAATAGGGCATAAGTAAGTAAAGTAAGTAAATATTTTATTAAAGTGACATGTGTATAACATATAACAAGGGCTCCGCAAAGCGGATGCATCCCCTCGGTATTCAATTTAAAAATATGGCTAAAAATATGGCCAATGACCTGGATATTGATGTTATGTACCAGAAAACTAATGTTATTTGTCCTTGCCTTTATTGAATTGTTATTAATGTTATGTACCAGAGAACTAAGTGTCCGCCTTGTGTCCGCCTTTGGCCTTTGCTAAATGACCCCGCCTTTGCCCGTTGAAATTCATAATCAATAGGCTTCTAGATCTTACCATATACTAAATGTATGGCAAGTTTGGTTATGATCTGCCAAGAGATGATCAGTGTAGAGTGGTCACAAGGTTGTTGATATGGGAAAATAATCAAAGTCTAATTATGACCTTGACCTTTAACCTATGACCTTGAAAATAGATAGGCTTCTAGACCTTGCCATATACTAACTGTATGGCAAGTTTGGTTAAGATCTTTTGAAGGATGTTCAGTGTAGAGTGGTCGCAAGGTTGTTGATATGGGAAAATAGTCAAAGTCCAATTATGACCTTGACCTTTAACCTATGACCTTGAAAAGAGATAGGCTTCTAGACCTTGCCATATACTAACTGTATGGCAAGTTTAGTTAAGTTCTTTAGAAGGATGTTCAGTGTAGAGTGGTCACAAGGTTGTTGATATGTGAAAATAGTCCAAGTTCAATTTTGACCTTGACCTTTAACCTTGAAAATTAATGGGCTTCTAGACCTTGCGATATACTAACTATATGGCAAGCTTAGTTATGATCTGCCCCAAGAGATGATCAGTCTAGAGTGGTCACAAGGTTGTTGATATGGAATAGTCAAAGTCCAATTGGTTGTTGATATGGAATAGTCAGTCCAATTTTGACATTGACCTTTAACCTATGACCTTGAAAATAAATAGGCTTCTAGACCTTGTAATGTACTAACTGTATACCAAGTTTGGTTAAGATTGGTCGAAGGATGTTTAGTGTAGAGTGGTCACAAGGTTGTTGATATGTGAAAATAGTCCAAGTTCAATTTTGACCTTGACCTTTAACCTATGACCTTGAAAATTAATGGGCTTCTAGACCTTGCGATATACTAACTATATGGCAAGCTTAGTTATGATCTGCCCCAAGAGATGATCAGTCTAGAGTGGTCACAAGGTTGTTGATATGGAATAGTCAAAGTCCAATTGGTTGTTGATATGGAATAGTCAGTCCAATTTTGACCTTGACCTTTAACTTATGACCTTGAAAATAAATAGGCTTCTAGACCTTGTAATGTACTAACTGTATACCAAGTTTGGGTAAGATTGGTCAAAGGATGTTTAGTGTAGAGTGGTCACAAGGTTGTTGATATGTGAAAATAGTCCAAGTTCAATTTTGACCTTGACCTTTAACCTATGACCTTGAAAATTAATGGGCTTCTAGACCTTGCGATATACTAACTATATGGCAAGCTTAGTTATGAACTGCCCCAAGAGATGATCAGTCTAGAGTGGTCACAAGGTTGTTGATATGGAATAGTCAAAATCCAATTGGTTGTTGATATGGAATAGTCAGTCCAATTTTGACCTTGACCTTTAACCTTGAAAATAAATAGGCTTCTAGACCTTGTAATGTACTAACTGTATACCAAGTTTGGTTAAGATTGGTCGAAGGATGTTTAGTGTAGAGTGGTCACAAGGTTGTTGATATGTGAAAATAGTCCAAGTTCAATTTTGACCTTGACCTTTAACCTATGACCTTGAAAATTAATGGGCTTCTAGACCTTGCGATATACTAACTATATGGCAAGCTTAGTTATGATCTGCCCCAAGAGATGATCAGTCTAGAGTGGTCACAAGGTTGTTGATATGGAATAGTCAAAGTCCAATTGGTTGTTGATATGGAATAGTCAGTCCAATTTTGACCTTGACCTTTAACCTATGACCTTGAAAATAAATAGGCTTCTAGACCTTGTCATGTACTAACTGTATACCAAGTTTGGTTAAGATTGGTCAAAGGATGTTTAGTGTAGAGTGGTCACAAGGTTGTTACGGACGGACGCACAGACGAATGAACAAACAGACAGTCCCGTTACTATATCCCCTCGCAAACTTCGTTAGCCGAGGGGGATAATAAAACATAATACAAAGTTTGTTGGAAAAACACCCGGCCCCTTGGGCCTATATGTCACTTTATATAAAGGTAATGTCTTATGCATTTGCGTTTAGGACAGCTTGACAATTTTTGGTTGTTGCCAATAAAGGGAACCATTGCATGAATTGTTTATTAAATTTGGCCAGCAGTTAAAATGTCCTTTCTTTTCCATCATATAGGTAACAAAACCATGGACTGACTCACTCAGGTAGTCACCCTTCTTGGAAACCTGACACAGACTTTAAAATAATTGCATTTTTTCCATCCTTTCCCCAGACATAAGTTTAAAGAATGATTTCACTTAAATAAACTAATCCATTATCACCTTCATATATTGTTTTCTTTGTTGATCTTTCAAAATCAAAAGTTCTGTCCACGAATGGTGTGTGGTCTTGAGCTGGAACTACAAGATAACGTAAACAAATGTATAATAGTTACTACATGCTTGAATAAGACCATCTTTACAACTATTCAATTATGGTAAAATAATGATATAAACAAATTAATGTTGTATTGCAAGCAATACAAAATTCCCCTTCCAGACGAGGGCAGCTGATTGTGTATTGTTTATGCTTTTGTGGAAAAAAACAGCAATGCACTGCATACATTTTGGATACAGTCCTATCAAACATTTCTCACTTTGACCTTTGACCTATAAGTGTGACCTTGGCCTTTGAGGAACAGGCCTGTGTTTAGTGTGCCACATGTCACCTCATCATCTTTACAACTATTCAATTATGGTTAAATAATGATATAAACAAGTTAATGTCATATTGAAAGCAAAACAAAAGTCCCCTACCCGACAAGGACAGCACATTGTGTATTGTATGTAAAATGTGTGTAAATTTTGGATAATGTCCTATCAAACAACATGCCAGGTGCACAGCTTTGAATGTCAGTAGGGTTTTTTATGGTAAGTTTTTGAGATTCTTGATCAATTTAAAAAAAAGCCAGACACATAGACAAATAGATATGCCCTCCCATAGTTTAGGCATAATAACATTCATTCATTCAGTAGTATTAAATCAGGTTTAAACCTACTAACCTACATTAAAAAACTTGTTTATCTCATATAATCCAGAATATACAATTCAAATTCAAATAATAATGGGCCATTTTTTTGCATATATGCAAGGTAGGCATATCTTACTTGATAATTTATATAGATGTGAGTAGAATAGCTCTCATATTCTTTGAAGAGTCAAGCTAAAAATACAAAACTTTATTCCAAATTCTTGCAGAAATAGTTATGTTTACTTACTTTTATCACTACTATTGATGGCATTGTCTAGGTTGTAATAAGGTAGTTCCATGTAGGCAGATGACAGCTGTTCCCATCTGACTTTACCTGACTGGTCCATTAACACAGAAAACATGTGTTTGCATGGCATCTTCGTTTTGGACCAGTCATAACAAGTGCATGACGGGTATGTGCTCTCATCACCCAGACAGATAGTATTAATCTTGGGATGATTTTCTGATGTTTTGTTGTCCCTTAAGGAACAAAAGAAACAGTTAATAAGAGAAAACAAGAGGGCCATGAGGCCCTGGAACGCTCACCTGAGAATGGGATATTTAAGACTTAACTCTTTCAGCACCAATAGCAATATCATCAAGACAAACATTCTGACAACATTTCAAGCAGATCAAGGCAAAAATGCGATCTCTATAGTGTTAACTAGATTGTTCTACAAGTTGGCCTAGTGACTTAGTTGTTGACCTGACCCATATTCGAAATTACCCTAGATATCATCAAGACAAATATTCTGACAAAGTTTCAACATGCTCAAGCCAAAAATGCGGCTTCCAGAGTGTTAACAAGATTGTTCTTCAATTTGGCCTAGTGACCCTAGTTTTTGACCTAACATGACCTATATTTGAACTTGGCCTAGATATCATCAGGACAAACTTTCTGATAAAGTTGCAACATGTTCAAGTTTAAAATGCGGCTTTTTGACCAAACATGACCTATATTCTAACTTGACCTAGATATCATTCAGACAAACATTCTGCAAAAAATTCTATAATCAAGCTGCTGAAGCAAACATTTTCCATCAAATTAGCCTAGTGACCTAGTTTTTGGCCCGGCATAACCTATATTCGAACTTGGCCTAGATATCATTACGATAAACATTCTGACCAAATTTTAAGCTACTGAAGCAAAAAATGTGGCTTCTAGTGTTAATAAGATTTCCCTTTAATTTGGCCAAGTGATCTAGTTTCTGATCCAATATGACCCATATATCCCTTGACCTAGATATTATTAAGACAAACATTCTAACGAAATTTCAAACTGCTGAAGCAAAAATTTAGACCGCTAGAGTGTTAACAAGATTTTACTTCAATTTGGCCTAGTGACCTAGTTTTTGACCCAACATGACCTTTATTCAAACTAGGCCTATATATCACTAAGACAAACATGCTGACAAAGTTTCAACATGATCCAAAAATGCGGCTTCAAGAGTGTTAACAAGATTTTCATTTAATTTGATCTAGTGACCTAGATTGTGAACCCAAATGACCCACTTTCGAACTTGGCCTAGATTTGATAGAGATGTATGTTCCGATAAACTTTCATGATGATTATATGCAAAATGCTGCCTCTAGAGTGTTAACAAGCAAATGTTGACCATTGACCTCTCAGTATGACCTTGACATTAGAGGTACAGGCCTGGGTCTTGCGCGCGGCCTTATATGGTGAACGTATGTGCCAAGTTTCTTTTAAATCCTATGATGCATGGTGAAGATATGGCATTTGACACAAAAATGACTTTGTATGATACTTCAAATCTTATTGAATGTATAATGATCACAGAAAACCTAAGTTTCATATGAATTTAAAATTACCTTTGTAAATTCTTGGCACTCTCAATCCTTTCAAGGCAATGCTTTATAAATTCCCTTGGTCTGTCATTAAGGAAAACTGGTACCTCAGGACTATATTTTCGGAACTTCGAACTAAATTTAGTGTTCAGTTCAATATACCTATTAGAAAATAAAGCAATTTAACAAAAGTATTGTAATGGTTCTATTTTGTTCATCTGATGAGTCAAAAGGCTGGTCTTCTTTTTTCGCAAATGGTTTGATCAGTCTTTGTGAAGGGTTACAATTCTGTGAATGCCGTTTAAACACTTTTGATGGAGGTAAAGCTAATGAACATTCGTATGAAAATATTCTAAAATTGGGTATGTAGTTTAGAAGATTTCAGATAACAGACAGGCACTTTGTGCTAATGTAAGCTTAAATCATTTGGTCAATGTACAGGACATCATTATTGCCAGAGAAATAGAACTTAACACTAAGGTTTACCAAATGTTGACGCCATATGACTGAAGATTCAGACAGACATCATCATTCCATTGGTATTTTTGTGATGCAACTAGTGTTCATAAGGTAATTTAGCTTATCCATTGATTTAAAAGAAAAATTTGTTTAAAACTAAATCATATTTCAAAGAGGATTATATTCTTTTTAGGTAATTTAAAAATTGAATGTTTAGAATTCATAAATACAAGGGGTCATTACTTTAGTGTGCCTAAAGTTATCTCTGTGAAACTTGGCGTCTGACATTTCCTAAAGGTTTAGAACATTTAAATATAGTTTTAATCAAATCCATCATTGCCTTAGATATGGATCCTGACAGACGAAGTAAAACCAATATACCATAACTATTTTGCGGGGGATAACACATTTTTTATAGTTGTGATGCTAGATGCTAGTTTGTAAATGTGATCAAAGAAATTTTCACTTACTTTTTGAATCTGTCAGGAAGAAAGTCTTCAACAAGACTTTTCACAACAAACGTCAGTGAAGATGTGGTTTTTCTCTTCAGATACGTATCTTTGAAGACTTTGTGGATTGATTCCACCCCATTTGTGGTGTTAGCACGAACCTCAACAAGACCAGCACGATAGGCATGGCACCATTTCTAAAATTTTTATTAATTACATATAAAAGAAGTTTTGTACAGACATCAAGCTAACTCATTTGGTAGCAACGCAGGCTGCCAATCCAAGGGTTGTGAGTTCGAACCCCCAGCTCGGCCAACATTCTTTCCGACGTTTGATAAATTTCAAGAAGCCAAGCGTCATTTTTCTTCTTTCAATAGAATAACAGTCTATGGGGAAAAGCAGCCAGTTGCTTGAAAAGACTATTGTTTTGAGTACTGGAGCAAGAACAAGAATTGTCAGATGACAATGGAGCTCGCCTAGGGGTGCTGTTTATAAAGTGGTATTTAGATTTGTTCTCCATATAAAAATGTATATACAGGGTATTGAAAAGTCACAAGGGTCAGGACGGGTGTAGTGGTGTGCGTAGATGGATGACCAATAGTTCCTAAATGTATAAACTAAATATGAAACCAATCAATGTCATAATAGTGACTGCAGAGTGACATGTTAAACGTTAAACGCAAACCTTAAACCTTGTAACTGAACCAAGTAGAAATGACCTTGACCTTGACCCAGGGTCAGGACGGGTGTAGTGGTATGCGTAGATGGATGACCAATAGTTCCTAAATGTTGAACTGAATATGAAAGCAATCAATGTCATAATAGTGAATGCAGAGTGATATGTTAAACGTTAAACGCAAACCTTGTAACAGAACCAAGTAGAAATGACCTTGACCTTGACACAGGGTCAGGAAGTGTGTAGTGGTGTGCGTAGATTGATTACCAATAGTTCATAAACATATAAATTAAATATGAAAGCAATCAATGTCATAATAATGCATGCAGAGTGATATGTTAAACAGAAACCTTAAACCATATAACAGAACCAAGTAGAAATGACCTTGACCTTGACCCAGGGTCAGGACGGGTGTAGTGGTGTGCGTAGATGGATGACCAATAGTTCGTAAATGTATAAACTAAATATGAAAGCAATCAATGTCATAATAGTGAATGCAGAGTGATATGTTAAACGTTAAACGCAAACCTTAAACCTTGTAACTGAACCAAGTAGAAATGACCTTGACCTTGACCCAGGGTCAGGACGGGTGTAGTGGTGTGCGTAGATGGATGACCAATAGTTCCTAAATGTATAAACTGAATATGAAAGCAATCAATGGCATAATAGTGAATGCAGAGTGATATGTTAAACGTTAAACCTTAAACCTTGTAACAGAACCAAGTAGAAATGACCTTGACCTTGACACAGGGTCAGGAAGTGTGTAGTGGTGTGCGTAGATTGATTACCAATAGTTCATAAACGTATAAATTAAATATAAAAGCAATCAATGTCATAATAATGCATGCAGAGTGATATGTTAAACAGAAACCTTAAACCATATAACAGAACCAAGTAGAAATGACCTTGACCTTGACCCAGGGTCAGAACGGGTGTAGTGGTGTGCGTAGATGGATGACCAATAGTTCCTAAATGTATAAACTAAATATGAAAGCAATCAATGTCATAATAGTGAATGCAGAGTGATATGTTAAACGTTAAACGCAAACCTTAAACCTTGTAACTGAACCAAGTAGAAATGACCTTGACCTTGACCCAGGGTCAGAACGGGTGTAGTGGTGTGCGTAGATGGATGACCAATAGTTCCTAAATGTATAAACTAAATATGAAAGCAATCAATGTCATAATAGTGAATGCAGAGTGATATGTTAAACGTTAAACGCAAACCTTAAACCTTGTAACTGAACCAAGTAGAACCAAGTAGAAATTACCTTGACCTTGACCCAGGGTCAGGACGGGTGTAGTGGTGTGCGTAGATGGATGACAAATGGTTCCTAAAGGTATAAACCCTTAAAACCCAAATGAAAACCTTAAACACAAACCTTAAACCTAGGTGTCTACGCCACCGCCGACGCTGCCGACGACGGTGCCGACGGTGCCGACGCCAGGGGTAACACATAAGTAACACATAAGCTCTCCTGTACTTCGTACTGGCGAGCTAAAAACCAGGAAACACATAGGTAGGTAAAATGGCCGACGTGATTTGAGTGAAAAATTATTGAAAATGGCATTAAATCCCTATCAATCAATCAGCATGCAACTAATTGATAAGGTATGTAGAGCGATCACATTACATAGAAATAAATTAGTTATGATATATAATTATGAAAAGGAACAATATTCCAAATTTCAATTCTTTTTACTACTTTTCCATTCATGTTTAACAACAGACTGAGGACAAAACAAGCCTCACTCCCTGGCAGCCATGTTTTTAACTGATAAGAATAGTTTAAACAATGATGGAAGAGTGTCCTTAAGGAACATTTATGCCAAATAATTTTTAAACTAGTAATCCATGCCAGTACTTTTTGACAATATTTTTTGACACATGTCACTCTTTCTAATGGCAGCAGCAACCCTAGTTAAACATGGAATTAATCTTTACTTCATAAGAGTGTGTAGACAAATTACCTCTTTATTTGGGAGCCAGACTCTTTCCAAGTATGTACGTAGCTTCTGGTTTTTCCAGTGGTCTGTCTCCTTTAGGGTTGATAAACACTCCTCAAATACTGATGTTGTCTCAGCAAAAGTCAATTTTCTGAGTAACATCAGTAAATGAGAAGGGTTTTCAACCCTGTTGTCATGTCTCTTAATCCAGCGGTCCCAAGCTTGCTCTCTGTGAAAGTCACAAAGTAGCACTTTCGATTCTGAAGTAAATACCAGTAAGACACCACATAAATATTTAATTTTAGAGGTAGAAATTAGGATTGAACTTCATAACTTGAACTGGTTTCCTGCAAAAATTATACCATAGGTGAAAAGATCAAATAGTGCAAATGGTGATCTATATTCTAGTCTCATACATGGATCAGAGTTATTTCAGCTGCATTGGCTAAAAGCCAGTTGAGCTTATGTCAAACAATAATATCAAAATAAACTAGAAATTGCATTTTTCAGCTGAGGGTTCTGTGACCATGACCTTTGACCTCAAAATCAAACAAAATCAATAAGGGTCATCTACTGGTTAGAACCAACCTGCACACCAATTATGAAGTTCCTCAAAATAAGCATTCTTTAGTTATTGAGCGGAAACCATTTTTCAGCTGAAGGCTACCATGACCTTGACCTTTGAGCTAGTGATCTCAAAATAGGGGTTATCTTCTAGTGGTAACCATCCTGCACACCAAGTTTTAACTTCCATGGCCAATGTATTCTACCGTTATTAAGCACAAACAAAAGTTCAGCTCATTTTCAGTGACCTTTCAGCTCAAGGTCATTGTGACCTTGACTTTGACCTCAAAATCAAACAAAATAGAAAGGGGTCTTCTACTGGGCATGGCCAACCTGCATACCAAATATGGAGTTCCTCGGCCCAAGTGTTCTTCAGTAATTGAGCGGAAACCATCTTTTACCTCACAAGGTCACTATGACCTTGATCTTTGACCAATCAAAATCAATAGGGGTCATCTACTGGTCATGATCAACCTGCATAGCAAGTATGAAGTTCCTACACCCAAGCGTTCTTCAGTTATTGAGCGGAAACAAGTGTGAAGGACGTGACCTTGACCTTTGACCTAGTGGCCTCAAAATTAATAGGGGTCATTTACTGTTGGTGACCAACCTGCACACCAAGTATGAAGTTCCAAGCAAAAACAATTTTTCAGCTCATTGTCATTATATACTGACCTCAAAATCAATAGGGGTTTTCTACTGGGCATGGCCAACCTGCATACCAAGTATGGTTTTCCTCGGCCCAAGCGTTCTTCAACCATTTTTTACCTCACAAGGTCACCATGACCTTTGACCTTCTGACATCAAAATCAATAGGGGTCAGCTACTGGTCATGACCAACCTGCATACCAAGTATGAAGTTCCTACGCCCAAGCATTCTTCAGTTATTGAGCAGAAACAAATGTGACGGACGGAACAGGCAAAAACAATATGTCACCCCCATGTATGGGGGGAGACATAATTATAATGGTTAGTCAACAGTTTCTTAAGCTTTCTACAGCAGAAGCATCTTAAGTTAACATAAGATGTACCTACAAATCAACTTACCAGGGAATTCAGATTCAATTGCACCAATCTCACTTTCATCAAAGTCAGTGAGGAAGTGTTTATATTTCCAGTCCGGGTTTTGTTCTCTGATAAGCCTCAACGCTTCCTGAATGGCATTTATCGTTTCGTTTTCGACGATAAAGGTCGCCACAACTTGGTAGTTCACATTTGTTTTAACTGCTATAAAGAAAAGTGGCAAATCAAACATGGTAGTCTTGTACGTAGCATCCATAAATACAAGGCTACCATACCGAGCCAGCAATCTCTTCTGATGTGGTGTCTGGTAAACAAACAAGAACTTCTGAAAAATATTGAAAAATACAAAATTAAATATACAAGCGCAAGTAATGTTTCTTTTAATGTACATTTGGAACAAGATGTGTTTGTGAAACACTGATGCCCCCGAATGGCAACATCTAAGTCAAAGGTCAAAGTCGCCAGGTCAAAAATGCTGGTACTGACAGAAAGGTCATGTCACAAGGAATACACATGTGAAATATGGTAGCCGTACCTGTAATGGTTCAAAAGTAGTGGTCACGGTCAAAGTTTTTTTTCGAGAATGGCAACATCTAGGTCAAAGGTCAAGGTCGCAAGGTCAAAAATTTTGGTACTGACAGAAAGGTCATGTCACAAGGTATACACATGTGAAATATGGTAGACGTGCAGACAGGCCAAAAACTAGATGCCCAACGAATCGGTGATTCCGGGGGCATAAAAAGGATGCAGTATCCGTCGATATTACACAGATTTATTTTGCACTCAGATCTATTTCATGTAATGCTAAGGACATAACTATTTCCATACAGTAAAGTTACAAAGCACTTTCATCAAACTTTTGTTGATTTAGAGACGCGCTAACCTCTTCTTCAACTTTGTCAACAACAATGGCGGTTTTCAAGTTATATTTTCCAAGACCCTAGCAACCATCAGAAAGGAGAGTTTAATTGTGCGATAGATCGTTAATGTTTATTTATCTAAACAATCCAAAACGAGTGTTCATTTTTTAAAGGTAAAGTGTTTAAAACAAACAAAATGACAAATTTTAAATAGTCAATATCATATTATACAATAACTAGAATAGAATGGAGTGCTCCCCAGAGCACGTGTGTCACCTGCCGGGGGCCTTGTCAGAAAATTTGAATTTTTGACAGAAAAGGGGCAATAACTCTAATATAAAAATATTTGGATTATCCCCCTTTTGTGAACCCATCACAAAGATTGATATAAACATTTGTCAGAAGTTTCAATCCAATCCTTTGAGTAGAAAAAAAGTTATTTGAAAACATGACGAAAAAGTGTGACGGACAGACAGACGCCGGAAAAAAAGTAATCCCTAAGTGCCTACCATGCTACGCAGGTGACACAAAAAGGTTATCGCATGATTATGGGAATCTATTGTGTTGGGACTAGCAAGCTCGGGCAACTCAGCCGAAGAGCTTGTGCAACACAATATTTTCCCATATAGATGCAATAACCTATAATACCGATTCTTCTATTTGATATTGCACTCGGATCTTTTCCATGTGAAGTGCTGCTATGAACAGAACATTTACCATAAAATAAATGTTACAAAGCGCTCCCATCCAACCTTTGATCAGCAACAATTTTTACATTGTTTTAAGATTGCAATGCAGTGGAAAATTGATAAGCATATAAAACCCCACATATGGTATATGGTATTTGGAACTATTGTGTTCGGAGTTGTTCATTTGGCTGAATTCTTACCTCATGAGCTTTTGTAACTCGGCAGAAGGATCTCATCAAACACAATGTTTTCCAATAACTATTCAATAACATATAAATCTGCAAGTTTGGAGTGAATAGATGAAGACCATTAAATACAAAGCACACTGGAAAAAGGACCTGTCAGACAATTTTCCACTTGTTCATCAGTCTTCAAGTGACAATGATCTTTGATTACAGCCATGGTTCTTACATGTGGCAATACTTAAAGTAAACAGCTATTGATAAAGGTACGAACATGTTAGATTATTACTTCCAAAGCATTTTCAATGTATATTTTTAAAGACATGAGGGCCATAGTGGCCATGGATTGCTCACCGGAATTAAGTCAACCACATAGTCAATGACAATAACTCATTTTGCATTCAGGTAAGCAAAGACTTGATTGTAAACAAGATAACCCTTCAATTTGGCCTAGTGACCTGGCTTTTGACCAGACATGACCCATATGCAAATCTAGCCTTGATATAAAACAAATATGATTTCAGACAAAGTTTCCACCTGCTCAATTTAGAAATATGGCTTCCGGAGTGTTAACACTATTTTCCCTCAATTTGGCTGTAATTTTTGACATAGCTCATATTCGAAAATAAAAATGCGGCTTCCATAGTGTTAACAATATTTTCCAACAGTTGAGCCTAGTCACCTTGTTTTTTTCCGGACATGACCCATACTCAAACTTGGCCTAGCTATTATCATCAACACAAACATTCTGACAAAGAATTTCCTTCAATTTGACCTTGTAACCTATTTTTGACTTGGCATGACCCATATTCTAACTTGGCCTAGAAATCAGCAAGATAAACAAACTGAATAAGTTACATGAAGATTTGATGATAATAGTGGCCTCTAGTATTAAAAAGAAAATTGTTGATGACAGAAGACAAACAACGGACAAAAGGCTATCACAATAACTAACATGAGCACCTCTTGCTCAGGTGAACTAGAAATGTTGACAATGGAAGCACAGTCAACGGACATCAGGCCATCACAATAGCTCATCATGAGCAAGTTGTCCTCAGGTGTGCTAATAAAAATAACCGAAAAAACTAACTGTATAAGAAGTGAGTCCACAAACCCCTCGAGACAAATTCCTCCTTGAAGATGTAGATTTGCTATTTTTTTGACAAACAAACATAACCAATGCTGCAATGTGTTTTAATTTTTGCAGTTTATAACACATCTGCAGCAGACAACTTTTAAACACATAAATGCATATTTTTTTTCAAATTTCTCTAACATGCATACAATTTTATGACTTTGAATCACAAACAAAAATGAAACTGAACTTTTTAACAACGTAAAATAACAAACATTGAAACTTCAAAAAAGATAAAAAAAAAAAAATAATGATGATCATGTTGTGAACTGGAGAGGTATTAAAACAACCTGTAAAGGTAACTGTAAAATAAGTGTGTCCACATTCTCTTTTCTTGGAAGATTTTTTTTAAATTTGTTTCTAAATGAAGGATTAAATTTTGTCAAGAATATGGTGAAAAAAGGAGACAGTGATCATTATGACAAACATGAACAATCTCACATTTTATCACAATATTTTCCGAAGTTGTCTGCTTCAGATGCATAAAAATAAATATGCAAGTGAAAAGTGTTAATTCTGAAAAACATGATGGTTCAACGTCTTGGTAAAGATTACTCATATAAAACAAAGTAGAACGTATCGGTTTTGTTATATTTTGACAGGTTGTCCCCAAGGTGATATTTATAAGAAATACAAAAAAACATTCATTGTGGAATTTCCATGAAATATGAGAGAGGAATCTAAAGTTTTCAAGATGCAACAAGGCTTTAGTTTGAAGTCACCCTAGGACATTCTGTTTAAATTCTTATTATATATCTGCTAGAAGATTGAAAATATTTTTAGGAAAGTGTATAGATGATGATTTGATATTGAGTGTTCACAGCAGATGTGTACAATCTTTTACTTTGAGATATGTGGGCAAACCTATTCTTGCAACTGATGAACAAACAAGAATCACTGTTTGATTACTTGAGCAGCTTCTAAATCAGTCTCCGTTTTCATTCGGTAAAATATAAAATCTTCTGGATAATCAGCCTTTCTTTTATTTATCTAATATTGAAACAATAAGAGAAATAGAAATGTATCTGTAATTAAGATGTATGCTGAAATGAATTCTTGGTATCATCCTAAAATCCTATATGTGAGAAAAGAGATTAACAAGAGCTGTGCCTACAACAGCCGGCTCAACTATTCTAACGCTTATTTGTTACTGAGATATTGACACTTATGTAATTGTATGCAAAACTTTAACCAGATTTTCAAAGTCAAATAATAAAAGGCGATAATTTTCATAATATGCAGGATAAAGTTATCTTACTTGATTATGTACATAGGAGTAATGGTTGGGACATGCTGTATTAAGTTTTAATGCAATGCATCAAGTGGTTACTGAGATGTAAAGAGAAAAAGGGACCATAATTTGCAGGATAGAGTTATCTAAAACAAGCCCTAGCCACTCATGGCCATGTCTTTGGTAAAATCAACATGGCTTAAGAGAACCGGGTAAAGGGTCATCCAAAGAACATATCTACTAAATTTATTGAACATCAGTCTGATACTTTTAAAGGAGACAATATTTTGTGTTGTGAAATTTGTCATATGAGGGGAGTATTAATTAATGTGTTTTTTTCAGCTGCATCCGAGACATAGATCAAAAATATTTTAAAAGAAATTATTTGAAGATATGATAGGATGCTTTATCTAATTTTTCATCCCAATTGACCCAGTAGTTACAGAGGAGAAGATGTTGACACACAGACGATCCACAGTGGACAAAGGGGGATCACAATAACTTACATTGAGCACTTTGTTAAAATTATGTCTAAGTTACATTTTCTCATTAAAAGAAATCATTATAACATGAAAATACATATACAAACAGTGTTACATCATATTCTCTCACAGTTGTTAAAATATCTATCTCAGTGTGTATATACCACGTGACTTTGACATCACAAATGCTACGGTGCACAGAAATATTTTACTTCGGTTTAGAAGTCAAAACAAAGGTAACTTTTTTATTTCTTCATCATTTTTAATGAAACATGGCGCAGTCTACGCCGTTTACAGAGTCCTATCTCCGTGTTTTCAAAGTGGTTTAGTTTCTCCAAACACTTCGATTAACCTTTTCTCAAAATGTATCAATATCGCCGACAACCGGAGCATTACCCAAACTGGATTTTGAGAACAGGTTCGTCAAAGTGTTTGAAAAAACTAGACCACTAATCAAACTCTTGTAAACAACCGGAGATAGGACATTGTACGTGGCGTAGATTGCGCGATGTTTCATTAAAAAGAGTGAAGAAATAACAAAGTTACCATTCTTTTTACATTCTTATCAAGAGCAAATTTTGCTGTCTGACCATGCAAATATGACGTCAAAAGTAACGTGGTATACACACACTGTATCTTGAATGCTGTAGTTTTTCAAAAAATACATTTTTGAAGCAAGTCATCTTTCTTGTACTCTACATATCTCAGATATAAAGGCAAAGGATTTTAATTATTATTACCCAGTCGTTTAAATTCCTCTGCTGATGCTGCTGTTTAACACCTTTTGCAACATACATATGATTGGATATTGTCTTATCAACTGGGTAAAAACGTCTGTTTGTGGGGTTGGGTAGAGGACTGATAGTTTCCCTAATAAAACTATTAATATGAAGCTTCATATCGGAAACAGTCCTAACCCCCTGCTCACTCAGCTCCTTAATTCTTTTACCTAAATTTTTATCAATAGGTTGTGGCTGTGAAATCTAAAAATGTATAAATTTAAATATGAACCATGTCATTTGAAAATTAACTGTAGTCCATTAGGCAGCATGCTCGACTATTTGCCATTTGATTCTATAGTAAACAGTGGTTAATGAGATGTGTTCATGATAGTACGTTGTATGCCAAACTTTAACCAAATTGTCAAAGTCAAACAAGGGCCATAAGTTGTACTTAATTCATACAACAGTTATCTAACTTGACTGTCTGAAACCACTGAAGACATGAATGAAGTTTCAAGTCAATATCATTAGTGGTTAGAAAGATATGTCCATGATAGTATCTTGAATATAAAACTTTAACCAAAATGTCTGAGTCTAAAAAGGGGCATAATTGTGTCAAAATCTGATATAGAGTTATGGGACTTGTCCGGATAGGTCACTTGATAATGTCCAATAAGCAATTTTATCAGAATTGCCATTCATTTTGTAACATCTTAATATTTTATTGTGATATGCCTCTTATGACTATAAGGATATTAAATATAAATTAAAATAATTCAATAAAAGACACTAAATCAATCAATCACTTAAAAAGTATTGCAGGTTGATGCCAAAACGTATCTGCGGTTCTTAAGTTATAACAAGAGTTGTTGGAGGACAATATAGCTCGCCTATCAGGGCCTACTTCAGAACAGTTATAGCATTAGGTAAAGACACACAGTATCACCTATTGCAAGACAATACACCTTTTCAATACTTGCATGCAAATGTTAACCAAGTCCATACAGGCCCTTTTGGGCCTTTAAATTTGTAACTGTGTTTATATACGATGTATGCCGATAGTGAACATAATACCGAAGACTTACACTATCAGATAAAACCACATACTATTATTTATTGCGAGATATCACAAATTTTTAATACTTGCATGCAAATCTTAACCTGGCAACGCTGACGCCAATGCCTGGGTGGCTACTTAAGCCTAACTATACTACTTGAATGCCTAACTATAACCCAAAATTCCCGGTCTTGAAAACAAAGGTTTGACCAAAAAGGGGCACAATTTAGTCAAAATTCATTCCAGAGTTATGGGACTTAACATACAAGGTCATCTAATGACCCTGAACAAGTGTGTGAAGTTTCAAAGCAACAGCATACACAGTGTCTGAGAAAAGGCGTTGCACGCACAGGTTTGACCAAAATTCTAAGTCCAAAAAGAGGCACAATTCAGTCAAAATCCATTCCAGAGTTATGGGACTTGAAATACAAGGTCATTTAATGACCCTGAATAAGTGTATGAAGTTTCAAAGCAACAGCATACACAGTGTCTGAGAAAAGGCCTTGCACGCAAAGGTTTGACCAAGCTGGCAACGCCTATTTCTTCAAGGTGAGCTAAAAAGGCAATAACAAAATGCTTGATATAAATTTGGACATTATACAAAACATTATTCCTCTGCCAGGTGAACAAATTTAAAATACAGACACATTTAAGTGTGTTTAGTATCTTCCCATAAAACAACTGTCCACTGATGAAATATCTGCAAAAATGTGACATTTGTCATGGCAATTTTCTGTAACACCGATTTAGGCCAGACCTAAATCTTTAATACATACAAGCACAAAGAGACAGTGTAGTTCTATATTTTAAATTCTTTATTAGAAGTTACTAGCACTTTACCCATTTATTCAAGGACATTCCATAGAAAAAAATAGATTTTATGTTCATGCTACTTATTGACTTTGACTTGATTAGTGCTGGTAGTAGCTTTATATTACAGAAAAAAATAATATTAATAACAAACAAATAAATTTATTTAAGTGCATACAAAGAGTAAAATATGAAGACTTAAAAATTTACCTCATCAACAGGATGTCCTTTGTGGTCATTTAAATTAGGAAAACACAAAATGTATTCCACACTAGTGGACAGTTGCTGCCCTGTTGAAATGGAAAACATAATCTGAAGACAGACTTTCCTTAGATTATCTCTGTTCATGGTACCTTCAACCTGTGGGATAAAAAATAATCCTACAAATAATAATGAAAACCTGAGATCACACGTGTGTTGCCTGCTTATAACTTTTAACTGTAAACAATCATTAAAGCATGATGGACAAACAGCCAAGGGAAAAGTGATCCTTAGTGTATTCCTGTGTCACAAGCAGATAACTCACAAACAAGAAAATAGCTGTTATATGTTGGGACACTTCCCAAAGTACTGCAAAGATTACTGTTAGATCTTATAAGCAAAACAGCATATAGAGGATCTTACATTCGTGCTTATTTGATATTGTTTTTATGAAACTCGTCGACTGAAACGAATATGACACTCGGCTCGAGTCGACTGAAATAATATGACGCGAGGCTCTGCCGAGCGTCATATTCGTTTCAGTCGACGAGTTTCATAAAAACAATATCAAATAAGCACGAATGTAAGATTCTATTTATCACATAACACCATAAAAAGATTGTTTTCAATCTTTCAATCTATCTTTCTTCGCCCTCATATAAAAAGTGACCAAAGTTCACCCCGAAGTTCTAATGCATACTTACACTGTAAAAAATAGTCCCTATCAATAACCTTTTCATTTCATACAAAATTAGCAACAAGGCACTTATAACATTTCATTTATCGAGATTTATTCTCTTTAAACAATATATTTAATAAATGCCGAAATTCAGAACAATTGTAAACAATATGCTGTCATTTAAAGTGACGTCATACTGGAGTGACGTCACGTACGTGCTGTGAGTCGGCTATTTATGTAACTAGTTACATATGCTATTTATGTCACTGCTTTATGTCACTCCTGGAGTGCAAGTTATGTGATAAAATAAGATAGGACACTTGTTATTTGCTGTAATAAAGCATTTTAATGAATATGCAGATATAATTATTTTAGAAATATAACTAGGGTACCTATCCACACACCGTGGCTAGCATTTTTCCAAATAATCCATACAACTTTGTGCAATATTCGTATTGGGTCATATTTATAAGCAAGCATAAGACAAGCATATTCACATAAAAGGAAGTTGAACGTTTTTTTCATTTTACACCCTTTCTGACTGTTCTGCCCGGTTTTTGATGGTGCCTGGTGGCCATATTTCTAAACATGGTCAAATATTGGATTTTAATCATATGTGTTGTATTCACAGGAAAATCTGTACTTTGGGGGAAATTTGTGCAAGTATATAATAAGTTAAACAAGAGGGCCATGAGGCCCTGGATCACTCACCTGAGAATGGGCTTTTTAAGACTTAACTCTTTCAGCGCCAATGGCAATATCATCAAGACAAACTTTCTGACATTTGGCCTAGATATCTTCAAGGCAAATATTCTGACAAAGATTTAAAATGACCCACAATTGAACTTGGCCTAGATATCATCAAGAAAAACTTTCTAACAAAGTTTCAACATGCTCAAGTTTAAAATGCGGCTTTTAGAGAGTTAACAAGATTTTCCTTAAATTAAGCCTAGTAACCAAGTTTTTGACCAAACATGACCTATAATCAATCTTGGCCTAGAAATCACTAAAACAAAGTTTCAACATGCTCAAGCCAAAAATGTGGCTTCCAGAGTGTTTACAAGATTTTTCATAAATTTGACCTAGTGACCTAGTTTTTGACCAGACATGACCCAGTTTCGAACTTGGCATAGAAAACACTAAGAAAAACGTTCTGACAAAGTTTCAACATGCTCAAGCCAAAAATGTAGCTTCCAGAGTGTTAACAAGATTTTCCTTAAATCTGACCTAGTGACCTAGTTTTTAACCAGACAGTTTCAAACTTGGCCTAGATATCACTAAGACAAACATTCTGACAAAGTTTCAACATGCTCAAGCCAAAAATGTGGCTTCCAAAGTGTTAACAAGATTTTCCTTAAATTTGACCTAGTGACCTAGTTTTTGACCCGACATGACCCAGTTTCAAACCTGGCCTACATATTATCAAGACAAACTTTCTGACAAAGTTTCAACATGCTCAAGTTTAAAATGTGGCTTCCAGAGTGTTAACAAGATTTTCCTTAAATTTGACCTAGTGACCTAGTTTTTGACTGGACATGACCCAGTTTCAAACTTGGCCTAGATATTGCTTAGACAAACATTCTGACACAGTTTCGACATGCTCAAGCCAAAAATGTGGCTTCCAGAGTGTTAACAAGATTTTTCATAAATTTGACCTAGTGACATAGTTTTTGACCGGACATGACCCAGTTTCGCAATTGGCCTAGATATCACTGAGACAAACATTCTGACAAAGTTTCAACATGCTCAAGCCATAAATGTGGATTCCAGTGTTAACAAGATTTTCCATAAATTTGACCTAGTTGTTAACCCCACATGACCCAGTTTCTAACTTGGCCTAGATATTACTTAGACAAACATTCTGATAAAGTTTTAACATGCTCAAGCCAAAAATGTGGCTTCCAGAGTGTTAACAAGATTTTTTTTTAATTTGACCTAGTGACCTAGTTTTTGACCCCACATGACCCAGTTTCGAACATGGCCGAGAGTTGATGAAGATATGTGTTCTGATAAACTTTTATAAAGATTGGATGCAAGATGTTGACGACGAACGACGGACAAAATGCGATCACAATAACTCACCTTGAGCACTATGTGCTCTGGTGAGCTAAAAATTATCTCCATGCTTATCCTATTTATTTTATATTTGCTTACCTTATAAGATGGAAATCTCACTAATTCCCTTATAGTTACCATAGCAGGACAGTCCATCTTCTTGCTGGGCTGAGCGAAGAACTTTGTCCCCTTTACATACTGATGGTCATTTGAATCCTATAAACAGTTTTATAACTGTTTCTAATGTGTATTAAAACAAGCTTGACCAAATTTACTACTCAATAAGAAACTAAAGCAATAAGATATAATGAAAACTAGGAGAATCATTGTCTTGAGTTTTGATAACATTTTCCCAGAAGTAGTCATAATTACACTGTTACAGGTCATTTATTTATGACTTTTCTTTAAAATATCATAAAGAGTTAATTTTTACATTTCCACGAACACTGATCAGCTCCTTGACAGAAAAACCAATAATATAAAATAAATGGTTAACATGACATTGTTATTTACCAGAATACAATACAAACTATCCCTGTTAAGCATGTAACTAATGCAGTGTATTTGCCAAAATAGGTTAGCTCAATTCCAATTTAGTTTAAATAAAACTTTACTTTGATCGACTACTAGATTATGTATAACCCTTTAATAGCCAGTAAGTTTTGGTTTATTTAGCTTCAGCCATACGCCGACCATTTTCTTTTGTCCTTGCTGAGATTTGAACTCAGAACTCCTGACAGTAAATCTGGGTCAGGGATTTTTCCAATTTAAACTACAAGGACAGATTTGATGAAGCAAGGATGATGGTGAAATAAAGAAAAACAAACTGACTGACTCATATAAGAACATAGTTCAGATGTTATCAAGACAATAATTCTGAGCAATTATAGAGAACAATAGCTCTTAATGAGCATAAGCTCTTAAGCTTCTATAGACAACTTAATGCTTGGTTAAGCTAAAAAATGAAAATACCTGTTTCATCTTGTCTTTCATCTTTCTGTTTTTTCCATATTGGCATTCAAGGACCTTTTGTCCAAGAATTATAAAAGGTATCCCGGTAAATTCCTGGTGGCCCTTTCTGACATTTACCTTGTCTTGAAACATCACCTGTTTACCATTTCTAACATCTGTAATTATAATTACACATGTATACAATTCTACTTTTCAAATAATAGCATTATTTCTTGGGTATTTTTTCAGTTTCAACAATTTTTCACTTATACACATTTCCTTGGTAAGTTACTAGTGCTACTGGTCCATTTAGACAAGGGTTCGAAATGAGAAGAAGTTCCTTTTTCTCTTGATGTTTCTGTTCCTAATCCTATCTGTGCATAATCAAGTTAAATTATACACTCTTTTATCAATATTTTCAAACAAACTGTTTGTCAAGGCGATTTGTTTTCACATAATACTACACCAGACAAGGAGAAATGTATGAACCATTTAAGTGGATGCACATGTTGGACGCTCTACCACAACAACATCGAGGTGGTCAAGTAAATGTTTATCTAGTGCTGAACTAATATATATTGTTTATTAGATGATTTCCGGTATGTCACAAAAGAAAACCAATTCTCTTATTTCATAATAAAATCCTGATCAGTATGTAATTATGCAGTATGATCAGAGTCTTCACTGTTAGGAAATAAGAGACATACCTGAAATTTTCTGTGACATACCTGAAATCATCTATATCTCATAAACAGCATAATTAGACATTAGATAAATTTTAATAAAGATTAAACTTTGCTTATGTTTTTGTTTATCATGCTAATGCTACCTGAAAATTGAATTTGCTACATATTTTCAAAGCAGGTAGCAAGTATTCGCCGGCATTGTCTATACAGATATCATATGAACTGCCGTAAACCGTCTTGCAGAATGATTTTCATACTCAGTCAGTCTGTTTGTCTGTCTCTCTGTCTGTGTCTCTCTTTATGTCTGTTTCTGTCTCTGTCTCTCTGTGTGTCTCTCTCTGTCAGTCTCTTTTTCTGTCTTTCTGCCTATAGCTCTATGTCTCTCTCTCTCTCTTGCTCTGTCTGTCTCTCTATGTCTGTCTGTCTGTCTCTGTCTCTCTATATATCTCTTCCTGTATCTCTCTTGGTCTGTGTCTCTGTCTGTCTTTCACTCTCTTCCTGTCTCTCTATCTGTCTGTCTGTATGTCTGTCTGTCGCACTGTGTGTGTCTCTCTATCTCTGCCTGTATGTATATCTGTCTGTCTCTGTATCTATGTCTCGCTATGTGCCTCTTGGTCTTTCTCTCTTTCCCTCTCTATCTCTGTCCCTCTCTTGCTTTGTCTCTCTGTCTCTCTCTCTCTATATATATGTCTCTGTCAATCTCACTAACTGTCTTGATGCCTGTCATTCTCATTCTCTGTCTCTCCCCCCCCCCCTCTCTCTGTATCTGTGTGTATGTGTGTGTGTCTTTCTCTCGATCCCTCTCTATGTCTCTATCTCTCTCTTGCTTTGTCTCTCTGTCTCTGTCTCTCTGTATGTCTGTCTCTCTCTATACACATGTATATATATATATATATATATGTGTCTGTCTCATTCGCTGTCTTGATGCCTGTCTGTCTCATTCTATGTCTGTCTCCCCTCTCTCTCTGTATCTCTGTTTTTCTCTGTCTGTCTCTTTGTGTGTATGTGTGTGTCTCTCTCACTCTCTCTATCTCTCTGTCTTTATCTCTCTGTTTGTCTCTGTCTATGTGTCTTTCTATATGTATCTATTTCTCTATATGTATATCTCTCTCTCTCTCTCTCTTTTGAAATGAAGTAGAACCTGTAGTAAAGTAAAATTCAAATCTGTATAGACACACTGTCGAATCTGAAGTTAAATGAAATTCAAATATGTATAGACACACTGTCAAACTAATAGAACAAGAGGGCCATGATGAATCTGATAGAGGGTCACCCTAGTAACATTTCTACAAAATCATTTGAAAATCGGCCAGACACTTTCGGAGAAGAAGATTTTCCGAGGTGAGATTTAAAGTTATCACTATAGCCATATAAGGCCTTTTGTTTCTCATCACGTTTTTTTTAAAACCATTTTCTGACGCCTCGGCAAAGACAACCTCTGAAAACATTGTGATGAAAGACGAACTTGCTCTTAATAATCAATTTCCTCTTTTGCCACAATATTTAAAACTCTAATTAATGATTAAAATCTCATTTATGTTTCTGCAAATATGTTTTCAAATCCTCTGGAGCTGCTGTACAGATTTCAAAAGTCACGCATGCATTTTTTAATTAATCCAAGAGCCTACGTGACTGTCTTACGCAGAAAATCACATGCCGTGACCAATCAACATGGCTTGAAGGAATCTGATAGAGGGTCATCCAAGGAACATTTCTACAAAATTATTTGAAAATCTGCCAAGCAGTTTGGGAGAAGAAGAATTTTGAAGTTTTTTTCGTTTCGTTGCCATGGAAACCAGAATTTTGCATGGATCCCCAAAATTTGAAGGAATTCTGGTGAGGTCATTGAGAGGATGCTTTCTGTGAAGTTTCATCCAAATTGACCCACTGGTTACTGAGGAGAAGAAGTTGACGCACGACGCACGACGGACAAAAGGCAATCACAATAACTCACCTTGAGCAAAGCTCAGATGAGCTAAAAATCACCATACTCCCTATAGATGCTTTTTGTATGAATAAGATATATACAAATATTTCGTTAAATATTTGATTTGTTTAGTTATCAAATTCGGTAAACGGAAGACACCTGAAATCATTGTGATTTGTGTTTATCGTATAATGATTCATTGTTGATTTCGATCAGCTTTTGTTTTATAATTTGAAGCGGATAATTGAAAAGCAAGTGTCTATCAAATGCCATACATGCAGACTATTTCTTGTGAGACCTGATCGTTCTAGGCAGACTACACATGCAGTATCTTAATGTTCAATGCCCCTCGTAGAACAATAACAAAAAGTCGTAATTTGTTTTTAAAAAAAATGTAGTCGGAGTTTGAATGGACGGTCGGTCGGGTGACCAGAGTGACACAATACTTTTTTTAAGGCCTAAGGCAAAAAAGCACTGCCCTGTGGCGGCCATGTTTTTTTACCAATCAACATTGCTTGAAGGAATCTGATAGTTGGTCACTTAAGGAAAATTTCTGCAAAATTATTTGAAAATCGGCCTGACACTTTCTGGGGAGATTTTTTAAGTTTTCACTATAGCCATATACGGAAAATAGCCCCGCCCCTCTGGGGGCCATGTTTTTCCACCATTCAACTTAGCCTGAAGGAATCTGATAATGCGTCAATCAAGGAACATTTCTTCAAAATTATTTGAAAATCGGCCTGACAATTTTTGAGGAGAAGATTTTTAAAGTTATCACTATCGTCAAATAAGGCCCCCTGGCGACCATGTTTTTCAACAAATCAACATGGCTTGACGGAATCTGATAGGTTATCCAAGGAACATTTCTACAAAATCATTTGAAAATCTGCCAACCAGTTTGGGAGAAGAATTTCATTTTATTTTCGTTTCGTTGCCATGGAAACCAGAATTCTGCATGGATCCCAACAATTTGAAGGAATTCTGATGAGGTCACTGAGAGGATGCTTTCTGTGAAGTTTCATCCCAATTGACTCACTGGTTACTAGGGAGAAGACCAAGAGGCTACCCAATGTGAGATCTGAATCTGTAGACTTCTTATGAAATGCTTATTATATAGGCAGCATTTAGTGCATTCGATCCTGTAGAAAAAAATCAAATCTGTATATACACGCATCTATAACTAGTGAGTTACTACTGTTGTTTCCCTTTAAATATGTAATTCCTATACAGTGTCCGACAAATCCATTGCCCGGAGCCCATGGGCTACCTGAATAATTGCTCAGTCTACTGTCAATTTCAAATGAAAGCCCAACGGGCTACTGTAAATTCTGGTTTCTGGTAGCCTGGCTTAATTTACTTACACACATGTCGTGTATAAAGAGTGGTATTTGACTGTATATAACATGCGATAAACCACTCGCTGTGACCATAAAAAAATCCATAACAGTAGGCGGAGTTACCCACCTGTCAGATCGAGTGGTTTCAGCCAACTGAATCAGGTCAGTAATAGTCAATTAGCGTGATATAAATACCCGTTAAGTTGTTCCAAACAACAGTAACAATTATTCCTAGTGTTTGACTTTTGGTTAATAAAATCAGGGACATAGATAAGATCTTTTTTTTAACTGAATGCTGCACTACAGGTCTTTTGCAACACAGTAATATTATTTGAATTGGTGACTACCCTTAAATCATGTACATGTTGTGCTAGCCTCCTAATATTATCTTCAAACAGAAGTAGAAAAAGAACACTAAAAAACAGTTAAAACACTCAAGAAACAGCGATAATTCTGTCGAACACTGCTAAAATTTCAACTAATTATATAGACCAAGAAGCTACCTAAGGTGAGATCTGAATCTGTATAGATACACACACTGTTGAACCGGTAGAAAAATCAAATTCAAATCTGTATAGACACACTGTCGAGATTGTAGTAAAATGAAATTTAAATCTGTATGGACACTTATTGATAACTTATGGGAAGAGCCCCGGTAGCTCAGTCTGTAGCGACGTGGGCTGTCAATCCAGGGGTTGTGAGTTCGAATCCCGGCTCGGCCAATTTTCTTTTCGACGATTAACAAAAGTCAATGCAACATGCGTCATTCGTCTTCCACCAATGGGCTTAGTCTATGTAGAAAAGCAGCCAGTTGCTTGGGAAGATTGTTGTGTGGAGTAGTCAGTACTGGTGTGAGAAAACCAGGAAATGCATGAATAGGTGAACTGGCCGCCGTGATATAACAGAAATTGTTAAAAACGGCCTTAAACCCCAAACAATCAATTGATAACTAGCGAGTTACTAATGTGTCCCTAAATATATGTATAGAACAGTTCATAGTATTTACCCTGACCAAATAAAACGACCTTTATTTCACACGATATATCAGGTTAACCGTTGATGTTCACGGTCAAAACAAACGGCTGCAATATATCGCAATAAATATATTCTACGGGAGTTAAAGATGGTCAAATGTAATTCATACCTCCATCACCAAAGCCTTTTGTGCTTTTCAGCACTGCATAACGACAGTTGTAGTCCTGTTCGTGGTTTTTCAGACCGTCAAGGGCATCTTCGAGCGTTTTAAACTTGAAAGCCGCCATCTTTGGAAGGGAGACAATTCGTTAGGATAAATTTTACCTCTACACCGGGTCAAGGTTGTAGTTGGTATACCAACCGCGTCTTGGAGTTTGAAAAAAGAGATACCCACTGTTGTTCACGGTATCCCACTACTCATTGCGCATTTCTATGATGGTGACGTCATTGTATCATTGTAACGCAAACAATGAATAAATACCCAAAAGAAAAACAACAGAAATTGTAGGAAAGGGTAGTTTGACTGGTCACAAAAGTATGGAATTCGTTCATTGGAAGTTCTTTATGAAGGACAAGTCGACTATTTTTTAATACCTGTCATTATTTCATGGATTTAATAAATTGGCCATATTTTAAGTGGAATATATGCTTAAACCTGGAGCAAAAATATATAGATGTATGTGTTTTCATCTGTATCTGTCATAGTTAGCCGTCCTGTCAAAAGTTGCTCACATTCAGCTAAAACATCGTATAGCCAAGTGTCCAGTATTATTGACTTTGATATATACATAGTTGTATTGACTTTAATCTATATATAGTTGTATTGACTTTGATCTATATATAGTTGTATTGACTTTTATCTATATATAGTTTTATTGACTTTGATCTATATATAGTTTCATTGACTTTTATCTATATATTGTTTGATTGACAATGATCTATATATTGCAGTTAATGTAGTGAACACACAAACTGATAGCCAATTTACCTTTAATTCAAATTATGTGCCTTCAATTTACTCTATTTGTTGGGCGATAGCTGATTAACGTGGGTTTTGACCTAGATGTTAAACAAATGATCTAGATTGTAGACAAATCAAATGTTGTATTTATTGAATAGTGTCGAAGAAATAAAGGAAATGAAACGTTTTGATTGGTTCATAGTTAAGTTGGCGATACTATGGGAGGCACTAATAAGGTGTGAAGTTTTAAAACTAAATGTTCTGCATACTAACCTTTAATTGTTTTCCTTAAACAATAAAATTCAGTGAAAATGTATGAAATATTTAAGAGCAAAATATTAATTATTTTTGAAACATGATAAGTTTTCAGTTATTTATCATCACTTGAAATGTATACACCTCTTGGGAGGCTCGCGTAATCTCCAGGCATGTGACGGGGTATTCACGCCCTTGATAATCTATTTATAGAAACTGAAGCTGGATGGAGATTGCCGATTAGCCTTTGGTCAACACATAGATTATTGTTATGATTTAGTAGTTGATACTGGGATAAAGAAATAAACAAGTTGATTCCATCGTTTCCATTTAGTATTTAATATTTTCTGAGAGTTTACATAATTTTGGCTGACACGTGGTTCTAAAAGGAAAACGCGCAATCTACATTCGATTACCGATTCTATATCGTTTAAAGAACAATGCTCTAATCGAACAATATTCAAACTGGTTCACGATTATAATGCATTACAAATTCAAGGAGCTGTCGAATTCTTAGATATATGCAACATTATTGCGCAAATTTTATAATTCATGAAAAATTACTGATTGTTTTGATTATAAACAAAACCTTTCTGATATTCAAGTCAAATAATATGCGCATGTTCCATTTCATCGTGTTTTCTCATATTGATCGCCGTTTATCTTTTTTAAAGATTTTTCTTGTTTTTACATTGTGCAGTTTAGCAGGGAAGGCAGCTACATGACCTACTCTTTTTTAAAAATATGAAAGTACGACCAGAGTTAGTGCAGCCAGGTTTTTAGGTATAAATAGTAATGAACACAAATTATGAGAAATGTTTTACATTGGAAAACATCAGAAAATAATATAACAAAAACTGTTAAATATCAAACCAATTATTCACAGGACATAGTCTGTCTTAAGCCATATAATCTCCAACCTGAGAGAGAGAGAGTGCATTCAGATGAGTCCATTGTTTGAAAGAAATGATGTCAGTAAAAACACATAACATTTTCTTTAAACAGGGTAAAATTCTGACAGATTCGTTTTTTCTTTTATCCAACATTTGTATTTTGATCACATTTTCACTAGGTTATTTAAATGGTCACCAATGAAGGTCCGTCTATGAAAGAGGGCAATGTACAATAACTGTATCAAACGTAGATAAGGTAAAAGGAACTGAACATTGAAACCAGCAGATCAAGAAGATCCATCTCTTTTTAAATTCAATAAACGATAAAAATACTTTTTATTCGAATAAATATATATAAACATTTTGTATGAAAAATGTAGAAAACTTGGTCTGATTTTCAACAAAAAAAGCTATATGATAAAATCTCAAAGGCAATTTATAAATAATGTCAGTAATAAGACACCTAGGGACATCACATACGTGATCTGTCCCCTTGATATTACTGAATTACCACAGGAACAGCATCACATGCAAATAGAAGAAAATGCACATACATGTTCATAAACATAACTGAACAAGCAACATTTTATTTTGTCCCTTGTAGAAAATAAGCTTCTTGATTACACTGTAGGAAAATGATATCATGAATTTTCAATTTGTATGTGTAATATATTGTGAATTCCATTTTTCTGTGTGAAATTGTGTTATCTATACAATATAAATGGTAAAAACTGGTATATATTGTATCAAATAAATTATTATGCTTTGTTGTACATACTGTTAATGAAATAACACATATTTGCATGAACTGCTGCTTAAATAAGATCACACATTGTAATTTAATGGTAAAACACATTGTATAACAAGAGTTCAGAGTTCAAATTTCAGCAGGAACATGTTTTGAAAGCAGAAGCTAAAAATACAAATATTTACAAATTATGCATGAAACCATTATGTTGTGGTGAATCATCAGAGTTGTCTTACCAAAACACTTATTACAGTATTATCCAGATTTCTAGTGAAAACGTTTAATGAAAAAAGTTATTTACTCCCTGTACCCTTTTCCGAAGCTTCTATGATTGAGCAATAACAATCAGAAAAAGGCACTTGATCAACAATGATGACTCTGGAAAGTCGCATATTTTCACAGTCTGATCAAATCCTTCACTATCCATATTTTCAAACGACAAACTTCAGATGTATTCATAATCAGATGTTGACACTTGTAATCATTAACCAATAACCTGATGCTGTTTCATGTTTTACAAATTAAAAACCAGCAACGGAGATAGTGGTTCAATGTAAAAATAGTGTTGGATAGGAAGATATTGTTCATTTTGGAACAATAACACCATTCTAACAATGTGTTCAGATTAGTCACATACATCAAGTTATGAACATGAAGCAATGGGCTAAACTTGAACCTTTTCAACATACATCGAATATGCAGCAGATGACCTTGACAATGAATAGGTAAGAAAAGGAAATTCTCCATTAGCCAAAGTTTAATTAATGAATAGAATTTGAAACGTTGTGTCAAAAGGAAAAATTGCTTATCATGAGCAAGTGGTCCTTTTGCCACTGTGTTTCCAGAAGTTGTCTGTGTCAACAATTATTTTTACTCAAAATGCGAGTGGGAAAATGTTGATAGTCTTTGAAAATGTTCCTGCTTGTTAATGCTTAATGCATTGTAATGCTTAATGCTACTTCAATGTTAAACAATAAAAAGCAACAGGTAATTTAGAGACACCCGTACGTTACTGTTGTTGCCTTTTTTGTAACTTTAAAGTAATCTGTATCGTCAAACCCAATGGTCAGTTTGTATACATGTGAACACAGTTACAGTAAAAGAAAAAGTATCTGATGCAGACACCGTTTGATGCTTCTGAAGCTTCCTTTTTAGAAAAGGAGAAACTGAACGAAAACACATTTCAAAGAAAGATTTTTGTTATCCTTTGATCAAAATTAGCTTAAATCTATTTTTCCCCAAGTGATTTAAAGCAACATATAAGTTAAATAGTTAAAAGATTCACATGGGTAATTTGTATTCGTCCTACAGAATTGAACCCATTTCCCTTTAAATATACATGTATATAGACACAACATCTTGGAACATCTTATTCATGGGACTTTTTAAAATATTTGTCAAAAAGTACAGTTTTCTCAGTCTGTATGCACAGTGTTTTCATCTTTGTCATAACAAACATTCATTGAGCTTTATCATCACCCGTCTTGGTGCTGGTCTGAGAGTTCCGTGAAAGATATTTTGAATTTAATTGGCACTATTTGAAATAATTGGCATTATACATTGCCCATGAATAATCAGCCATTGCTTTCATATTGCCATATAATAGAGGATTTGATTAGTTATCACAAATCCATCAGTCCATTCATTCTTTCCAATGATTGACAAAAGTGATTGTTACACGTACTAGCCCCTTTCACCAAAGGGCTAAATGGTCTATGTGCAAAGGTAGGCAGTTGCGAGGGAAGAATGTTGTGTGGAGTATTTTTCTAGAAAGCCAGGGAAAACAGGTTCGGTGAACTGAAGTACCACTTAAAATAATGTTAAGCTCAAGTCAATCAATCAACCAAGGTAAGAGTCAGTTTCCAATTATACTTATTACAAGTTTACAAATAAATGGCATTTGAAAAAAGAAATCAGAACATTTTTCGAAACCTTCTAATGTTGTTTTCCATCAACATTTCTGAAAACCTTACAGTCTGTTACTCTCCTGACTTTAAAAAACGAAAGCAGATATGTATTAATTGAACTGAAATAGTTGATACGTTTGGGGGAAACGAAAAGAACACAACACAACACAACACAACTTTTATTTTGACTTAAACAAGATGTTTCTCGTCCATACATGATTACGAGTTATTTTCAGGTCATAATGATAAAAACATCTATATTACATTAAATCATACACAAATATATAAATATATAAACATGTACATAAATACATACACATATATCTGTATACAAACCCACCCACGCACATATATACAAACAAATACTAATACTGATAATTATATTAGTATTGCTCATTATACAACATACATTTATTTACAGAATGTGTAAGCGCAAGAGAGAATAAATTTAATATTACTGATCTGGTTATTGATCGTTGACTTTTCCGTAGAACATAACAATTCACACAGTTTGTGAACACTAGGTCTATCAATGAAATGGTTACTTAAATATCTTTTCCTAATTACTTTATATACAATACAAGTAAGAATAAAATGAAATTCATCTTCTATGTCGCCATTATTACATATTTTACAATGTCATTGGTTTCTCTCTACCCTGCCTGTCCCATATCGACCAGTCTGTATGTGTAGATTATGAGCAGAAAAGCGAATTTGCACAATTACTTTCCTGTCTGATTTCAAACTTATCAAATCTAAATAGTGCTCGTATTCGAAGTCAGGCTTAATTTCTTTATATAAATTAAGCGCCTTATTTTCTCTCAAATCACTTGACCACTGTTGGATAAAATTGTCAATTAGTCTTTGTTTGAAGATTGTTATGAAATTCGTTGGATTAACACTAAGCGGTACTTCCCATACATATAAAAATCCATTGTTTGCTAACACATTCTTACTTTTGCGGCCCAATTTGTGTGTCCTTTCTTGAGATCATCTAGTAAGCACTGATGTAATAATACAATTGTCTGTCCGATTTACTTTAAACCAATATTTTAAAATTCTTATTTGTCTAGCAATACTAAGAGAAAAACGCCCTAATTCTCCGTAAACACCAACGTTACTTGTGGATAATTTTACACCTATTAGCCTTTTAGTGAATAAAAGCCGCTTACCCATAATTCAAAATTGAAGATACAAATGAATCAAACAATTGACACATAGTTTTGGGACTAAAGCTGAATTCACGAGTATTAGCGAATAGTGTAGACATGGCTTTTAGTGCTTTTCCACAAATCAACTGTTGATGACGATTAAACGAGCCATTATAATTCAATACTACTCCAGGGTAATTAAAGTCGTCAACTATTTCTACTATTTTCCCATCATATGTCCACTGGTCCTCAGGTTTTGTACGACCCCTTTTGCGGAAGACTATTATTTTAGTCTTATCTGAGTTTACCTCCAGCCTCCAACAGTCGCAGTAAGTTTTTAAAAGATTTAGACTTGTTTGTAGATCAGAAATTGTTTCACTCATTATCACCATATCATCTGCATATAAATATAAAATAAGAGTCAGTTCATATACACTAATACCCGTACTACCGTTATTTGATAAGTAGAGTTCTTGATCCTCCACAAAAAAATAGTACAAAATCGGTGAACATAGGTCTCCCTGTTTTAAACCGATCACTATTTCATAGAACTCGGAATAACTACTGCAATGTCTAATTTTACAGCGAACCCATTCGTACATGGCGCGTAAAGCGCATAGTAGTTTACCCTTAATTCCTAATCTAAACAGTTTGTACCACAGTGCATTCCGATTCACACTATCAAAGCATTTCTTCATATCGATAAATGCACAATATATTTTTTTACCATTATTAATCATATGCCCTACCAGACAATGAAGACTAAAAATAGCATCGGTTGTAGAATAGCCCTTTTTAAAACCAAACTGTGCGTCTGAGATGATATCATTCTTTTCACTCCAGTCACTGAGACGTGTATTTAGAACACATGTATATCATTTAGATATATATGTTCCTAATGTGATTCCGTGGTAAATGTTAATTTCGTTTATATCTCCCTTTTTATGCAAAGGAATCACTATTCCTTCCATCCAGCTTGACGGAAAAATCCCAGAATCGAACACAATGTTGAAAAGGTCAGCCAAATGAGCTGTTATTATATCACCAATAGACATGAAATATTCGTTTATCATTTCATCTAACGAATATGCTTTTCTCTTTTTCAAACAAAATATAGTCGCGTGTACCTCTTTTAAACTTATCGGTTCGTCGAATTCACTAAACTGCGGTTTATCATGTGACATATCACGTGCACAGAAATCGTCTGCATTGTGATTTGGCGCGCAATTTATGCAGTCTGCAATATTTTTAAAATAGTTGTAAAACTGTTCGGTACTAATGTTACTATTATTATTCTTTTGCTTGGAATTTTTTTTTTCTATTTTGTATCTCCTCTTCTTTCTCTGTAGTAGGCGTTTGTATTCGCGCTTCACATTAAACAGACTTACACGTTATCCTTTGCTTTTATTTAAATTGAACACTTTCAAAGAATCTAAATACTCTATTTTTTTACTTTGACACTATTCATCAAACCAGTCTGACTGCCTGAACTTCTGCTTCCTCATATTACTATGCCGTTCACCTTTCCCACACTTGACTTCTTTTTTGAATAGCGGGTGTGCTGCTTCATTTATGAGGCCCACGAAACCATTTATTAATGTATCTAGGCCATTTCTATTTAATTGCTCACTATTTTGGAAAAGTGCATTGAACTGCGGTAACTTCGATATAATATCTCTTCTGAAAATCTCACTTTTCTCATCATCCAATATAATCCGACTCTCTTTCGACTTTTCATGAGAATGCTCACAAAACACCGTTATTTTGTCGAAGTTCGAATCTGCACAAAGTAAATAGTCTATAACTGTACTTCCCCCATGACCATAGTAAGTGTAAGATCCCGAGTTCTCTAGTCGACCATTACATATTCTCAGTGACGTAATTTTGCACAAATCAATTAACTGTAAACCCTGAGCGTTGAACTGTTTATCCATGGAGATTCTCCCGCGGGGTTTATCTGTTATATAGTTGGTACTGTCAATGTCTTCATTTATTGAATCACATATTATGTAGTCCGGTTTAATGCCTACTCGCCCATTGAAATCTCCGGCAACCAAAACTGTGCCTAATTTATCAAGGACATGACATCGTTATCCAGTATATCGAATAAATTGCAGTTCACAACATCATAAGCTGGAGATGTAGCCCCCTAAATATACACGATACCCAAGTAAACAGCTTCTTCAATGGCAAAATATTCACACCTTAGTTTTATCCAAATAATTTTATTATAATGATTTCGAACTATTTCAGTATTTGCCTTCTTAAAAATTGGAAGACGATTCTTCCGTTGTTCCACTATTTCTGGTGGGTATTGATCATTGATATAATATTGAGTTTCTTTAATGTTTGCTCTGAATTACTTCACATTCTCTTTATCTTTCTTATATTTAAATACTGCCACCGTATATCTGTGTTTTGCGTCACGTTTAGCCCCCATGCGATGCACTCTTTCAGACTTAATGCCATTTACCTTATCCTCTGGTATTTTTCTAACAATATTTTCAAGCTGAGGCCCTATTTCTGTTTGTGATTCTTCTAACCCACCAACTATCAAATTGTTTATCATGGACTTGGATTGAATATCTTGAACAGACTCCCTTAGTTTCGCGTTTTCTTAACTCAATTGCTGAACCTCCTCCCGGGCCTTATCAATTTTCAAATATTTGTCATCAACTTTTTTCGTTATGGAGGAAATGGATTCTGTGTTCTTCGCCACTCTTTTGTCCATATCAGTCCGTAAATTACCCAGTTTCTTTGTCAACATCGTTAATCTTTTTTTCCAAGATATCAATTTTATCGAGTCTCTACCCTACTTCATCAAATTTTTCATTCAAAAAACTTATCAGTTCTGCATAATACAAAAAATACAAATATTAGCGTACCCATATATTTTAAACATTATATCCAGCGTTTGAACACACTGTAATTTTACACAAAACTTATACTTGCCATTAACTGAAATATAAGTATTGTACATAATACAGTATAAACCTTGAATACATATGAAATTTGTAGTGGTAAAGCGTGAAGGGTTAACAATGCCTTTTATTCAAAATACAAAGTTTTTCGCAATTCAAAAGATTTAAAAACAAACATTGACACATTCTTAATTAATTTTGGACTCTCAGATGTCATGAGATCAATAAATTTCAAAATATTTGGTCTCTTCCAGTAATACTTGTTTAGGAATTTCTTTCTTAATTCTTGATATAATGGACATTCTAATATGAAATGAAACTCATCTTCGATTGTGTTCAAACACACTTTACATTTTCTATCATGTATTGGAAGTTTTGGGCTGCGCCATCTACTTGTTTCATATAAACAATGTATTGTACCTATACGGCTTTGGCATTGTTTGGTTAAGGCAATAAGTTGGAAATGTTAAGGCTTGTTTACTGTGCTTAAAGCAATGTTAGAAACTCATCTCAATGTGACACATATAAACAAATTAAATCTCTGTTAAATCCAGAAAAAGACTTATGTATAAATTTACCGTTTTATATGAGGATTTCGATGTTCTACAGGTTTAAAAGAACATCATGAAATTGACAATCTGAGCAAAACGAGATTGGATAGTGAGCGTGATTGAAACGAAGTGGAAAGCGGAATGGAATTCTGCCCTCTGAACGAAACAATCATAATGAATGAAACAATCATAATGAATGAAACAATCCAGTCACATGAATGCTACGCTCATTGAGCGGTTGCAACAATTAACTCGATAGTTAGTATACGAAACTACTTTATTAAAAGTCATATATGTATGCGAAACCTTTGTTTTATAAGACACTTAGTATCTAAATTTAATATAATGTAGCAATAGTATATAGATGATTATTATTTTCGTAAACAATTTGCTTCGCAGCCTTCTTTATGTTCACTGACCACTTTTTCCTGATCCCAACACGCTTCATTTCAAGACGTACTTTCTCAGATGTTCATATGAATTAAATCATTTTCCAACAAAATAGCAAAGTGGCGTTCATGCTAGATCGTATGTTGATATTTAGGGTTATGTAAACAAAAATAATAACGAAACGAAATTAATTTTAACCAATCAAATCGTTGAACGGATTTTGATCGAAAAAATAGCGTTCCCAGTGAACGGAAATCAAAGCACTGAAAGTGCTCACAGCAAGGGGCTAACTGCAGATAACATTTGGACATGGATTTACCGATCCCAAAAGTCTAACTTGAACACTTTATACTAGCACTTTGTTAGTTAGCACTTTATATCCATATATTAAATGATAAATTAGTAAAGCAAAATACTGTACACACAGTATGATGGTCAATCGATATACTAAAAGTTGGCATAGACATGCGCATCTGCTATCTGGATAGTTTCTGCTTAGCACACCTCCTGGTTTACAATGGATTTTAGCCGTGTTTTTTTTAATGCAATTAACACATATACTTTTCATATCAAAATCACAATAACCAAACAATGATAATTATATTGAGAGTCCAATTTTACTTTCAAAGCAGAAATCAAATCCTGTGTTATCTACATTTACTTCAGCGTTGCAATGACTGAACTATTGTTAAAAGCGACGTAAAACATCATACACACATTTTAATCATTTCTTAGTCTTTCACAACGCATAGGTGAATAGTTTTAAATGCATTGCTTTTGAATTCATTTTAAATCCCAACATTTTGAAAGAGTTTATTGCAGCGGTGTTAAATGACAATTGCACCACTGATATCGGCACTTTATAAGACAAATAATATTATATTTTTCTTATAAAAAATGTTTATCTGCCCCAAGCGGGAATCGAACTCCAGTCCCCCGCTTCACGACCGAACATGCTAACCGCTACGTTACGCGGCCACTTCTATTCGAAGGATTTTATGTATAACATAATTATAAACCGATACACGAGTTAGCGAATTATTTAGTATTGAAGCGTTTTATCTTGATAAAAAACAAATGTCATTTAAATCATTTGTTTTATAACTTGGACTTGACTATCTTATTCCGTCTGCTGGGGTTGTTCAGGTTAATTTTGGTAGAGAATTTGATGTATTTACGTAGGAATCTAAAATGAAATACTGTAGTACTTAGATTCCTGATTAACGTTACCGCTGAAAATACATTTTTATTCGAAAGGATTTTTGGAAATTCCGAAGCCCAGGCTCACTTGCACATTTAACGTATATTTTATATTTTGTCAACTATTTATTTTATTATCATTTAAATAATTTGAATGCTTGAGTATATATGTTATCAATGGGAATCAATTATCTGAATTTGTTTTTGAGTCGGAATCGAAAAGTTGCCTTTACTCCATTCGATTTACAATATTTAGGAATTACCAATGAATTTTACGCGCGATCAAGTATGTTGAAAGCGTAGAAATACATTTTAATTATTAATCAAACTGAAACTTGCTAAAATCATGCGAGTCACCATGTTGGGTATGTATAAAGAGCGTTCGGTAAAACGAAAAACACGGATTGAATCTGTGTTTTTTTTAAATCGATATTTAATGTCATAAAATTATGTTATTTTCGTGTGAACTAACCATTTGAACGTAAAAGTTAAAATAAATGGAACTGTTCACGATATAATTTTGTCCTGTTTGTCTTCATACACGATAGCAAAACGAAGTCAGAACATACAATTTGACAGTACCTTTCTTTACTGACAAGACGATCTAGACGCACGTCATTTATCAAAAATAAAACACTCTATAATTCAATAAAAACGGCAAATGGCAATTTTTCAGTTTATATTTAAAATCACACACTATGTTGCGTCCATCTTGAAAGTATTGAACATGATGATTATCGTAGTCAAGGTCAACCTCACGCCATTTCCGTAACACTTCATTTTGGTGTAACGTCAATTGGAGCGACGTCGTTTCCCGCAAAACAGGTGAGATCAACACGAAATAGCCCAAATTCCTATACATGAACACTAGATACACTCACACAAATTGTCATCAAATGGGAACGTTGTGTAGTGTAAGATCAGATCAGACTTCGTATGTACAGGTCAATCTTGATATCCGTCCCCATACGCAACAAATAAATAAAGGCCCACGCATATCCATCCAGGTTAATAATTCCTATACGTAAACAAACTAAAACAAATCAAATTTAAAAACAACTTGGCATGGAGATTAAATATCTATAAATGAAAGTTTAATTATTGATCAGACATTGTGGCAAAATGATAAATTGTTCATAATAAGAAATTGTTCCTTTGGCGATAATCTTTTCCTAAGTCGTCTGCTGTAGATATTATTGAAAGGGTTAAGCAGAAATGTGACCCCCTTCATAATATTTCGGTAGTCGCCAGGTGGCATCAGAAAAGGGCTGAAATGAATAAGTTTCCCCCGAATATAACAGTTACACATTTGCATCTACACCATCATGCCGGTGATCGATTAAGAGTCATCTTGGCCCTCATGTTTAAAACTCGTTCATTATAAATGCTTAAAGACTTTTACTTTATTATTTTCTGTTCGTAACAAGGGACGACAGCAATACGAATTCAAATGCAAAAAACCATGACATGAACATTATCATCTCTTGTCAATTACTTTTAAAATCAATTATACTCTTTAATTAATGTTTACAATCATGTCACGGTTCTTCGTAAATAGGTAGCACCTATATATATATATATATTATGATTATATGTATATATCTTGTAAAAAAGAGCTCATACTATTTACGTATTTGCATACATATATGAATACAGACTGAGTACATCAAACGTCGAAAAGAAGGTTGACCGAGCTGGAGTTCGAAGTCCGACCTTTTTGATTGACAGCCCAGTCGCTACTGACTGTGATACCTGGATGCGGCTGGAGTTGTAAAGACCAAATGCTCTGAATAAGCACCATTTGTTAACAAGCCTATTGTGTTATTGTACACTTAATGCGCAATCATCTGATAGTTGTAGACACATTCTCAACAGACAGAGATAGATACAAGGAAATCGGGGTGCCATGTCATAGCTCTTCCATTGGTTCGCTAAGGTGCTCAGTATAAGGTAAATGAGAGGCATTTTGTCCTGAAAAATACCGATACTTGTCGTTTAATTAGTAGGGAGACGATTTTCAGCAATTATGAAATTTATAGTGACCGGAACATATTTTTAAGCTGGACTGACATTCCATTGTGTTAACCAATTGACCATCGGACCACTTATATACAGATGGTTATTAACTGCTTCCAATAACATTGGTTTATATCTTGAACAATGTTATGTTAACCTAAAGAACCGTAAAAGCTTAGCACAAAGATCGTATTAATGGTCTGATTATTGTTTAACAATGTAGATTCAGATGAACCTATTCAACCATAGGGTTTTATATAGATGTGTTCTGTTCGCCATTAAGCCGCTGTACCTTTTGTACGATCCAAAAAATGTAAGTCCGCCGGGGGACCTTTGAATATTTCTGAGAGGATATCTTCAATTGTCAAGGATACCGTTAGATCGAACTTCATGTCCTCATATTCAAATTTGAAGAATATTTTTAATTTTGAGATAACACAATTACTGAAATGCCAAATTGTGCAGGATTGCCAATTAGAATTTGTGATTTCCATTAATTTAGAATTGGAATTAAAATGCAACTAGGAACTATTTGTGAGTACAGGTCATGTGGTCTGACTTATAATAGAGCCTGTGCATGGAAAACTGTGCACGTTCACTTTTGTGAACAGTATAGGACCATATGAGAACGTGCACCTGCACAGTCTTATCAAAATATACCATGTTTACATATAACTTACACGAGCTTGTTATTATGTCAGCTTGCGTAGTTACTGAAAAGATTGAGCAGGTGGACAAGATGATCAGAACCTACACTGTGCAGCGATGCCAACTTGTAACGATTAGTATGCACTGGCTCAATTATGTTCTTTCTTATACAGCTGAAAGTCAATGGACGTGCAACGACATGCAATCTACACAACATGGCCATCAATACATGCACAAATGCAACTATCTGGCCAGAAAAAGTTTACTTGAAAGCGCGTGAGTAAACAATTTTTGTTCAATTTGTTTTGCATGAACCACATTTCATGCTATACCTTCTCTCTCTGAATTGACAGTTTATTCATTGATCCAATCTTTATTGTAATCATAGCTAACCATTAACCATATTTTTGAAATACATTATGGTTTAGCTCTGACTTACATGATTGAACATTTTGTTCCTGTTAGTATTTTTTTACAATACAAGATTTAGCGGAAGTGTAACCGAATTTCCAAAAGGTTAAAAGCTTTAGCAAGATATATTTCCTACAGTGGTTTCTGTATATGGAATGCATTACCTGCTGACGTTAGAGGTGCTAAACCGCAGATGGAGATTAATATTGTGAAATGTTGGAACTTCTGCAAATATTGCAAATATTGCTAATAGTGTCAGCAAAGTAAGTGAAAACTAGTTGAAAACTATGTTTGGCAGTAAATGTTAATCAAAGCACTGAAGTGCTGACGGCCTGGGGGTTTCAGGAAGGTTGGAGAAGTAGGGAAAATTTGAAAGGAGATAACAAATGCAGGTTATTTTTATGTATTTATTGTTAAGAAGTTGAAAAATCATATCAAAAATAGTAAATATTATGAAACTGCCAATTTGAAAACAGGGGGACCTTGTTGGCACTATATCGCTCACCTGAGTGCAAGATATATATTTATAAAAAAGTATTGTGGACAAAGTCACAATTTACAATGTATAGTTATACAAAGCCGTGTGGACATAGTCACACATTTACAATGTGTATACAGTGCCTTGTGGACAAAGTCACACATTTACAATGTTTATTTATACAAAGACGTGTGGACATAGTCACACATTTACAATGTTTATTTATACAGTGCCTTGTGGACAAAGTCACACATTTACAATGTTTATTTATACAGTGCCTTGTGGACAAAGTCACACATTTGCAATGTTTATTTATACAGTGCCTTGTGGACAAAGTCACACATTTTCAATGTATATGTATACAAAGCCTTAACGGCATACTCACACGTTTACAATGCATATTTATACAATGCCTTGTGGACATATTCACACATTTACAATGTATATTTATACAATGCCTTGTGGACATAGTCGCATACGTACAATGTATAGTTATACAATGCCGTGTGAACAAAGTCATACACGTTCACTATATATTTATAAAAGGTTTACGTTCGTAACATAACCTAGCTACAGATTGACCTATATATTCACAGTCCGTTTGGCTTTGATATGTCCAATGTTTTTAATACTTTTTAGAAACATCGAACAGCTAGATTAGATTGCCCGAATGTCTAGTAAATATTTATCCCTATTTCAATTGGCAATCCCAATCATCATCATAATCATCATCATCATCATCATCATCATCATCATCATCATCATCATCATCACCATCGTCATTATTATCGTCATCATCATAAGTATCATCATCATAAGTATCACCATTGCATAATCCTCTTCGGAACCATCATCAACAGAAAATCCGTATCAGTATCACATGTTAATTATTGTTATTACCATTGTTTTTCATCTTACTATAAATAGCATTATCATATTCAGTATCATTATCATGATAAGCATAACTGCTATTAGTATTATTACAATTATTAATTACATTTTCTATTATCATCATTATTTCTGTTAGCGTAAATCAGCCTTTTCATCATTACCACCATTATACTTCTTCTTATTACCATTAGTAGTAGTGGTAGTAGAATTAGAAGTAGTATGAGTAGTAGTGATTGTCACTACGACAGTAGTTAATGTAGTAGTCGTAGTAGTTGAAGTAGTATTATAAGCAGTAGCAGAAGTAAAAAAAGTAGTAATAGAAGTAGTAGTAGTAGTAGTGGTAGTATTCATTCATTCATTCATTCTCTTTATTTCCTCTATTTGGAGATTAATTGAATAGTAGTAGTACTTGTAGTAGTAGTAGTAGTAGTAGTAGTAGTAGTAGTAGTAGTAGTAGTAGTAGTAGTAGTAGTAGTAGTCGTAGTAGAAATAGTAGTAGTAGTAGTAGTTGTAGTAGTAGTAGTAGTAATAGTAGTAGTAGTAGAAGTAGTAGTAGTGGTAGTAGTAGTAGAAGAAGAAGTAGAAGTAGTAGTATTTTCATTATTATTATCATTTTTATAGATCCACTTGTGAAGGTTTGTGTACATATCACGAGGAAGGTGTTTCCCACAGGATGAAACGTCAGGTTGTCGAGTGTCTGGCTGACGGTAATCGACTCAACTGTGCGAGCTTTGCAAAATATCGTGCCATTGACGGGTCCTGTAATAACCTTGGAAACGACCAATGGGGTCGATCGAATTTAATTCAAAATAGATTCGTACCAGCGGACTATAATGACGGTACGTAATTACAATGTGTTATAAGACTTTCTTGATTATATGCCGCAAAAAGCCGAGTGTAACTCGAGAACGGTGGATGTTGAAACTTTCTATATTTAAACCGTTTCAAGCGAGTGTCTTGTTGCCTGTGTCGTGTTTCCTGTGTCTTGTTGCCTGTGTCTTGTTGCCTCTGTCTTGGTGCCTGTGTCTTGTTGCCTCTTTCTTGTTGCCTGTGTCGAGTTGCCTGTGTCGAGTTGCCTGTGTCTTGGTGCCTGTGTCTTCGTGCCTGTGTCGTGTTGTCTGCACTTGTTGCCTGTTTCTTGTTGCCCGTGTCTTGGTACCTGTGTCGTTGTGCCTGTGTCGAGCTGCCTGTGTCTTTGTGCCTGTGTCTGGTTGCCTTTGTCTTGTTGCCTGTGTCGAGTTGCCTGTGTCTTGGTGCCTGTGTCTTCGTGCCTGTGTCGTGTGGTCTGCACTATTTGCCTGTTTCCTGTTGCCCGTGTCTTGGTACCTGTGTCGAGTTGCCTGTGTCGAGCTGCCTGTGTCTTTGTGCCTGTGTCCGGTTGCCTTTGTCTTGTTGCCTGTGTCGAGTTGGATGTGGCGAGTTGCCTCTGTCTTGATGCCTGTATCGTGTTGCCTGCTTCTTGTTGCCTGTGTCGTGTTGCCTATGTCGAGTTGCATGTGTCGTGTTGCCTGTTTATTGTTGCCTGTGTCTTGGTGCCTGTGCGTACAGACAAGACTCATGTGAGATCGTGCATCAACGCAATTTTATCAGAGCCCTTTCATTTCGTGTTAAGCAATACAGTCCTAGAGTATAACAAGTACTACTACTCCTCACTCCTCACTACTTTAACGTTAACATACCAATAGTGGGACATCGGAGAGAATCAACAAGACACAAAATCGCCAGATGTTTTGCTTATTGCCTTAACCATTTTATAACATGCATCGACTTTTGCAGCAGTCAACATTGAAACATCTGGTTAAAATGTTCAACCTTTATTAATAATGAATGTTTAATTATTGAATAGAGATGACAACATTGTGGCAAAGAAGGGAAACCTAATGCTGAGGTATTAGAAAGCGTCTGTATATGGGGAAAGGGTTATACTATTATAGATATGGGATCCCCAAGAAGTAAAAGCTGCAATGGCACCTTACCGAGCGCAAGACAAATCAGCAATATACTACATATGGCAGCGGAGGAATTCGAGGAAGAGACGAACATCTCCATGTTCGTTATGCAGTGGGGCCAGTTTATCGCTCACGATATCGTTTTAACTCCAATTGTTTCTAGTGAGTATATTTTGAATTATCTTTACCTGTGTTTATCGATGTTTTCTTATACAGCCCCTTTAGCCCAAGACAGTTGTAAAATCACCCCGGAAAAATTTGCACAGAGACAATTTTTATAGAAATAAAGAGTATGCTTTATCATCAATCACACACATAATGTGTTTCATAAGTTTAATTTTTATTTTCCCCCTTTTCAAAGAAAAGGAGTGAGACTTTTTTTTTTTTGTAAGACAGATCTTAGTAAAGAACCAGACACGTGTGTCTTGACACAGAAAGGTTTTGAGGGGATTCAGAAAGCATGTGCTAGGAGAGGAGATCATTTGTGTGTGAATCCCGGACAAACAGTCCATAAATCCTGCCGTGCTACTTATGTTAGTGCAAAGGCTATAGCATGTCACAAACGGAAAATGGACAGTATTCCCGAAGAAGCAATACGGTCCCTTCGATCTGAAACATCATTTACTTTCCGTACCGATTGTCTCTTTTGCTCAAATCCTGTCTCCTGTACTAATCTAGCAAAACAGCTTGGGGTGTTTCAGGTTCGGACTTATACATTCCAAGAACAAATTCTTGAATGTTTGTATAACCTTTTCTCTTCATGTAAACCAACGCACAAACATGTTCTCTCTATGTAAACCAACGCAAAAGCATTCACTAATTGAACGGTGTCAGCGTGAATGATTGCATAACCTTTTCTCTTCATGTAAACCAACGCACAAACATGTTCTCTCTATGTAAACCAACAAAAGCATTCACTAATTGAACGGTGTCAACGTGTATGTTCTTATAACATGTTCTCTCTGTGTAAACCAACGCACAAACATTCACTAATGTACGGTGTCTACGTGAATGTTTGTATAACTTATTATCTCTATGTTAGGCTACGCAGAAACACTCACAAATATACGCTGTCTACGTGAATGTTCTTATAACATGTTCTCTCTATGTAAACCAACGCACAAACATTCACTAATGTACGGTGTCTACGTTAATGTTGGTGTTACCTGTTATCTTTATGTAAACCAACGCACAAACATTCTCTAATGTACGGTGTCTACGTGAATGATTATATAACCTGTCCTCTCTATATAAACCAACGCTCAAACATTCATTAATGTACGGTGTCTACCATGTTTCATGTGCAGTGGACCGAATCATATATTCAGAGCCCTATGCCAAAACATGAAAATAGAAATTGTAAATAAGGCGTGATGCGAACATAATCATAACAAAATGGGCAGAGTACCTCTCAACACTGTTACTTGAAAACGTTCAATACAAAGCATGTGTGTTTTACAGTGAAGATAATACTTCTGATATTGTATCCATTATCGATGTTTTTATATCAAGACGTAGAACAGCTCGTGCGCAATCTAATTAACATCTACATAACATAGCTGAATTTGCAGTGACGTTTTGTAACTTTTCCCCACATAAACTAAATCTACAGCAGCCTACTTTAAAACTATTTAGGAAAATATAAAGAAATGACAATATGAACAAAAATATAATGATAAACTTCTCATTATGAGTAAATTCACCTTTTGAAAGAACGCTTTCAAAAGACGTCTGCTGCAAAGGCGACAGATAAAGTTTCTGTATGTGGTAATGGGTTAAAGTAAATTTCAAAAAGTGTAGATCCTGATCAGATTGTGCGGATAGGAAGTTTGATCTTGATCTGCATTGTTCTCATTACTAACCTTACACCTACGTAAATGGGATCAATTACTATAATGTCTTAAAAACACGTTTCACTTTTCGACCATTTTGTGTTAAACCAGTGGATTGTGAATGAGGAGGTTAACTTGACATATTTCATTTAGAGAACAGTTCAGAGATATAAAACACTTCAAAGCGTAAACAGCTATCGCTCGTTACAATTCGCGTCCGCTCTCTATGATTAGCTACTAGTCTGGATGAACGCTCTGATGCGCTCGCGACAGTTGAACGTCAAAGTATCGGAAAACAACATCCTTCAGCAAACATTTCTAAAAATAGATTTTACATCAATCTTTAAACTCGGGAGTGAAACAAATATGTCTGGTAGCAAAAACCCGGCGGTTGTGATCGAAAATGGTTCATGGACTATCAAAGCTGGTTTACAAGGGGACGATGCTCCACGAGTGGCATTCCCGCCCCTCGCGGGTAGTAGAAAGGTATGTATATCATAGTTTATATCTTATTTGTTGCAAAACATAAAGGGCGTGGCAGCTTGATTTTCTAACTTGTTATTGAATCGGTGCATCAGTAATACAGGGATATTTTAATCTATAGGCGTTTCTAATATTCCACAGACTCAGATAAGCCTTCACGTCCACTTTTGTATGCAGTCTGAACGTAGAACTGTAAATATATCGATGTCATTGTTGTGCAATAATGTTTACCTGTATTCTACAGGTGTAGTATATACATGCTGTCAAGCGGCCTTGATCAGGATAAGTTAACAGTTGTTTTACTGAAAATATTTCTCTTATTACCGATATCAACCCTGTGTCGTGGCTACTAAAGTAAATCGTCTCCTTAACAAGATGCATTTAGTACCTACAACAAAGGGTTTAAAGGTCAGTTGATGATGGTTGAACGTGAAATACGACACTTATCTTGAGTATTACCCGCGGCGAGTTTATGTTGTGCAGTGTTGAAAAGTTTAATCCTTATCTTGTCAATTTAACCCTTTACGGTCAAAACCGATTCTGTGAAACCCCGTGTCACTGGAATAGATTTAGGCCAACCGATCTCTCCATAGATGGCTTACTACTGTATAAAGTCAAACCCCTATCATTGTTGATTGACTAAAACTAGACTTGCCTACAG